>JBBDGP010001410.1:1432500-1840000 GCA_037952835.1 Lithobates septentrionalis | reverse complement strand
CTGATCGCTGTATAAATGTCAATGGTCCCAAAATAGTGTCAAAAGTGTCTGATCTGTCCGCCATAATGTAGCAGTCCGAATAAAAATTGCAGATCCCTGCCATTACTAGTAAAAATATATATATATTTTTGGGGATATTTATTATAGCAAAACGTTAAAAATATAGCTTTTTTACAAAAAATTTTTGTTTATAGCGCAAAAATTAAAAACAGCAGAGGTGATCAAATACCTCCAAAAGAAAGCTCTATTTGTGGGAAAAAAAGGACGTCAATTTTGTTTGGGTAAAGCGTCACAGGACCGCGCAATTGTCAGATAAAGTGACGCAGTGACAAATCGCAAAAAATGCTCTGTCGGAAAGGGGGTAAATCCTTCCGGGGCTGAAGTGGTTAAGTAACACAATAGGAATCGAGGGGAATTCTCCCCAGTGGAAACAGAGACCAAAATAAAAAAAAATCTCTCCTTGCAAAAAACCAAAGAGACCAAATTATTACATCACCCATCGCAACTTTTTTTTTTCTCTACTGTATAATATTTTTTTTTTTACTAATAATGTAACAAAAAAGTGCACTCTTCATCAATACGATAACCACCATTACCACCACAAACAATGCCTCTGAACCTGTGAACCTTTCAACTAATTTAAAGTGTGTTAAAAATTCAGAGCATTTCTTAAAAAAAAGGCAAGACAGACAAACAACTCCTTTATTAAAAAAAAAAAAAAAAATCCCCCCATTACTACATAGCCTGTAGATTTCTGTTGTGAAATTCTTACCTCATTGCTGCAGATCTGTGACTCCATTTCACATGTGGTGTTTGGCTTCTCTGTTCACCTTTGGGCATCGCCCGCTCCACTGTGGGTTTATATCCTTTTCCCTTCTATTACTTCCTAGATCACCTCCTTGTTTGCTTCCCTATATATATACACATGCTCAGTGCAATGTTCCTTGCCTGAGCAACTCCACAGTTCTTTAAGCTCCCGTTTGTTTGTCTTTTGTGTATCCTGTATCAGACTACCCATGTACCGACCCCGCCTTAATTTACCATCTATACTTGTTCGATAACCTGTCCTGGCCTTGGCTTGTCTCCTGTATTTCTAATTGTCTCCTGCTACTTGTACTCTGTACTCTGCTTGCTGCAAGTCCATCCCCACCATCAGGGGCTCTGTTGAAGAAGCAGGCTGGGGCTTAGACTCCACATCCCAGGGAACCCAGAGTTGGCGATCTACAAAGGGCTCACTATTACAGACTCTTGACACTTTTATTATGGGGGTAAATAGTGAAAAGCAAAAGAACTTTGCTCTATATGAATTATATTTAATGTGGTTGTTAAGCCACTATATTATATTCATCCCATCCATTAAATAACAATATGTGTCCCAGTGTCTGAGCCATATAAAAAAGATGCAGATTTCTACCTTATATCAGAGTGTCTCCCGGCCCTCACGTGACTCCTCATCTCTCTTCTCTCCCAGGCTGACAGCTACAGTGGGAGGGGCCAAGAATCCACCACTGACATCAGTCGGGAGGAGGGGAGGAGAGAGGTGAGGAGTCACGTGAGCGCCGAGAGATGCTCTGATATAAGGTAGATATCAGCAGTTTTTATACAGCACAGACACTGGGACATATGTAACATTAACAGAGGGGATGAGATGAATATAATATTGTTTTTATAGCAGCAAGAGAGGAGGGGCAGGCAGGTTCTCGAGCTGACAGGCAAAAAGGGAGGGGGGAGAGGAGGACAGAGCAGAGATGCGGATGACTTGAGGCATGTAAACTGAACACAGTGTCAGGGTTCAGCAGCCATAATAAACAATGGTCAGTTTACAGGGGGGAGGGCAGAACCAGGCAGGATCAGCCATATATTTTAGGTTATACAGGGGGCCAAATGACACAGCACAAGCACTGTGCTGTTATGCATGCTTTAAGGGACCAGGATCTATATTTTATTTTTTTAGGATGTCAAACACTTTAACTGGTTTCTGACCATCTTGTGTACTTATACTGCGGCATACTGGCACCGCTAGGAAACCCGTATATATAAGGGGTTCCTTTAAGAGCCTTGCGCCCCCTGCGCGGCGGGGACCTGATGCACCAGCCACACTCGATCACGTGCACGAGCGCCAGCATGGGGATTTGTGTGTGTAAACACACAAATCCCTGTACTGTCAGAGGAGACATGTTGTTTGTTCCTAGTAAGTAGGAACAGCGAAATGTCACCTCTCCTATTCAGTCCTATCCGCATACAGTTAGAACACACTGAGGGAACACACATTTAACCCCTTGATCGCCCCCTAGTGTTAAGCCCTTCCCTGCCAGTGTCATTTACACAGTAATCAGTGCATTTTTATAGCACTGATCACTGTATAAATGTCAATGGTGTCAAAAAATGTGTCAAAAGTGTCCGATCTGTAGGTCACAATGTCGCAATACTGCTAAAAATCACAGATCACCACCATTACTAGTAAAAAAAATTAAAAAAATAAAAATGCCATAAATCTTTCCCATAGTTTGTAGACGCTATAATTTTTTTACCAAAAATATGTAGAAGAATATATATTGGCCTAAACTGATGAAGAAATTTGTTTTTTAAAAACATTTTTGGGCATAAAATATTGTTTTTTTTCAAAATTGTCGCTCTTTTTTTGTGTATAGCTCAAAAAATTAAAACCGCAGAGGTAATCAAATAGCACCAAAAGAAAGCTCTATTTGTGGGAAAAAAGGATGCAAATTTTGTTTGGGTACAGCATGACCGTGCAATAACCAGTTAAAGCAACGCAGTGCCAAATTGTAAAAAGTGCTCTGGTCAGGAGGGGGGGGGGGGGGGGGGTAAAACCTTCCAGGGCTGAAGTGGTTAAGGACACACAACAATGGGCAGAAAGTGGCAAATTATCTAATACCACTGGGAACATTTATATTCAATATACTTTTTGTGTCATTGATGGGAGGGTCCAGTGTCTGCTGGCACTGTGCTGGAGTTTTCAGATGACCCCTCTAAATTGGTACATATTGTGAAGCTCTAATTAATGATAATAGGACATTTTTGGGCAGAAACAGGAGGCCCACAAAATCATAACCCTCTTGTGATGCATTCCAGCATTGTAATTTTGTGCAGAGAACTATGCACATTTGTAATTTTTTATTTAAAATTATGCAAAAGTGTCTGGTTATGCATCAGTACATATTCATGGATGTCCACTGCTCATGGATCACTCTATTCTGCCAGAGATCATGAAGCTGGTGGATCTACTGTATTAGCTGATCTTTAGTTTAGAACTCTAGATAATAAAGTATAAAATAATTTGTTCTCTTAAAATGTTTCAAAATGATATCTATTGTACAGGAAAATAACCAAGAGGTCTATATTTTCTGTATTATGATGCAAATGAAATGCAACTGCTCAGCAGCACTATAAATGAATTTGTTCATGCGCTGGAATATTAATAATGTGGCATATAACTTCTGGCATTATTAATAACACTATGTAAAAGAAATTAATCTTTAGAAATAGAAGGGCCACAAAAAATAGACTTCCCTCATTGACTTACAACCACTGAGCAAACAAGACCTTACATGTTCCAGCTTTTTACAGTTAGGGATCTTTATTATTATCATTACACTGCCGCTTAGTTCAGTCAGGAAATTGTGTCCCAGTAGTAAAAAAAAAGAGACACTTTTCCTCTATATCAGAAATGAATATAATAATCTTACTGAGGCAAAATAATATTTAAAAAAACACTTTACATGAAATGTAGCAGGAATTGTGGAGCAGGAGTGTGTGTGTGTGCTTGTGTGTTCATTTCGGTGTCTGGGTCTGTCTTGTCCTACTTAAATAAAAAAATTAAATGAAGTATATTGCCATAAATTAGCATTCATATTGGGTTCTTGGCTTTAAAAATGTATGTCAGAATATTATCTATAAATACATCAACAGGGTCATGGGAGTTTAAGATATGAAATATACGTTTAATTAGGTTGGCACCTGTTTGACCCAACTTGACTTCACCAAGTGTTCTAGCTAACTCAGTAAAAATGAAGATGAGTCCAGAGCCTTGAGCACTGCATATACAGTGCCTTGCAAAAGTATTCACCCCCTTGGCATTTTTAGTGTCTTGTTGCCTCACAACCTGGAATTAACATGGATTGTTTGAGGATATGCATCATTTAATTTACAGAACATGCCCACAACTTTGAAGATGTTTTTTCTTATTGTGAAGCAAACAACAAATAGGACAAAATAACAGAAAATGTCAATGTGCATAACTATTCACCCCCTAAAGTCAATACTTTGTAGAGGCACCTTTTGCGGCTATCACAGCTTCAAGTCGCTTTGGATAAGTCTCTATGAGCTTGCCACATCTTACCACTGGGATTTTTGCCCATTCCTCCTTGCAAAACTGCTCCAGCTCCTTCAAGTTGGATGATTTGCGCTTGTGAACAGCAATCTTTAAGTCTGACCACAGATTTTCTATTGGATTGAGTTTTGGGCGTTGACTAGGCCATTCGGACACATTTACCCGTTTCATCTTAAACCACTAAAGTGTTGCTTTAGCAGTGTGTTTGGGATCATTTTCCTTCTGGAAGGTGACCCTAGCCTCAAATCCCACACAGAGTGGTACAGGTTTTGCTCAAGAATATCCCTGTATTTAGCACCATCCATCTTTCCCTCTACTGTGACCAGTTTCTCAGTCCCGACTGCTGAAAAACATCCCCACAGCATGATGCTGCCATCACCATGTTTGGCACTGTGCGGATGGTGTTCTTTGGGTGATGTGATGTGTTGGGTTTGCGCCAGACATAGCATTTTCTTTGATGGCCAAAAAGTTAAATTTTAGTCTCATCAGATGGGAGCACCTTCCTCCATACATTTTGGGAGTCTCAAACTCAAAATGTGCCACTTTGTTTTTTGCTGAAAATAAGGGCTTTCTTCTGGCCACTCTGCCATAAAGCCCAACTCTATGGAGCGTATCGCTTATTGTCCTCCTATGTATCCCATGTACAGATACTCCAGTCTCTGCTGTTGAACTCTGCAGCTCCTCCAGAGTTACCTTAGGTCTCTGTGCTGCCTCTCTGATTAATGTCCTCCTTGCCCAGTCCATGAGTTTTGGTGTGCGGCCGTCTCTTGGCAGTTTTGCTGCTGTGCCATGTTCTTTCCATTTGGTTATGATAGATTTGATGGTGCTCCTAGGGATCATCAAAGATTTGGATATGTTTTTATAACCTAGCCCTGACTTGTACTTCTCAACAACATTGTCCCTTACTTGTTTGGAGAGATCCTTGGTCTTCATGGCAGTGTTTGGTTATTGGTGCCTCTTGCTTAGGTGTTGCAGCCTCTGGGGCCTTTCAAAAAGGTGTGTATAGGTAATGACAGATCATGTGACACTTAGATTGCACACAGGTGGACATCATTTCACTAATTATGTGACTTCTGAAGGTAATTGGTTTGCCCCAGAGCTTTTTATGGGCTTCATAACAAAGGGGGTGAATACACAGGCACATGCCAATTATCAGTTTTATATTTCTGAAAAATAGTTTTATGTATATATTTTTATAATTTTACTTCACCAACTTAGACTATTGTGTTCTGATCCATCACATATAATTCACATAAAAAAAACATTGAACTAAAGGCTGTAATGTAACACAATAGGTAAAATGCCAAGGTGGGTGAATACTTTTGCAAAGCACTGTAGCTTATTTAAAATATTAGAAATAAGGGACAATGGGTTGCAGTCTTGGACATTCCCTTGTATATTTTTAAGCTCAAGAGACATAATACATAAGCATGATACAAAGTTGCATAATAACATAGCAAGTCAGGTTAAAAAAAAGACACAAGTGCATCTAGTATAACCAATAGGAAAAAAAATGTGGAAATTCTCCATATAAAGAACCATATACCCACAGTTTATCCAGAGGAAGGCAACAAATCATATGTAAACATGATTTAATTTGCATCAGCAGGAGAAAAAAAATATCCTGATCCCACGTGGCAATCAAATAACCCCTGTATCAACAATCTCTGGGAACTGCCCTGGGGGACATGTATCAATTGTAAAAAACATAATTTTTAAATGAGCAGTGATTTACTGATGCTTAAAGTAAAACCATCAAAATAGGAAATAACAATAAAAATTAAACATTCCTTTAAATGTAGGGCCTGGGGGTCCCCTTAGTCTGCCTGTAATGTGGCACATCTGTACCATGTATAGAGCCTGCTGCAGCAATAATGACATTTATAAACCCAAAAAATTAAATTTTCCATTCAAGCTTACTTTTTTTTATAAATAACGGCTTGGGGAGCCAGTCTGCATGATGAGGCCACAATTTAGTGCACTCAAAACATGATTAGAGATTTTCTTTTGATAAATTCTGGTGTCTCTTTCGCAGACTTTGGATAGAAGTAACAGATGCAGAAAAATTGGACTTAGGGTGTTGGTTGTGCCTTCACACCATAACCCTATAGAGGTACTCTTGATGAAATTGGCCTTGCTGTCTAATATTTAAATGATATGCACCTGTCAAACCGGTGTGAATAAGTAGGTCTTTGGGTGTCGGTGATGCCTTCACTTCATAACCCTATAGATGTACTCTTGATGAAAGCAAAAACTGGCCTTGCTGTCAAAAATTGAAATTTGATGGCCCGCCCAAACAGTTGTGGAAAAATTGGTCTTTGGGTGTTGGTGGTGCCTTCACACTGTAACTCTATAGAGGTACACTAGATGAAACCAAGAATTGGCCATGCTTTTAAAAATTGCAGTGATATGCACCTGTCAAACAGGTGTGGAAAAATGGGGCCTTGGGTGTTAATTGTGCCCATGAAGCCTACACCAAAAATTTCTTCCAATGAATTCAACACCCACAAAGCTAGGCAGCCTAGACAGTCTTTCAGAGGTTTGAGACCCAGAAAACACTTAATCAGGGACATTGGCAAAAGGGGCTTGATAGCTGCTGCTAATTCAGGACTGATTCATTTTGATAAATGTCAGCTGGTCCACGGAGTCTGTGGACAGACGCACTCTCTTATCTGTCACAAAACCTCCGGCAGCACTGAATGCCCGTTTGGAAAGCACGCTGGATGCAGGGCAGCCCAGCAGATCTATTGCATACTGGGCAAGTTCTGACCAGTGGTCTATTCTCACGACCCACTAACCCAGAGGATCATCGACCGGAAAGCTCTCCATATCTGTTTTGGATCCTAGATAATCTCCCACCATATGATGAAGATTCTGCCGATGGGATGTGGAAGCTGACAGCACTGGGCAGCGAGGACTAAAAAACTTTTGAAAGGCATCACTGAGGCAGCCCCCCTCTCCACCACTCTCTTGACTGACAGAAGCCTCAAAACTAAGTTTTCCACCAGAGTGTAACCTACCAGAGTTGGTAAAGGTGTTACATAAACTCCTCTTTAAGGTGTCCTTGAGAGATTTCAAGCGTGAATGTACAGTAACGCGCTGATATATACTGCATTAAACGTGCAGTAACACACACAAATATACTGTGTTAAACGTGCAGTAATGCACTCAAATGTACTGCGTTAAACGTGCAGTAATGCACTTATATGTACTGCATTAAACGTACATTAACACACTGAAATAAATTTATTGCGTTAAACGTGCAGTAACACGTTGAGAATATATGCTGTGTTAAACGTGCAGTAATGCAATAATATATACTGCGATAAATGTACATTAATGCACATATATATACTGCATTAAACATGCAGTAATGCACTCAAATATACTGCGTTAAACGTACAGTAATGCACTGGTATGTACTGCATTAAATGTGCAGTAACGCACTAATATATACTGTGTTAAACATGCAGTAATGCACTCAAATGTACTACATTAAAAGTGCAATAACGCACTGAAATATACTGCGTTAAATGTGGAGTAATGCACTGATATATACTCTGTTAAACATGCAGTAATGCACTGCAATATACTGCATTAAATGTGCTGTAATGCACTGAAATATACTGCGTTAAACATTCAGTAACACACTGGTATGTACTGCATTAAACGCGCAGTAACTCACTGATATATACTGCGATAAACGTACAGTAACTAACTGAATTATACTGCATTAAACATGCAGCAATGCACTGAAATATACTGCGTTAATCTTGCAGTAATGCACTGAAATATACTGAGTTGTAACACACTGATTTATACTGCGTTAAATGTACAATAATGCACTCACATATACTGAGTTAAACGTGCAGTAACACACTGATATACAGTGGGGATTGAAAGTATTCAGACCCCCTTAAATTTTTCACTCTTTGTTATATTGCAGCCATTTGCTAAAATCATTTAAGTTCATTTTTTTCCTCATTAATGTACACACAGCACACCATATTGACAGAAAAACACAGAATTGTTGACATTTTTGCAGATTTATTAAAAAAGAAAAACTGAAATATCACATGGTCCTAAGTATTATTTGCTGTGACACTCATATATTTAACTCAGGTGCTGTCCATTTCTTCGGATCATCCTTGAGATGGTTCTACACTTTCATATATATATATACTGATTGGACTTGATTAGGAAAGCCACACACCTGTCTATATAAGACCTTACAACTCATAGTTCATGTCAGAACAAATTAAAATCATGAGGTCAAAGGAACTGCCTGAAGAGCTCAGAGACATAATTGTGGCAAGGCACAGATCTGGCCAAGGTTACAAAAAATTTCTACTGCACTTAAGGTTCCTAAGAGCACGGTGGCCTCCATCCTTAAATGGAAGACGTTTCGGAGAACCAGAACCCTTCCTAGAGCTGGACGTCCGGCCAAACTGAGCTATCGGGGGAGAAGAGCCTTGGTGAGAGAGGTAAAGAAGAACCCAAAGATCACTGTGGCTGATCTCCAGAGATGCAGTCGGGAGATGGGAGAAAGTTGTAAAAAGTCAACCATCACTGCAGCCCTCCACCAGTCGGGGCTTTATGGCAGAGTGGCCTTATGGAAGCCTCTCCTCAGTGCAAGACACATGAAAGCCCGCATGGAGTTTGCTAAAAAAACACCTGAAGGACTCCAAGATGGTGAGAAATAAGATTCTCTGGTCTGATGAGACCAAGATAGAACTTTTTGGCCTTAATTCTAAGCGGTATGTGTGGAGAAAACCAGGCACTGCTCATCACCTGTCCAATACAGTCCCAACAGTGAAACATGGTGGTGGCAGAACCATGCTGTGGGGGTGTTTTTCAGCTGCAGGGACAGGAAAACTGGTTGCAATCGAGGGAAAGATGAATGTGGCCAAGTACAGGGATATCCTGGATGAAAACCTTCTCCAGAGTGCTCAGGACCTCAGACTGGGCCGAAGGTTTACCTTCCAACCAGACAATGACCCTAAGCACACAGCTAAAATAATGAAGGAGTGGCTTTACAACAACTCCGTGACCATTCTTGAATGGCCCAGCCAGAGCCCTGACTTAAACTGAATTGAGCATCTCTGGAGAGACCTAAAAATGGCTGTCCACCAACGTTTACCATCCAACCTGACAGAACTGGAGAGGATCTGCAAGGAGGAATGGCAGAGGATCCCCAAATCCAGGTGTGAAAAACTTGTTGCATCTTTCACAAAAAGACTCATGGCTGTATTAGATCAAAAGGGTGCTTCTACTAAATACTGAGCAAAGGGTCTGAATAATTAGAACCATGTGATATTTCAGTTTTTCTTTTTTTAATAAATCTGCAAAAATGTCAACAATTCTGTGTTTTTTGGTCAATATGGGGTGTTGTGTGTACATTAATGAGGAAAAAAATGAACTTAAATGGCAAATGGCTGCAATATAACAAAGAGTGAAAAATGCTAGGGGGTCTGAATACTTTCCCACTGTATACTGCATTAAACGTGCAGTAATGCACTGATATATACTTCAGGAAACCTGCCCTGACAAATTAAACTGACTCTAAAGTAAAAATGAATGGTCACACTACACTGACTTAACTGACACTAAAGTAGAAATTCTTACTGATAGCAAACAAAACACTCCTGTACATTAATATGATGACCGGGTGAGCAATGACTCAAGGGGTAGTCTCTTTGGCCTCTTTGGCTTTGCTGTCCTCCTTGAAGTAACTGTTAATACTTATTCAAATACTCTTTATGTTCAATTACCTTGTACATCCCCACATCCTGACACATGTGCCTATTTTGTGGTTGTCGCCCAGCACCAGTGTCCCTAGTTGTCACCTCCTTTTGGAGGGGGTCGTCCTGAGGTCACGATCCTCTTGGCGTAGGTGAGCGCTGAAACTTTTTGTTTAAGCACCATACTATTGGTGAGTTCATGTATAGTTCTATATACACATGCACACTTGTATCTTGGTACAAAGAAATTGTGTACCGTATTCTAATTGAAGTATGTCTTTCTAACTAGAAATATTGAAGCTCCTGAAGAAGCGACAGTTCAGGTCACGAAACATGTAGAACGAGCCAATTCTTTTTAATCTATGAGGAATACATACATCTCAGTGTGGGCATTTTCTCCGTATTGCTCCACAGGAAGTATATGACTCAAGTATATCCTCTAGGACAAACCACTGTG
This sequence comes from Lithobates septentrionalis, assembly GCA_037952835.1. Lineage (NCBI taxonomy): Eukaryota > Metazoa > Chordata > Amphibia > Anura > Ranidae > Lithobates > Lithobates septentrionalis. Next base: position 1,829,451 of record JBBDGP010001410.1, on the reverse strand, counting down.
TCCCACACCCCTTTTATAAACAATGTGTTGTATGTGTATGAATTTTATGTGAACTATTAAGATGTGTTTTTATTTATATGTGCCTATAAAGTCCATTGTTCCCAAATGTCAGCATTCATAGATTATGTAGGATGTGGCACATTTATACAAAAGGTGTTTGATTGCCACCTGAGGGCAATGCAATCAATTAAATTTTGAAGAGGAGGGGCTGGTGGGCAACCCCAGAAGAAGAGGATGTGCAAAACCATTGAACAGAGCAGATAAGTATAGGCATGGTTGTTATTTTTATTAAAAAAGAAGAAGCTTTAATATCACTTTAAGGCAGGTCTGTATACTGTATCGGATAAATGTCACACATGTTTGTTTTGTAGAAATAATTTACTTAATTCCCACTACAAACCCCTCCTGCTAATCTTTGTCCTTTTCTTTTTTTTTTTTTTTTTTAAATTCTTTATTTATTATTTTGTATAAGTATAACAATACAATCCCCGTGGGGAAGAGTCATCGGACAAAACCGCTGTAAAATTTATAAACAAAACTCAATATCCCCTCTTACCCCACATCCCATCCTCCCTACCCCCCCCCCCCCCAGGACCGTGCTAGTTCAATGGAGTATAAATCCATATACCTTCGCTTATGATAAATCTGTAATCTCCTTCAGATAATCCCAAGTCCCTTTGAACTTGGTCCAGGCGGCCCATCTCCCTGCTTGCTCTTCTTCTTTAGGTTCAATTCCTCCCTTATCTAACTGTTCGATGTTATATATATCATTGAGACTGATCAACCAATCTCGAGTACAAGGCCTCGAGACATTCATCCAGTTCAAAGATATCTGTCTCTTGGCTTCGTCCAACAAAATAGGGACTAGGGAAGACTTATAGTTTTTTACCTAGTCCGAGGTCTTGTGGAGAAGACAGACCCATGGGTCCTCGTCTATTGTTATTCCAGTAATGACTTTCATTAACCTTAGTACTTTTCCCCAGAAGGTTTTTATAACGGGACACTCCCACCAGATATGGGCCATTGTTCCTAAAACTGGGCAGCCTCTCCAGCAGGTGTTTGGTTTAGTCCTGTCCATTTTACTGACCCTATCTGGGGTAGCGTACCATCTCGCGAGGCATTTAAAATGGCTTTCTGTTCTTCTGGTGTCTGTTGCTACATAGTGGGCCATCTTCAGGATCTTTTCTATCCCCACTTCGCTGCATTGAGACCCCAATTCCAGTTCCCACTTTTTGATATAGGGGGGTGTCTCCAATTCCTCCTCAGTTCCCAAGATCTTATAAATTTGTGTTATTGCCCTTCCTGTCTGTTCCTTTATACAGAGCTGCTCAAAAGTTCTAAGTTCTTCCATACTCCTAAGTGGCTTGGGAAGTCTCTCTATGAAATGGGAGAGCTGAAGATACCTCCATCTGTTCATTACCCAAAGATTAGATTCTGTACTTAATTCTGAAAATGTGCGAATTTGCCCCTTGTGTAAAAAGTGTTTCAATTGAACCGTGTCACCCTTTAGCCAGTTTCCTCCTACCTCCCTCCTCCCTGGCTCGAAAAAAATATTATCTTTCATGTGTATCAGTGGTGAGTTGTATGACCATTTATTCTTACAGTGTATCCTATCCCAATGTTTAAATGTGTTTTGTGTTAGTTGTGATGTGTGGGTGCTCAGTGTTCTAAATTTTGGGGGATTCCAAAGTGCCTGTCCTAAGTTTGTGTTGCTCAAAAAGTGTTCAATGTGAGCCCAACGTTTGTCTGTGTCTTTTTTGTTCCATTCCGTGATCCTAGATAGCACTACTGCGCTGTAATATCTGTTAAAGTCCGTTAAAGCAATTCCCCCTTTTTTCTTCCCCCTGCTAAGAACTGTGTAGGCAATGCGTGGTTTTTTACCCCCCCAAACTGCTCCACTTATTAGCCTCCTAAGGGCCTTCAGAAAATACCCGGGTAGAGGGATGGGCAGCATTTGAAATTTAAACAGGATCTTGGGTGTTAGACTCATTTTTATCGCATTGACTCGCCCAAGCCACGAGAGAGGTCTGGTCTGGAGTCTTCTCGCTTCTCGTCTGGTATCATCAAGCATAGGTAAAAAATTTTTTACAAAAATTCTATTGAAGGAGTTGGCAAGTTTTATCCCCAGGTATTCCATCTCCGCTTTCCATGGGAAAGGGAAAACTGCAGCCAAGTGGCTTTCTTCTTGTTTGCTTATGTTTATATTTAAACATTCGGATTTACTGGAATTAATTTTGAAATTCGAAACTTCTCCATATTTTTTAATAATGTGGAGTAAATTGGGAAGAGTTATTCTAGGGTTGGTAACGAAGAATACAATATCGTCAGCGAAAGCCGCTAGTTTGTGCTCCTCCGTTCCAACCCTTACTCCTCCACAGTCCACATTTTTGCGGATGGTAGACAGCAGCGGTTCAAGGGTCAGGACGAACAAGAGAGGGGACAGGGGGCAGCCCTGCCTTGTTCCATTGAACATCCTGAATGGCTTAGAATTAGTCCCGTTTACTCTCACCGTCCCTGCCGGGTTACTGTATAAAGCCCTGACCCAGGAGATGAACCTCTGACCAAACCCTAGGGCCTCTAGGGTGTTTAACATGAACCCCCAGTCTACCCTGTCAAAAGCTTTTTCAGCGTCGATTGACAGGAATAGAGCTGGGGGTCCACCTTGTTTACATACTTCTGATAGGAGCACCGCCCTGACCCCATTGTCCCTGCACTGTCTCCCTTTGACAAATCCTGCCTGGTCCGGGTGCACAAGATCTGTCATTTTTTCTTTAAGCCTGTTTGCTAAAACTTTTGCGTAGAGCTTGACATCTGCATTCAGAAGGGAGATTGGTCTATAACTAGAACACAACCTGACGTCCTTCCCTTCCTTCTGAATAAGTGTGATTGTAGCTGTCAAGGCCTCTATAGTCAGTTCATCACCTGTTCCAAGTCCATTCCAAAAGTGGCAAAGCCTCGGGACCAGGATATGTTCCATCTTCTTAAGGTAAAGAGAGGTGAAACCATCCGGGCCCGGACTTTTCCCCTTCGGAGACTCCCTTAGTGCTGCCAAGATTTCTTCTTCTACAAAAGGTCTATCCAGCAGTTCTCTATCCTCTGCTGACAGACCCCCTAGTCCCGCCTCCTTCAGGAACTCCTTGCTCCTGTCCGAACGAGATAAATCTTCTACTCCCCGTTGCCCTAAAGAGTATAAATCCCTGTAATACCTTTGAAATTCGTCTGCTATGGCATTGTTCGTCACTCTTACTGCCCCTTCTTTGCTAAGTATTTTCTCCACAAAGTTCCTGCTTTTCTTTTTCCTAAGTATCCTGGCCAGGTGTTTACTGGGCTTGTTGGCCCAGAAATAGTTGTTCCTGGTTATAGCGTTTATAGCTCTCTTGGCTTCTAGATCCATCATGTCTCTTAACTCCTCCCTCTTGGCAACTAGTGCATGGTAGCTATCTAGATCCCGGCCCTTAGCTTTTTTATGTGATTGTTCCAAGGTAAAGATTTCCTCTATCAATTTTCCTCTGGCTTCTCTTTTCTTTTTTTTCAGACCTGCACCTATTGAGATTAAGATACCCCTTATATAGGCTTTGTGTGTGTCCCATAGTAAGGCTGGTGACACGTCCCCCGTGTCATTTGCTTTAAAGAAAAAATCTGCCTCTTCTTGAAGTCTCTCTATAATTTCGGGATCTCTCAATAGATCCTCGTTCAGTTTCCATGAATAGGGGCGCCCTTGCCCGTCCGGTATTCTAAGCTGCATAGCGATCAGGGAGTGGTCTGATAGGGTCTTTACTTCTATTTTTGTTTCCTTGATCCAATCTAACAAGCTATGATCGATAAGGAAATAGTCTAGCCTGGAGTAAGTCCCGTGCACAGGGGAGAAGAACGTGTAGTCTCTCTCTTTAGGATGCTGAAGCCTCCAGACATCCATTAACTGACTTTGGTGTAGCTTGTGCCTGATAAACCTGAGTGACACCTTCCCTGTCCCCTGTGCACGGGACGTACTATCCAGATCTGGTTCCAAACAAAAGTTTAAGTCCCCTCCCAAGATTACCACGCCCTCTCCGAACTCAGACAGTTTTTTCAAGATCTGACCTAGAAAGACCGTCGGTTTCTTATTGGGGCAGTAGACGTTTACTAAGGTGACCAGTTTAGGACCTAAGTTGCCTTTTAGAAAGATAAAGCGGCCATCAGGATCTACCAATCTTTCTCTTAGGGAGAAGTTTATGTTCTTTGAAAGCCCAATGGCGACTCCCCTCGACCCCCTATCTGGGGAGTCCCCATAAAACCACTGAGGGAACCTAGTTGAGAAGAGCCTAATTCTAGTGTCGAGAGTCAGGTGAGTCTCTTGTAGAAAGATTACATCTCCCCTTAGTCGTTCCAGCTCTTTTAAAATTTTATGTCTTTTACAGGGCGAGTTTAGGCCTTTCACGTTATATGAGATGAATTTAAGTTCCAGCATAACTGGGGATTGGCTCATCTATAAAGTCCTCCCGTAATCCTAGCACGTCCTGTGACACCCTCCCCATTCCCCCCCCCTCCTCCCACCCACCCAATACCCTCCCCCCCTCCCCCCCCCCCCGTGGTGAAATTAACACCCTGAGTCCCCCAGGTTGGAACTTCTCTCGTTCCAATCTTCAGAACTCCCTCCTCAGGGTGAAGCTCCAACGAGAGCTCTAGCATTTACACTCCCTCCCAATGGAGGGGAGTGTAAGAGAGGTATCTTGTCTCCTTAATACGGTAGAACCGTCCCCGAACCCCCGCCCCCCCCCCACACCCCCCCCACACCCCCCAAGCACAGCAAGTCACAACACCACCCAGCACCCCCCGGGCTCCCGTTTTAGCTTGAGGCTCCAGGCCCCCCCCCTACTGCATACCAGACGGGAGAGGGGAAGAGACAAGAGAAGGAAAGGGGGGGGGGCGACCGGGAGAAAGAAAAAAAAAAAAAAACAAAAAAAAAACCCTCTCCCCCATCCCACACCCCCCCCCCCCCCGCCACCCCAACCACATGTCAGAACATTCTAGTGTTTTAGTCCTCTGAGTCTCTCAATCAAATTTAACCTGAGACATATCTGGGATGGGGATGCCCAGGCTGTCACAGAAGTCCCGTGCTTCCTCCATATATCTCATCCTGCTTGATCTACCGTCCTTTAGGACAATCAGGGATGTTGGGAACCCCCAGCTGTATTTGAGATTTGCTTTCCTTAACTGCTCCAGGATTGGTCTCATCTGTCTCCTACGGGCAAGTGTTCCTGCAGAGAGGTCGGAAAATATCTGTAGCTCTTTATCTTCAAACATTATGGGGGGGGCTCTCTTTAAGATCTTCCATATTTTCTCCTTATCTTCGTATTGGTGGAATTTAACTATCACATCTCTAGGAGAGTCCTGTTTTACATGCGTAGGCCTTCTTACTCTGTGTACCCGGTCTATCAAGATGGGCTCTTCTATTCGCTTTCCCATTATAGGGTTAAAGATTTTCTTCATCTTTTCCCCTAGATCCTCGCCCTGTTGCTCTGGGATTGACCTGATGCGTAGGTTTTGTCGCCGACTTTGATTCTCCTGTTCCTCCAATCGAAATATCATGTTGCGGTTTTCAATTCGCAATTTGTTAAGTTGATTTTTTAATTCGGAGATTTCTTTGGTGTGGCGCTCTGTGACCTCCTCCACCTCCTCCACCCGACGCAGGAGGTGACCCATGTCTGCTCGGACATTAGATATTTCAGATTTTATCACACTTTCTAACTTGGTAAACATTTCTATGAGATCTGTTTTACTTGGTACGAGCGCCATTATCCTTTGTTCCTCCGCCGAGCTCCAGACAGATGCCCCCTCCATATCCAATTCTTCGCGGACTTTGTCCCCCTGGCCCCCTTTTTGCTTCTGTTGCTCTTTCTTTTTTTCTTTTGACCCTATTTGTTTTGTCTCCATACTAGGGCTTTTGGCGCTTGCTTCTTTTAAATATTTTTGGATGGAGCTGGTGTTGAGGCTGTCTCTGGTACTCTGGGGTTCAGTTGTTCGCGTTGAGCGGCCTCTCATGCTTTCACCTCCTGCTGCCGTTTACAGCTACCCCTTGATCAGGTCTGTTTGCCCTGGGCCTAATGTCCACCCAAAGGGCTGAAATTATCCTGTATATACCCTCACTGTATGGGTGGGAGGAGAGGGTAGTAAAAAAAAAGAAGGGGGGGGTAATACACCCCACCGCCCCGTGTCGTTCGCAAAGTTCAGAGCTCCAAAAGTCCGACCAGTCTACAGTCCAGGGAAAGATGGTCCCACTCACAGCTGGCCTTGGTACGATTCACCGGGGATGTTATGTATAGGGAAGATTTAGTTGCACCTCTGCTTTGGCTAATGTGCATTTTACATTCCCCTTTTCTTTCCTAATTACCTCCTTCCTCTCCCCCTTGTCCCCGCCTCCCCCAGGCCTCCCCCTTTCCAAAAAAAAAGATAGCCTGTGGGGTTTTATTCGCACCAAAAAGTCAAAATGAGGAAAAGTAGGAATGAAGAGCAGGCTCTTGGCCCACTTTTTACCGCCCCGGGAAGAAGGTTATCTGTACCCAGCCTTGTTGAAAAAATCAGACATCCTCTAATTTTCCTCTAATTCCTGCTGATACTCTATTCTTGTGTTAGTGAGAGAAAACACAGTTCATTGATCAGGCAGTTGTCAAATATCAAGCTACTAGTGCTGGGTTTAAGAGACCGGGGTTATATTGTAGGTTTTACAGCGTTTCAGTCATTGTTTCTTTTGTCCACAGTTTTCCAATTTGTATTATATGTGACTACGGGTTCAATCAGATGTGTTGTTTCCCTACCGTACCAATGGTGAGTCGCGGGAGCACGTCCTGAGTTAGGATCCCCAGCCTCTGAGTCTTTCACGGTGTCAGTCTCTAGGGAGATCATCTGCCAGGAATGCTGCTTGCGTGTGTGCAGCCTAAACTCTGCTCCTCAGCATGGACGGGAGAGTGGCTCGTGGATGGCGTCTTCCTCTGTCTACTCAGCGGAGGGGGGGACAGGGGGGAGGGGGGGACGGGAGGCGAGGCGGAACGGCTCAGGAAGCGGCCACCGTGCCTAGCCCGGTCCGTGTCTCAGCCGTCTCTCACACGGCGAAGCATCCGGGCGCTCTGTCACTGCACCTCCGCCAGAGCTGACGCTGGGCTCCTCCCTCGCGCGGACATCACACGCCCATCCCCTAATCTGTATGTTTCATGTCAGACAGATCTTTGTCCTTTTCTAATCTACTGAAGCTAGGTATTTAAATGCCCTGGGTCTAGTTTCCTAACCCACACAATTTATTGGTATGAATGGTGGAGAAGGATCTGGGTGTTCTGGTAGATCATAAGCTTAATAATGGCATGGAATGGCAAGCAGTGGTTTCCAAAGCTAGCAAAATCCTTTCTTGTATTAGGAGAGATATGGACAGCAGAGAGAGACATATCATTTTGCCCCTGTACAAATCATTGGTAATACCACATCTTGAATATGCAGTTCACTTTTGGGCACCAGTTGATAAAAAGGATAATAAGGAACTGGAGAAAGTGCAGCGAAGGGCAGTCAAACTGATAAGAGGCATAGAGGAGCTCAGCTATGAAGAAAGATTAGAGAAATTGAATTTATGTTGAGTTTATGTTTGTGTTGAGTTGTTCACTTAAAGTGGAACTTTAGGCAGAAAATTAAGTCATGCTAGTTCACTTCAGGCTGGCCCCTTTTGCAGGTATGTAAAACAATAAAAATGAATGTCGATACTGTTTGAAATCCAGTAATATACTGTCTCACCCTGCTCTGCGCATGTTCAGTTGCTCTCCATTTTTTGGCATTTTTAGGCACTGCCGAGTTTGTAGAAGCAGATCTGCTGACAGCCTTAAATCAGAATTAAACCTCCTTATTCTTTACAGCCAAGGAAGCTTTTTGAAGCATTTGATGGTTTGACAGTTTGGTTGAGGACAGAATCAAATGCGTCAGCTGCATTTCCAGAATTTCAGGAATGTAACTGTTTTTTGAAACCGGTAAATTGATTGGTTTAGTTCTGCTTTATGATTTACTGTTGGGGCTTTGGGCTTCAGTAGAATGGCAGCCTCCAGCAAAAAGTTATAGAAACAATGCTGGAGGCATTTTTACAGCACACACTCTGTGGGGGGAGAAAATAAAAATAAAAACACGCCTTTTTCGAATCAGTTTTGGCCTTTGTCCAATTTTTTGGTTTATTGTTGTGTTTTTTATGTAAACAAGTTATACATTTTGTAAACATTGATAGAAGTCCTTAGTGGATGCTACATACTGTGTTTGCAGTGGGCACATGTATTACTGGTGAAAGAATTATTATTATTTTTAAATGCTTTTGGTTCTGAAATTGCTGCATTGGAGTTGTTTTTATGAATTCAACATGTTTTGTGAATAGGGGAACTGTGACCCATTCAGTTGTTTTGTATGCTGAAAACTGCTGACAACATGGGTTGTGACTGGAGCAGAGAACACAAAGGGTAGGTTGCAATTGTAAACTTAAAGCAGTGAACCCATGCAGTGTAGAATGGTCAATGCCATGAAGAGTACATGTCTTTAGTGGGGAAAGGATAAGGAACAGTCATCAAAATTGGTTATACCTCATAAAAAGGAAAATATTTGACAGGGTATATACCCCCCCCCCCCACACACACACACACACACACAGTTAATGTTTACAAATGTCCTTACACAGAAAACAATCTATGGATGATTCAGAATGGGAATATAAAGATGAGAGTGAACGGCTTGGGGTTGGGTGATCATGCATTCTTGGAAAACTCTGATGGGATTTGTAGGATGGGTACGTATGTGAGGTTTCTGAAAAAGGCTGGGGTACAGTTATGTTAAGTAGGGTCAGACAGTGATTTTGCAAATTAATCACTAGGTGTATTAAAACCCAATCCCCAGGGCTGAGATCTCGGAAGTTGACATTGCTCCTTGCAAGCGCAAACAATGTACATAATATATGCATATATACCACCTTTTACTTCAGTATGCTTGTCAGGAGGGACCTCCCTGATTAAGACAGCAACAATATGAAAAACATTACATCAGGGTCCAAGATATTGTGGAATATATTTTTAGCCTATAGTAACCTAAATAAACTCATCTTGAAATAAGCATACCCCAGCTGTTTGAGTCGTTTCTTGATCTTCTTCAGGAGTAACTGTCTCTGACGTTGTTAATTGGTTTGTTTCTGCTTCTATTCCATTGCCTGAAGACACACTTGCATGTCTTGACCATGTGGGAATGCTTGAAATGGTTATGCATAATCATGATAGCATGGAACTTTGAGGATGCTAAATCAGGATTCCTGAATTTTTTTTTTAAACCATATAAATGAGTGTGTCGTTAAATTGCCTCCAGCATTGCTCCTGTTTCTTCTTGCTGGAGACAACCATTTTCTTGAAGCCCAGAGCAGTCACTTTCTTCTTGGAATCTCTTCCCCACTCCTTGGTCTCAAAAACTATGTGTCACTTTCTTCAATTAAAATATGTAGATTTCCAGCCTTGATTGTATATCTTGGCGAAGTTAGGCTGGCCATACAGGGTTTGAATCTTGGCCAGTTCAGAAGGAACCAGCCGAGATTAAAACCATTAATGGGCAGGCTGAATGTACCAAGTTGAGATCAATCAGCTTGGGTAGGACCAGCGTGCCGGATTCTTCATTTCTTTCTTACAGCAGCCACTAGTGATAATTACTGTCTTCTCCCAGCGGGGATGGACAAGGACACTATACTATATCCATTGCTTACATCCTCACAAAAAGAAAGTAGATTTGTTTGACGACTTTGGTCTTTTGTGAATCCATGCTGACTATTGCTTATAATTTTATTTTCTAGCAAAAACTCTATTGTGTTCTTTTTTAAATAAATTCTTCAGTATTTCCCTAGCTATAGAAGTTAAACTAACAAGTCTGTACACACGAGTATAATTCATTTGGTCCAGGTGCTTCATTCACCTTTATATTGTCTAATGTTTCTGAAGCATATCAATTTTAAGCCATTGTGGTTCTTTTGGGGCTATGTCAGTAGCACATGTTGTTGTCAACAAACATGTTATACTTACCTACTATGTTCAGTGGTTTTGCACAGGGCAGCCCAGATCCTCGTCTTCTCTGGTCCCTTTTCGCTGCTCCTGGCTCCTCCCTTCTGTCGAGTACCCCCACAGCAAGCAGCTTGCTATGGGGGCACCCGAGCCAAGCATGTGTCCATTCAGACATGAAGCTGCCATTCGGCCCCTCCCCCTCTCTCTCCCGATTGGCTAACTGACTTTGATTGACAGTTGCAGGAGCCAATTGCACTGCTACTGTGTCTCAGTCAATCAGGAGGGAGAGTCAGGGATGGCCGAGGGCTTCCTGGATATCGCTGGACAGAGAGGGGGCTCAGGTAAGTATTAGGGGGTTCTGGGGAGGCTGCTACACACAGAAGGCTTTTTATCTTAATGCATAGAATGCATTAAGATAAAAAAAAAACCTTCTGCCTTTAAAACTCCTTTAATCTTCCACTTTTTGCTTTGTATACACAGAGCTGAAGAAGGTATTTAATAAATTGGCCTTCTTTTTGTTAAAAGTCGCCAAGTCTGAATCATCTTGTAAAGGGCCTACATGCACAGACCTGATCTTTTTACTATTAATATGTTTAAAGAATGTTGGGGGGTTGTCTTACTCCATTCTGCATCCTGTGTTTGTATAGAATTTTTGCTACCTTGATTTCCCTTTTAAATATATTATATTTATATTCTTTGTAACTTTCAAATGATAGTGCTCCTTCATTTTTGTATTTTTTTTAAATTCTCTTTTCTAGTTTATGTTTTTTTTCTTTGGATTCAAGACACAAAGATTTTACTTTTAACCTTTTAAACTAACTGCCCATGAGAATACATTTTGCAGTTTGTTTGCATACAGTTGATTTGAAGCATCCACATTTCTGTTCTGCATTCCTTACTGACAATATTCCCTTCCAGTCAAAGGCTGGGAGAGACTTAGTAGCTGCTAAAATGAAAGCCAAATATTGTTACTTAGCAACATCAATCACAACATAACAAGAGAAAGTAAAAAGGAATTGCAACAAAGAAGAAAATACATGGTGAAGTGACAGGAGTCTTCCATATTTAAAGTGATTGTAAAAGTTTTATTTTCTTCTAAAATAACAAAAAATGTTATACTTACCTGCTGTGTGCAGTGGTTTTGCCCTGAGCAGCACTGATCCTCTTCTTTTTGTGTCACCCGCTGGCGCTCCTGGCTCCTCCTGCCATCCAAATGCCCCCCAGAGCAAGTCACTTGCTATGGATACACTTGTGCGGGCTCAATCCATATATGCATCTATTAACACACACACACAGTGTGGCTTAGCCACACTCCCTTGTCACTGGATTTGATTGACAGCAGCAGGAGCCAATGCTTCCTGCTGCTCTCACTGAGTCCAGCGTGGAGGGAGAGAGAGAGCAGCGCTGCTGCACTCGGGCAAATATTTAGGGGGGTGGGGAGTGTAGGAACTGCACATAAAAGAATTGTATCTTAATGCAAAGAATGCATTAAGGTAAAAAACCTTTAGCTTTTACAGCTACTTTAACCACTTCAGCCCCGGAAGGTTTTACCCCCTTCCTGACCAGAGCACTTTTTACAATTTGGAACTGCGTCGCTTTAACTGCTAATTGCGCGGTCATGCAACAAAATTTTTGTCCTTTTCTTCCCACAAATAGAGCCTTCTTTTGATGGTATTTGATCACCTCTGCGGTTTTTATTTTTTGTGCTATAAATGCAAAAAGACCGAATATTTTGAAAAAAAAATGATATTTTCAACTTTTTGTTATAAAAAAATCCAAAAAACTCAATTTTAGTCATACATTTAGGCCAAAATGTATTCAGCCACATGTCTTTGGTTAAAAAAAAGTCAATAAGCGTATATTTATTGGTTTGCACAAAAGTTATAGCGTTTACAAACTAGGGTATATTTTCTGGAATTTACACAGCTTTTAGTTTATGACTGCCTGTCTAATTTCTTGAGGTGCTAAAATGGCAGTACAACAACCCCCCAAATGACCCCATTTTGGAAAGTAGACACCCCAAGGAAATTGATGAGAGGCATGTTGAGCCCATTGAATATTTTATTTTTTTGTCCCAAGTGATTGAATAATGACAAAAAAAAATTACAAAAAGTTGCCACTAAATGATATATTGCTCACACATGCCATGGTATATGAGGAATTGCACCCCAAAATACATTCTTCTGCTTCTCCTGAGTATGGGGATACCACATGTGTGGGACTTTTTGGGAGCCTAGCCGCGTACGGGGCCCCGAAAACCAAGCACCGCCTTCAGGATTTCTAAGGGCGTAAATTTTTTATTTCACTCCTCACTACCTATCACAGTTTTGAAGGCCATAAAATGCCAAGATGGCACAAACCCCCCCCCCCAAATGACCCCATTTTGGAAAGTAGACACCCCAAGCTATTTGCTGAGAGGCATTTTGAGTCCATGGAATATTTTATATTTTGCCACAAAATGCAGGAAAATTACAAACTTTTTTTTTTTTTCACAAAGTTGTCCCTAGATGATATATTGCTCACATAGGCCATGGGCATATGTGGAATTGCACCCCAAAAAACAATCTGCTGCTTCTCCTGAGTACAGGGATACCACATGTGTGGGACCTTTTGGGAGCCTAGCCGCGTACGGGGCCCCAAAAACCAAGCACCGCCTTCAGGATTTCTAAGGGCGTAAATTTTTGATTTCACTTCTCACTACCTATTACAGTTTTGAAGGCCATAAAATGCTAAGATGGCACAAAACCCCCCAAATGACCCCATTTTGGAAAGTAGACACCCCAAGCTATTTGCTGAGAGGCATGGTGAGTATTTTGCAGCTCTCATTTGGGTTTTGAAAATGAAGAAAGAAAAGAAAAATGTATTTTTTTTTCTTTTTTCAATTTTCAAAACTTTGTGACAAAAAGCGAGGTCTGCAAAATACTCACCATACCTCTCAGCAAATAGCTTGGGGTGTCTACTTTCCAAAATGAGGTCCTTTGGGGGGTTGTGCCATCTGGGCATTCCATGGCCTCCAAAACTGTGATAGGCAATGAGGAGTGAAATCAAAAATTTACACCCTTAGAAACCCTGAAGGTGGTGCTTGGTTTTTAGGGTCCCGTATGCGGCTAGGCTCCCAAAAAGTCTCACACATGTGGTATCCCTGTACTCAGGAGAAGCAACAGAATGTATTTTGGGGTGAAATTTCACATATGCCCATGGCATGTTTGAGCAATATATCATTTAGTGACAAGACAAAAAAAATTTGGCCGCAACTTGTGTCACAATATAAAATATTCCATGGACTCGACATGCCTTTCAGCAAATAGCTTGGGGTGTCTACATTCCAACATGGGGTCATTTGGGGGGGTTTGAACCGTCCTGGCATTTTATGAACAACATTTATAAGATTATGTCAAACATCCCCCACTCTTCTAACCACTTAAAATATTTTTTTTTGCAAGAAAATTACTTTGAACCCCCAAACATTAAATATTTTCTTAAAGCAAAGGCCCTACAGATTAAAATGGTGTTTCATTTTTTTTTTCACACAGTATTTGCGCAGCGATTTTTCAAACGCTTTTTTTGGGAAAAAACACACTTTTTTTAATTTTAATGCACTAAAACACACTATATTGCCCAAATGTTTGATGAAATAAAGAAGATGATCTTAGGCGGAGTACATAGATACCAAACATGACATGCTTTAATATTGCGCACAAACATGCAGTGGCGACAAACTACATACATTTTTAAAAGCCTTTAAAAGCCTTTACAGGTTACCACTTTAGATTTACAGAGGAGGTCTACTGCTAAAATTACTTCTCTCAATCTGACCTTCGTGGTGATACCTCACATGCATGGTGCAATTGCTGTTTACATTTGATGCCAGACCAACGCTTGCGTTCGCCTTTGCGGGAGAGCAGGGGGGGACAGGGGTGCCTTTTTTTTTTTTTTTGATTTTTTTTTTTTTAATCATTTTTTTAAACTGTTCCATTCATTTTTTTTAATCATTTTTATTGTTATCTCAGGGAATGTAAATATCCCCTATGATAGCAATAGGTAGTGACAGGTACTCTTTTTTGAAAAAATTGGGGTCTATTAGACTCTAGATCTCTCCTCTGCCCTCAAAGCATCTGACCACACCAAGATCGGTGTGATAAAATGCTTTCCCAATTTTCCAATGGCGCTGTTTACATCCGGCGAAATCTAAGTTATGAAATGCTCGTAGCTTCCAGTTTCTTAGGCCATAGAGATGATTGGAGCCATTCTGGTCTCTGATCAGCTCTATGGTCAGCTGGCCGAATCACCGGCTGCATTCTCGGGTTCCCTGTTGGGACAGGAGAGCCCGAGAAAACCATGGAAGATGGTGGGGGGGACATTCCATCCCACTGCTTGTAAAAGCAGTCTAGAGGCTAATTAGCCGCTGGGATTGCTTTTACATGAAAGCCGACCGCTGGCTGAAAAGAATGATACCAAGATGATACCTAAACCTGCTGGCAAAATTCTGGTATAACCACTCAAAGTTCAGCAACATACCAGTACGTTGCTAGTCTTGTTGGGCATATATTGTAATCTTGTTTTTCATGCAGCCTGTGGGCTGAATGAAAAAAAGAGATTGATCGTGGGTATGCCCACCATTAGAATACCTCCCTTCATCCACCCACTTCTAATGATGGGCATACATGCACAATTTATATATGCTGAAGCATGGGGGCATCCGCCCCAAAAGTTACGAGAAAATCGCTCCTCCGCCCCTGCTGCCCCCATGCTTCGGCATATATGCTCTTTTTTTAACTGTGGTGGTGAAATCACCTCTGACAGCGCTGGAGTCACGGCTTTATGTATCGTGGGAGCAAACGCTGTTGCTGTCAAGATAAATAAATCTGCGCTGCAACTGAATGGCGTACCTGCTAAGCAAATGATGGTTAACAATAAAACAAAACAACATTACAGTATAACAGTAAGACATACCATACCTGCAAAGGAAATACAAAAAAAATAGTAAAAAATAAAATATTTTTTAAAGCAACCTGTGCCTAAAATATATGTATGCCGAAGCATGGGGGCATCCACCCGCAAAAGGTAGGAGCAAATCGCTCCTCCACCTCTGCTGCCCCCATGCTTCGGCATATATGCTCTTTTTTTTAACTGTGGTGGTGAAATCACCTCCGACAGCGCTGGAGTCACGGCTTTATGTATC
The DNA here is from genome assembly GCA_037952835.1 of Lithobates septentrionalis. NCBI lineage: Eukaryota > Metazoa > Chordata > Amphibia > Anura > Ranidae > Lithobates > Lithobates septentrionalis. Next base: position 1,814,241 of record JBBDGP010001410.1, on the reverse strand, counting down.
ATGGGAGCAAACGCTGTTGCTGTCAAGATAAATAAATCCACGCTGCAACTGAATGGCGTACCTGCTAAGCAAATGATGGTTAACAATAAAACAAAGTAACATTACAGTATAACAGTAAGACTTACCATACCTGCAAAGCAAATACAAAAAAAATCGTAAAAAATAAAACATTTAACGCAACCTGTGCTTAAAATATATAAATGCCGAAGCATGGGGGCATCCCCCCGCAAAAGGTAGGAGCAAATCGCTCCTCTGCCCCTGCTGCCCCCATGCTTCGGCATATATGCTCTTCTTTTTAACTGTGGTGGTGAAATCACCTCCGACAGCGCTGGAGTCGCAGCTTTATGTATTGCGGGAGCAAATGCTGTTGCTGTCAAGATAAATAAATCCGCGCTGCAGCTGAATGGCGTACCTGAAAACAAAATAATGGTTAACAATAAAACACAGTAAACAGTAAAGTATAAAAAAAGACATACCTGAAAAGCAAACATGATAAAACATAATAACAATAAAAAAATGCAGAATAGAATACAGTAGAAAAAGAGCAGAACAATAAAGAGAGAATAGAGAGAGAGAGAGAGAACAATAAAACAACAACTATTTTTGTTTTTTTTATTTTATTTTTTTGTGTATTTTTTTTTCCTTTTTTTTTTTTTAATTGTTTTTATAACTGTAACTTTTGTAACTGTAATGCCCCGTACACACGGTCGGACATTGATCGGACATTCCGACAACAAAATCCTAGTATTTTTTCCGACGGATGTTAGCTCAAACTTACCTTGCATACACAAGGTCACACAAAGTTGTCGGAAAATCCAATCATTCTGAACACGGTGACGTAAAACATGTACGTTGGGACTATAAACGGGGCAGTAGCCAATAGCTTTCATCTCTTTATTTATTCTGAGCATGCGTGGCACTTTGTGCATCGAATTTGTGTACACACGATCGGAAATTCCGACAACGGATTTTGTTGTTGGAAAATTTTATAGCCTGCTCTCAAACTTTGTGTGTCGGAAAATGCGATGGAAAATGTGTGATGGAGCCTACACACGGTCGGAATTTCCCACAACAAGGTCCTATCACACATTTTCCGTCGGAAAATCCGACCGTGTGTACGGGGCATAAGAGGTTCCAGGTTTGGGTCTCTCAAAATGCGATGGCATCTTGGGAGACCCTGTGAAAGTGTGCCTCTTCTGTGCAATGCTGTACCTTACGCTAAAACTCAACTAGTGCATGGTAGCGCTCAAAACATTCACCAATGCAAAGACCAGGATTGTCAGGACAGGAGGGACAATAATTGCGGGTGTCTTGCCTAAATCCGCGCTTTCTACAGACACGACATTTTCTTTGGGGGGCTCGTTGGGTAGGGGTACTTGGGAGGACATAAGGAAAATGCCTCTCATGCAGCCGGCTCACTGCATTTGGTTGGGAAAGGTGAAGTGGAGCACTGTCTGGAAACAGAAGGGCTCTGACGATCTCTTCCTGGAATTTAAGGAAGGATCCAGTCCATCCTGAAGCTCTGTATAGCACATGAGCATTCAGCAAAGCCAATTGAAATAAGTATACAGACACTTTTTTTATACCAGCGTCTGGCCTTACGGGCAACTAGGTACGGCGCCAACAACTGGTCGTTGAGGTCCACCTCTCCCATATTTTGGTTATATTCGTGGACACAGAGGGGTTTCTCCACAACAACAGTCACCGTAGTAATTTTGACAGTCATGTCTGCATGAAGAGAGGTAAGAACGAAAACATTCTTATTATCCCTCCACTTCATAGCGAGCAAATTATTACACTGCAAGCAGGCTCTCTCCCCCAGCCTACGACGGGAATCTACAAGCCGCTGGGGAAAGCCCCGGTGATTAGGTCGCACAGTGCCACATGCTCCAATCTGGTGATCAAAAAGGTGATTAAAATGTGGCACGCTCGTGTAATAATTGTCCACATATAAGTGGTACCCCTTTCCAAATAAGGGTGACACCAAGTCCCACACAATCTTGCCAGCGCTTCCTATGTAGTCAGGGCAGTATGTCAGCTCTACGTGGCTATCTCTTTCCTCGTAAACTGTCAGGAAAGTCCTGTCAGTAACAGGCGCCCTGTGCAGGCAGTTGTGCGCACGCGCGGGAGTGCGCACGCCAGGCGGGCTGTTTAAACTGAACTGTCACATGAGAATCTTGCTGTCTGCTCTACAGCATTACGTGTGTATTTCCTGAGAACCTGTTTTCCTGTACTAGACCCGGCTTGTTCCTGATTATCCTAGCTGTCTGACTGCATCTGATCCCGGCTTGTCTCCGACCATCCCTGTCTTCTGCCTGCATTCGACCCTGGCTTGTCTGACCACTCTTCTGCCTGACCCTCTGGCTTATCTACAGTCCGCTTGGCTATCGATCCGGCTTGTCTGACCTTCCAGCCCTATACACGGACTTCAGTTCCAGTCTGCTGTGTGGTTCCAGTCTGCTGTCCTGTGTGTTCCAGCCTGCTATCCAGTTCCAGTCTGCTGTGTAATTCCAGTCTGCTGTACCAGTGTTCCAGTCTGCTGTCCCCTGTGTTCCAGCCTGCTATCCAGTTCCATTCTGCTGCACCAGTGTTCCAGTCTGCTGTCCTTTGTGTTCCAGCCTGCTATCCAGTTCCAGTCTGCTGTGTGATTCCAGTTTGCTGCACCAGTGTTCCAGTCTGCAGTCCTGTGTGTTCCAGCCTGCTATCCAGTTCCAGTCTGCTGTTCGTTCCAGTCTACTGCACCAGTGTTCCAGTCTATCTACCAGCTCAGCCTAAGTTCCACTGCACAGTGTTTCCAGAGTTCCAGACCCACTTCCTGCTGTTGATCCTGCCAGGCACTCGTGCCACTCCTGACTCTTGTGCTTCCTGTATACCCTACCAGGGCCCTCGAGTCGGAGCCGCAAGAGAGGCCATCCCCTGCAAGTCGGGCTCGTCCACAAGGTACGTGACAGTAGCAGACAGCCATGACCGAGCCCGAGCAGGGAGCCTCTCCTATGGAAGAACTTTGTATGCACCTGGCCGGCCTTACACAGGCTGTTAAGAGTCTCCAGGAAGGATATACACGTCTGGAAGAACGGGTCCAAGTACTATCTGATCCCACTGTGACCCAGGGATCTTCTCTGCCATCTACATCTGCTAGCAGTACTATTTCCCCTACAGTAGTGATGCTGCCCCCTGAACCAAGGGTTCCCACTCCTGAAAAGTTTTCTGGGGAAATGGGAAAGTAAATTCAGGGCATTCCGGAATGCATGCGAACTGTACTTCGCCCTGCAACCTTGCACCTTCTCGCTTGAAGCCACCAAAGTAGGTTTTGTGATCTCACTACTCCTGGGTGACCCCCAAACATGGGCTCACTGCCTTGTGGAACTGAAAGCCGAAGATGCAATGGCCCAGCTATATGAGGACTCACAGCTTTCTGCAACTGTAGAAGCTGCCCTGCACACCCTTCAACAAGGACGTAGGGCAGTACAGGACTACGTTGTGGAATTCTGCCGATGGAGTGCAGACACGGACTGGAATGACGCTGCCCTCCACTACCAGTTCCGTATGGGGCTTTCCGACTCTTTAAAAGACGAACTGACCTGAGTGGGAATTCCTCTGACTCTGGATGCCTTGATCAATCTTGCCATACAGATCGACTGACGGTTGAGGGAGCGAAGAGCAGAAAGAGGTGCTGGGCTTACTCGCCCAACCTGGATGTTGCCTAGGGTCCCCAGCTATACCCATCCTGCACCTACCTCTAGTCCTGTAGCTACACCTGATACCTCTGAGCCCATGCAACTTGGAGTTGGCGGTATCTTTTGGATTAAGCAAGCTTCAGTAGGGTTGGTACCTGCCATGAGGACAAAACTACAAGAAAAGGATAGTCTGTTTTGGTTCAGGAGTAAGATCTTTGTACCTGAAGGCCTACGGGTCACAATTTTAGAACTTTGTCATGATCATGCACTAGCAGGACATTTTGGTGTTACCAAGACAGCTGATCTTGTCCTGCGCACCTTCTGGTGGCCCGAAGTGCCTAAGGACTGTAAGAAGTATGTGGAATCCTGTACCACCTGTGCTCGGAAAAAAGTCAGTAGAACCAGGGCCTGGGGATTGCTGAAACCTCTATCTGTCCCAGACAGGCCATGGAAGATGCTGTCTATTGACTTCATTGTCGAGTTGCCTCCGGCTGAAGGGCACACTGCCATCTTTGTGGTGGTAGATCAGTTATCTAAAATGGCTCATTTCATTCCGATGGGGGGTACCCCCTCTGCTCCTGAAACTGCAAAACGTTCATTAGAAAAGTGATTAAACTCCATGGAATTTCCGGCTAATATCCTTTCTGACCGAGGAGTACAATTCACTTCCCGATTTTGGAGAGCCTTGTGTAAAGCCCTAGGAATTGAACTATCATTTTCCACCGCCTATCACCCCCAGACGAATGGCCAAACTAAGAGGACCAACCAGACTCTCGAGCAATATCTTCGTTGTTTCTCTTCCTTTTCTCAGGATGATTGGCTCTCGTTGCTTCCCTTGGCTGAATTCGCCTATAATAATGCTGTCCATTCTGCCACAAAACAAAGTCAGTTTTTTGCCAATTACGGGTTTCACCCTTCCTTTTTGCCCAGCTCCATTCCTGAAAGTTCCGTACCAGCAGTCCAGGAAACAATACATTTTTTTTCTGTCAATAACCAAATATTACAGGAAACCATGACGAAGTCCCCAGAACGTAACAAAGAAACTTTCGACAGGAAAAGACGAGGGGAATTGCTACTCGAACCTGGTAATCTTGTATGGTTATCCACTGTAAACTTGAAATTGACTTGTCCCTCCAAGAAGTTGGGTCCTAAATTCCTGGGTCCTTTTCCTGTAAAAGGAAAATTAATGAAGTAGCATATGAATTGGAACTCCTGGACTCACTCAGGATTCATTCTGTTTTTCACGTTTCCCTGTTGAAACCTTTTGTCTCCAACCCTTTTCCTGAACGAAATCTGAATCCTCCGGACCCTGTAATAGTGGACGGAGAGGAAGAATTCGAAATTGAAGCCATCCTTGACTGCAGGAAAAGGAACAATCAAGCCCAATTCCTGATCAAGTGGAAAGGGTATGGCCCAGAAGAGAACTCTTGGGAGCCTGAGGAGAACATCCATGCTAAAAGCTTAGTTCAATCCTTTAAGAGAACCCATCCTGAGAAATGGGCCTGGTTGGGCATCCAGAGGCTGCCCCTTGGGGGGGCAATGTCAGGAAAGTCCTGTCAGTAACAGGCGCCCTGTGCGGGCATTTGCGCGCATGCGCGGGAGCGTGCGCGTGCCAGGCGGGCTATTTAAACTGAACTGTCACATGAGAATCTTGCTGTCTGCTCTACAGCATTACGTGTGTATTTCCTGAGAACCTGTTTTCCTGTACTAGACCCGGCTTGTTCCTGATTATCCTAGCTGTCTGCCTGCATCTGATCCCGGCTTGTCTCCGACCATCCCTGTCTTCTGCCTGCATCCGACCCTGGCTTGTCTGACCACTCTTCTGCCTGACCCTCTGGCTTATCTACAGTCCGCTTGGCTATCGATCCGGCTTGTCTGACCTTCCAGCCCTATACATGGACTTCAGTTCCAGCCTGCTATCCAGTTCCAGTCTGCTGCACCAGTGTTCCAGTCTGCTGTCCTGTGTGTTCCAGCCTGCTATCCAGTTCCAGTCTGCTGCACCAGTGTTCCAGTCTGCTGTCCTGTGTGTTCCAGCCTGCTATCCAGTTCCAGTCTGCTGCACCAGTGTTCCAGTCTGCTGTCCTGTGTGTTCCAGCCTGCTATCAGTCTGCTGTTTTATTCCAGTCTGCTGCACCAGTGTTCCAGTCTGCAGTCCTATGTGTTCCAGCCTGCTATCCAGTTCCAGTCTGCTGTTGGTTACAGTCTGCTGCACCAGTGTTCCAGTCTACCTACCAGCTCAGCCTAAGTTCCACTGCACAGTGTTTCCAGAGTTCCAGACCCACTTCCTGCTGACTCTTGTGCTTCCTATATACCCTACCAGGGCCCTCGAGTTGGAGCCGCAAGAGAGGCCATCCCCTGCAAGTCGGGCTCGTCCACAAGGTACGTGACATAAACCATAAAACTACATGTATAGCCTGTGGCCCTGTCACAGAGCTTATACATCTTGACCCCGTATCTAGCACGCTTGCTGGGAAGGTACTGTTTGAATGACAAGTGGCCAGAAAACTTAATCAGGCACTCATCAACGCAGACAACGTGATGGGTAGTAAACTAGTCTGCAAAATGTTGGTTGAAGTGGTTTACGAGGGGCCAAATTTTGTAGAGCCGATCGTATCCAGGGTCTCCACGAGGACGACACAGTTCATTGTTGTTGAAGTGCATGAACTGCAAAATCTGCTCATATATTGCCCTGGCCATGGAAGCAGAGAACACGGGCATATGGTGAATTGGGTCAGTGGACCAATATGACCGCAACTCACTCTTTTTGGTTATGCCCATGAGGAGGGAAAGGCCCAGAAAGATCTTAAATTCGGAAACCGTAATTGGTTTCCAATCTCTGACAAGGGAGGACTGGGGAATAGTGGCGATGTGTTGACCAGCGTATAAATTGATTTGGTCCACAATAGATCTATAGAGATCTTCGGTGAAAAACAGCGAATAAAAATCAAGTGATGTAAAATCAGCTGTTTCCACATGAATGCCAGGTTGGCCAGTGAATGGGGGAAGTATGGGTGCTGCAGAAGTGGTAGGTTCCCAATTAGGATTGGCAAATGCAGCAGGAAGGGCACTATGGGCACGACGGGCCTGTGTTCGTCTTCTTTGTGGTAGCGGGACACTACTTGTGCTTGCCACCTCGCCAGCTTGAACTGCACTTATGGGACTCGCCACGTCACCAAGTGTTACTGCAGTGCTGGATGTGCTTGTCAGTTCACCAGAAGGAATAGCGGCGCTAGTACTTCTCTGCTCCATACGAGGGATCTGCGGTTCTTGCAACAGCAGAATAAGAAGATTGGGGTTTGGTATGCCTGACCTTGGCAGGAACCACAACTCCATTGTCAGAGCTATCTGTCATGGAGCCGCTGCTGTCTACAGGTTCGTATTCTGAGCCTGAATCTGACAGATGAGTGACTTCCTCTTCACTATCTGTCATGCTCAGAAACGTGTAGGCCTCTTCACTAGTGTACCTTCGATTTGCGATTTTGGGCTCTAAATTTAGTGGTACACTAGTGAGACTCACAGGCAAAAAAGCTCCTGACTGTTAGCGACTGGATCAAAATGCTACCAAAAAACTGTTAGCAATCGCAGGGATCAGGCCTGACTCTGCGAACGCTGCAGTTATGTGTTTAGTGTTTTGTAAGTGACAGTGATCGATCGATATTGCACTTGGGTGGGCTGGGCTGGGCAGAGGGGCAAAACGCAGGTGCTAGCAGGTATCTGGGCTGATCCCACTAACACTGCGTTTTTGGGAACCCTAAACTGCTGTGGACGCTAGTATAGATCTGATCGATATAAGGAAAAAAAGCCAGATGGCCAAACGCTGCGCTTAAACCTAATTAACTACTGAAAAAATATATTAAATAAATCAAGAAATCAATCAAATATAAGCAGCTCGCACCAAGAGTCTACAATACAAAACCCAATATCATAAGTTACAAATTAGTGCAGCGCTAAAATCTTTAAACAAAAAATATGTTGGTGAGGTGAAAACAAACTGAACCAGAAAACTAAAGCAGACAAATGTAGAATATGCTAATTGGTGTGAAAATTAAATCACCTACTGAAAAAATACATCAAAGATACATAATTGATATGTGCATGAACAAAATGACAGTGATGATCCAGGATGTGAATCAGTACCACTCCACGATAACAATATTCAGAGTGATATATATTGTGAGTCTGTTATTCTTAAGTGAAATAAAATAACATGCGTGATAGATACTAAAATAAGTCCCAAAACACTTGCAAAAGGAAAAGCAAGGATGGCCAGTGAATAATCAACACTGTGATGGGAAGAGTCCCTTGTCCAATGAAGAGGAACACCCAAAGTGAATAAGTTGTCTCCTTACCAGCTAAAAAGACCAATATGTTGGTCTCACCAAGCCCAGGGAATTGGGTCTCCCAAAAACCTTAAGGATACTTGAGGGCTGTTACATCTGTATCATCAAAGAGGATATAAGGGACCAAGGGCTGCTCCATCTGTGGTAGGCGGTATCACTCAAAACATAAAGCAGAGAGGGCTCCCATAGTGCAGTATGTAAATAAATTTATTGAACTCAAAAAGATTTGCACTTACAAGAATGCGGCTGAGTGAAAGCAATCACAAACAGGCATATCGATAACATCCGAACGGCGGTGTCTCCCAGGGCTTCCTTCACACGCTAACCATCTCCTCCGAAGAGGAAAGTGTGATGGAGTCAGAGATGCAGACTCCTTCCTATGCGTTTCGTCACTACTGACGTCGTCTTGGGATTGGCTGCAGTCCCGGCATCATCATGCCGATCATATAAATAGTGCCACAGCGCCATCTTGACTGTGGGCTAGAGGGCACTTAAGAGATAGATAGGCGCCTCCATTTTAGCTAATGGCAAACCTAAACAAGAGGAGCATAAAGGAGGAAGCTAGAAGTCTAGAGTGGATACCAGCTCCATTTAGTGGCTAAAAATTTTTTAACATATTGATACCAAATTTAACAATGGAAAGGTGATTCCAGAAGCCTCAGCAGAGAACAAACTGCGGATAGCAATAAATGCAAATTAGCAACCATATCTAGAGATATTAACATACATTAATATAAGGCATGAATAATACATCCTTAATCCTAAATTATAGAATAGTATTAAAATATACAATAAAAATTAAAAATAAAAATAAAAATACAAGAAAAAATTATTATAATAATTATAAAATTATCAAGCATTATTAAGAAAACAATGTCCCAGTCGACATTGAGACCGAAGGGGACATAACATTTCATATTAAAAATCCACTTCGTTTCAAGACGGGAGACGGATCTAACCTTATTAGTACCCCTCCAATGGGGTTGGATTTTATCAATTGCAAAAAAAAACGTATCTTTAATCTTTTTGTCATGGTATTTGGCATAATGCCTAGAAAGATTGTGTTTAGTAAAACCACGTTTAATATTTCCTACGCGTTCCTCTAGGCGTACATGTAAGGCTCTTTTAGTTTGTCCGATATATTGTTTTGAACATGGGCACTGAATTAAATATACCACACATTCTGAAGAACATGTTATGAAGGACTCAATATTGTAAGATCTATTCGTCTGAGTAGAGTCAAAGGTTTCACATTTTCTCCCCCTGAAGGAGTTAACTTGACAAATATTACACTTCCTGCAGGGGAAGAAACCCTTCATCATTTGAAAGAAGGAAAATCTCTTAGGAGGATCCATGACATTAGGGACAATACTATGGCGTAAAGCAGTGGCCCCCCTATAAATGACTACCGGCAGGTCTGGAATGACTGGACCCAAGATTTTATCATTCTTCAGTATATTCCAATGCTTGTTAAAGATCTTCTTCACAGAATAGTGTTGATTGGAATACCCAGTGATCATAGAGTAATTAAACCTGTCACCTGGGGCCTGAAGAACTTTCTTAGGGCCAGAGATCATAAAATCCCTATTCAGATCACCGACTTTTTGAATGGTGTCATCAATGTCATTTTCCTTACATCCCTTGTCTAAAAACCTAGTTTTTAAAACTAAGGCTTGCTGATGGTAATCGGAGATAGAGGTACAGTTACATCTTATTCGCTGGAATTGGCTTTTAGGTACTGCACTAAGCCACGTTGGATGATGACAACTAGTTAATGGTATGAAGGCATTGCGATCGGTCTCCTTAAAATGAGTGGTGGTACAAAACATCCATCCCTAACGAAAATATTGAGGTCAAGAAAATGGATTTGTGACTCACTGGTTTCGTACTGCAAGGAGATACCCCTGTCATTGGAATTCAACTTGGCAAAAAAAGCCTCAAGAGAAGGTAGATCACCTTCCGAAATAAGAGTACATCATCTATGTACCTTCTCCAAAGGCACAGTTCGCTCGGGGGATTCAAGCCTATTCAACTATTACCCCCTCTCATTCCCACCGAGCCATAAACAAATTCGCTAAGCTCGGGGCGAACTTAGCGTCCATAGCAACACTACGCGTTTGCAGGAAAAAAGTGCCCCCAAAACAGAAGTAGTTGAGGCTGGTCGCAAAGATCAAAAGATATACAATAAACTCCTTCTGTATTCCTTTAAATTTCATACCTGGGGGGTGTCCATAGTATGCCTGTAAAGGGGCGCATGTTTCCCGTGTTTAGAACAGTCTGACAGCAAAATGACATTTCAAAGGAAAAAAAGTCATTTAAACTACTCGCGGCTATTAATGAATTGCCGGTCCGACAATACACATAAAAGTTCATTGATAAAAACGGCATGGGAATTCCCCACAGGGGAACCCCAAACCAAAATTTAAAAAAAAAATGATGTGGGGGTCCCCCTAAATTCCATACCAGGCCCTTCAGGTCTGGTATGGATTTTAAGGGGAACCCTGTGCCAAAATTAAATAAAAAAACGGTGTGGGGTCCCCCCAAAAATCCATACCAGACCCTTATCCGAGCACGCAACCTGGCAGGCCACAGGAAAATAGGGGGGATGAGAGAGCTCCCCCCCTCCTGAACCGTACCAGGTCACATGCCCTCACAATTGGGAGGGTGCTTTGGGGTAGCCCCCAAAACACCTTGTCCCTATGTTGATGGGGACAAGGGCCTCATCCCCACAACCCTTGGCCGGTGGTTGTGGGGATCTGCGGGTGGGGGGCTTATCGGAATCTGGAAGCCCCCTTTAACAAGGGGACCCCCAGATCCCGGCCCTCCCCCTGTGTGAAATGGTAAGGGGGTACTTACCCCTACCATTTCACTAAAAAAGTGTCAAAAATGTTAAAAATGACAAGAGACAGTTTTTGACAATTCCTTTATTTAAATGCTTCTTCTTTCTTCTATCTTCCTTCGGTTTCTTCCTTCTTCATCTTCTGGTTCTTCTGGCTCTTCCTCCAGTGTTCTCGTCTGGCATCTTCCTCCGCGGTGGCGGCGTCTTCTTCCCTTCTTCTCCAGGCCGCTCCGCATCCATGATGGCATGGAGGGAGGCTCCCGCTGTGTGACGCTTCTCTCTTCATCTTTTTCTCTTCATCTTCTTGTCTTCATCTTCTTTTTGGGCCGCTCCGCATCCATGATGGCATGGAGGGAGGCTCCCGCTGTGTGACGCTTCTCCTCTTCTGACGTGTGACATCACGGGGAATGCCATAGCGAAGTCCCGTCAAGTCCCCGTGCGTCAGAGGGGGGCGGGGTCACCGGGTGGCCCTGCACCCTGTTATTTAAGAACCGTCAGAAGAGGAGAAGCATCACACAGTGGGAGCCTCCCTCCATGCAATCATGGATGCGGAGCGGCCCAAAAAGAAGATGAAGACAAGAAGATGAAGAGAAGAAGATGAAGAGAGAAGTGTCACACAGCGGGAGCCTCCCTCCATGCCATCATGGATGCGGAGCGGCCCGAGGAGAAGAAGGGAAGAAGACACCGGTGCCGCGGAGGAAGATTCCGGATGAGAACACCGGAGGAAGAACCAAAAGAACCAGAAGAACCAGAAGAACCAGAAGAAGAAGAAGATGGAGGAAGAAACCGAAAGAAGATAGAAGAAAGAAGAAAGAAGATAGAAGAAAGAAGAAGCATTTAAATAAAGGATTTGTGTCAGGTACTCACCAAGGCTGGAATGCTGAGAGCGGCTCCCCTAGCAACTAGGTGCGAGATACCCCTGAAGGTGGTACAGAGGGAATCAGGCACGGAGAGGCACGGGTTGCCAGCAGGTGTGCAGATCACCAAGGTTTCACTAGACGTGTAGAACCCGTGTAGCATGGACTGGTTGCTAAGCTGGAGAGAAGACTGGCAGGGACTCCAACACTTGACCTGGAACCAGGAACAGAGCTGAGGAGAAGCACAGGGTTGAGCAGAACAAGTCCGTTAAGCAGGCCGAGGGTCAAACACTGGGAAGCGTGGTAGCAAGCACAGGTTGAGGCAAGGCAAGTCCGTTGAGCAGGCAGAGGGTCAAACACCAGGTAATCGTAGTACAGGTTTAAGCAAGACAAGTCCGTTTAGCAGGCCAAGGGTCAAAACACTGGAGAGAGGATCAGTAGAAAAGTCGTAATCAAGCCGGGGGTCAAACACTGGAGAGAAGATAAGCAGAGAAGTCCTTAATCAAGCCGAGGGTCAAACACTGGAGAGAGGATAAGCAAGGTAGTCAAACGGTCCGGGTCACAACAGGCAGGAACAGGTATGCAGAGGATAAACGGGAACACTGGAAGCTGAGAAGACAAACCAGCAATGAGCACAAGGCATAGCTGCCTTTATATAGGCCCGCCAAGGGGACGTCCCGCTGTACGTGCATGCGTTCGTGTGCCCACGTGTGCTAACTCGTTCGGATCACGCGCTCGTACCCGCCAATCGTGTGCCCGTACGTGCTGATGTGGGGCTCTACCGTGCAGGCGCACTGGGACGCGCCGATACTGACAGGCTCTGACTGTGTTAACCCTCTGACAGTGCCCCCTCCCAAGGGGCAGCCTCCGGATGCCCAATCTGGGCAAGATTCCAGGTTGTCTTCTGTGGAAATTACGTACTAAACGAGGGGCGTGTAAGTTGTTGGATGGTTCCCAGGAGTTATCTTCTGGAGGGTATCCTTTCCATTTAACAAGATATTGGATCTGTCCCCCCCTTTTCCTACAGTCCATTATTGCCTCCACTTCATATTCCATTTCACCTTCAATTTCAATTGGAGGAGGTGGTGGTTCCTGTCTTCCAGAAAAAGGGCTAGGGACCACTGGCTTCAATAAAGATGCATGGAATACCGGATGTATCTTGTATGTGACCGGAAGGGCTAATTCGAAAGCCACGGGGTTCACCACTTTCTTAATTTCAAAAGGGCCAATGAACCTTGGACCTAACTTGCGGGATGGACAGGGCAGTCTAAGATTAATAGCAGATAGCCATACCTTGTCCCCAATCTTGAAATTTGGGTTTGGTCTTCTCCCTCTATTATAGTACTTCTCGTAACTGTCTTGAGCCTTTTTCATGGTTTCCTGGATCTGTAAAAAATTGGTTTGGATAAAGTTAATCCGGTCTTGTACTGCAGGGGTTGACACTTCAGGAAAAGAATCTGGCAAGAAGGAAGGATGGAAGCCGTAATTAGCCCAAAAAGGTGTTTGGTTGATGGCGGAATGAGTGGAATTGTTGTAAGCAAATTCCGCACACGGAAGGAGGGTGGACCAGTTATCTTGGGAACCAGAGGAGAAACAACGGAGATATTGTTCCAGAGTTTGATTTGTTCTTTCTGTTTGACCGTTGCTTTGCGGATGGTATGCTGAGGAGAGCGAGGTCTTTATTTCAAGGGATCTGCAGAGGTCCTTCCAAAATTTTGAGGTAAATTGGATACCTCTGTCTGATACGATGTTGTGGGGAACACCATGAAGCCTCACGATTTCTTTGATAAAAATGTTTGCTGTAGCCAGAGCAGAAGGGGTGCCCATCATGGGCAGGAAGTGTGCCATCTTAGAGAGGCGGTCAACCACCACTAAGATGGTAGTGAATTTTTCAGAGGGGGGAAGTTCTACAATGAAGTCCATAGAGACCTCCTTCCATGGACGTTCAGGGACAGGCAAAGGTCTCAGGAGCCCCCAAGCCTTAGTGTTCGACCCTTTGTTACGTTGACACGTAATACAGGATTGGACATAGTTTTTACAATCCTGACTCCAACCCGGCCACCAGTAGGAGCGATGAACTAATTCTGAGGTTTTCCGGATTCCAAAGTGCCCTGCCAACTTATGATCATGGAAGTTCTGTAATACTTGCAGTCTTACTGGAGAAGGAACAAATATTTTATTTTGGGCCCACAGTAAGCCATCCCTCTTCCTTAATGAGGGTACTTCAGGTTCTGTGCATTGGCTGGATGCCTCTTTAATGGCAGTCTTGAGATCAGGCTGGATAAGAAGGAAGTTATGTGGGGATAAGATAGTTCCAGGCTCAGTTGCTTCATTGACTTCTGGAAACATTCGGGAGAGTGCATCCGCTTTTCCGTTCTTGGAACCCGGTCAGTAGGAGATGTGAAAATTAAATCTGGAGAAAAATAATGCCCATCGGGCTTGTCGGGGTCGGAGTCGCTTGGCCGTTCGGAGATATTCCAGATTCCGATGATCGGTAAAGATCATTATGGGTTGGGACGCACCCTCCAGCAAGTACCTCCACTCCTCCAGAGCAAATTTTATAGCTAGTAGTTCTCGGTCACCGACGTCATAGTTCCTTTCAGGTGGGCTTAATTTGTGAGAAGCAAAGGCAACTGGATGAAGAAGGGCCTTTGGACCGCTCCGTTGGGACAGGATTGCACCTGTCGCTGATTCGGAGGCATCTACTTCTAGTACATATGATAAGGCTGGATCTGGGTGTTGTAGAATAGGAGCCGATGTAAAAAGATCTTTCAATTTATTAAAGGCTTCCTGTGCTTCTTGGGGCCATTGAAACTTAGCTTGCTGGCGGGTGAGTCGAGTAATGGGAGAAATGATTGAAGAGAATCCTCTAATGAACCTGCGGTAAAAATTGGCAAAGTCAACAAACCGCTGGATTCCCTTTTTATTTGAAGGAGCTGGCCACTCCTGGATGGTTCTAACCTTTTGTGGGTCCATTGCAACCCCTTCTGTGGAGATGATGAACCCAAGGAACTGGATGGTGGTCTTTTCAAATTCACATTTCTCCCCTTTTAAGAATAGGCCATGTTTCCTGAGAACCGAGAGTACCTTCTTTACATGGGTGCGATGTACTTCTAGTGAGGTGGAGAAAATCAAAATATCATCCAGATATACAATCACAAAGTTATCAAGGTACTCACGGAAAATGTCGTTGACCAAGTGTTGGAACGTGGCCGGGGCGTTGCAGAGTCCGAAAGGCATCACAAGATATTCAAAGTGCCCAAACCTGGATCTAAAGGCTGTTTTCCACTCATCCCCGGCACGTATCCGAACGAGATTGTATGCTCCCCGTAAGTCTAGTTTGGTAAACACTTGGGCAGTTCTGAAGCGCTGGAATAGTTCAGAGATGAGAGGCAACGGGTATCTATTCTTCACAGTGATCTTATTAAGTTCTCTATAGTCCACACAGGGCCTTAAAGATCCATCCTTCTTTTCGACAAAGAAGATACCCGCCCCAGCTGGAGAAGAGGAAGGGCGGATGAACTTCTTCTCCAGGTTTTCGTCAATATAGGAACGAAGCGCTTCTAACTCAGTCTCAGATAGTGGAAATATGCGACCAAAGGGAATCTCGGATCCAGGTAAAAGGTCAATGGGACAATCATAGGAGCGATGAGGTGGTAAGCTGTCGGCCTTTTTTTATCAAAAATATCCAGAAATTCATGGTATACTGCAGGGACATGCTGAAGATTATCTGGTATTGACTGAAGGGTCAAACAAGAGGCCGGTGTGCTGGTGGTAGGCACGAAACAATGTTGAGAGCAGTACATAGATGAGAAGAGGATTTCTTTCTTGGACCAACTGATTTGAGGGTCATGAACTTGTAACCAGGGGAAACCCAGGATAACAGGGAACATAGGTGAACTGATGATGTTAAAGCAAAGGAATTCTTGGTGGCCAGAGTCTGTGGAGGTGAGAATAGGTTTGGTTTCTTGAGTAACAAGTCCCGAACATGGTAGGGATCCTTCGGCTAGGTGTATCTGCAGAGGTTGCTTCTTATCTTGGAGGGGGATATGCAGGGTGTGAGCCAGAGATGCATCCAGGAAACAACTGCATGCACCGGAGTCAATGATGGCCAGCAGCCGAGCCTCCTCTTCCGCCACCTGTAATGAGACCGGAAGGACAAAGTGAGATTGGGTAGAGCCGGTAACTTGAAAGTTCACAGTGTACTGTCGCTGGCACTTACTGGGTCTCACGGGGCAGTTGCGTAAGAAATGACCGGCCTCCCCACAATAAAGGCAAAGGTTGGCTTGGCGCCGGCGGAGTCTTTCATCAGGGGTGAGTGGAGAACGTACCAATCCCAACTGCATAGGTTCGTGGTCCGAGGAAGAGGAAGGTACGGCAGAAGGTGCTGGAACAGGAGGAATGCGAGGTAACATCCAGGTGGGTCGTGAGGACTGGAAGCGTTCAGAGCGGCGTTCACGCAGGCGTCTGTCAAGCTTAATTGCTAGTTGTAATAATTCTTCCAGGGAAGAAGGAGTATCCATCCGAGCTAATTCATCTTTTAAATTTTCTGATAGACCTTGGCGATACTGGTACTTTAAAGCGGCCTCATTCCAGTTGGTGTCCCCAGACCATTTCCGGAATTCAACGGTGTAGTCTTCTACTGGTCTCTTTCCCTGGGTCAGGGTGTATAGGATGGATTCAGCTGTGGCAGTGCATTGTGGGTCGTCATACAGCTGTGCCATAGCGCTGAAAAAGGTTTCTACCGTATCCAACAGGGGGCTTTTCTGTTCTAAAAGGTTATGGGCCCAAGCTTGGGGTTCTTCTGACAAAAGCGAAATGACAAACCCCACCTTTACAGCTTCAGAATGAAAAGTCCTGGGTTGAAGGGCCAAGTAAAGCTGACAAGCATTTTTGAAGGCTCTGAACTTCTTTCGAATTCCGGAAAACCGTTCTGGAATGGGAACCCTAGGTTCAGGGATGGCCATCATGACTGGGTTGACTTGGTTTTGTGAAGAAGAAATCCCACTGGATGAAGCTGACAGTGCTTCCGGGGGAGCTGAGGAAGTTGTTAGATGTTGAAGGCGACCCTCAATTTGGAAATATCCATCCTGCAGTCTCTGGACAGCCTGTGTAAGGGCTGTAACCTGCTGGCAGAGAGCCTCGAGGGGAGAGCCGGATCTGTCGGCCTCTGACATGGCTGGTTTGTACTGTCAGGTACTCACCAAGGCCGGAATGCTGAGAGCGGCTCCCCTAGCAACTAGGTGCGAGATACCCCTGAAGGTGGTACAGAGGGAATCAGGCACGGAGAGGCTCGGGTTGCCAGCAGGTGTGCAGATCACCAAGGTTTCACTAGACGTGTAGAACCCGTGTAGCATGGACTGGTTGCTAAGCTGGAGAGAAGACTGGCAGGGACTCCAACACTTGACCTGGAACCAGGAACAGAGCTGAGGAGAAGCACAGGGTTGAGCAGAACAAGTCCGTTAAGCAGGCCGAGGGTCAAACACTGGGAAGCGTGGTAGCAAGCACAGGTTGAGGCAAGGCAAGTCCGTTGAGCAGGCAGAGGGTCAAACACCAGGTAATCGTAGTACAGGTTTAAGCAAGACAAGTCCGTTTAGCAGGCCAAGGGTCAAAACACTGGAGAGAGGATCAGTAGAAGAGTCGTAATCAAGCCGGGGGTCAAACACTGGAGAGAAGATAAGCAGAGAAGTCCTTAATCAAGCCGAGGGTCAAACACTGGAGAGAGGATAAGCAAGGTAGTCAAACGGTCCGGGTCACAACAGGCAGGAACAGGTATGCAGAGGATAAACGGGAACACTGGAAGCTGAGAAGACAAACCAGCAATGAGCACAAGGCATAGCTGCCTTTATATAGGCCCGCCAAGGGGACGTCCCGCTGTACGTGCATGCGTTCGTGTGCCCACGTGTGCTAACTCGTTTGGATCACGCGCTCGTACCCGCCGATCGTGTGCCCGTACGTGCTGATGTGGGGCTCTACCGCTCAGGCGCACCGGGACGCGCCGATACTGACAGGCTCTGACTGTGTTAACCCTCTGGCAATTTGTCAAAAACTGTCTCTTGTCATTTTTAACATTTTTGACAGTTTTTTTGTGAAATGGTAGGGGTACTTTTGTACCCCCTTACCATTTCACACAGGCGGGAGGGCCGGGATCTGGGGGTCCCCTTGTTAAAGGGGGCTACCAGATTCCGATAAGCCCCCCGCCCGCAGACCCCCACAACCACCGGCCAAGGGTTGTGGGGATGAGGCCCTTGTCCTCATCAACATGGGGACAAGGTGTTTTGGGGGGCTACCCCAAAGCAACCTCCCAATGTTGAGGGCATGTGGCCTGGTACGGTTCAGGAAGGGGGGGCCGCTCTCTCGTCCCCCCTCTTTTCCTGCGGCCTGCCAGGATGCGTGCTCAGATAAGGGTCTGGTATGGATTTTTAGGGGAACCCCACGCCATTTTTTTTTACTTTTGGCCTGGGTTCCCCTTAATATCCATACCAGACCTGAAGGGCCTGGTATGGAATTTAGGGGGACCCCACGTCATTTTTATCAATTAACTTTTATGTATATTGTCTGACCGGCAATTCATTAGTAGCCGCGAGTAGTTTTAAATGACTTTTTTTCCTTTGAAATGTCATTTTGCTGTCAGACTGTTCTAAACACGGGAAACATGGGCCCCTTTACAGGCATACTATAGACACCCCCAGGTACGAAATTTAAAGGGATATTACACTTTTATTGTTTCACTTTAAGCATTATTAAAATCACTGCTCCCGAAAAAACGGCCGTTTTTAAAACTTTTTTTGCATTGATCCATGTCCCCTGGGCAGGACCCAGGTCCCCAAACACTTTTTATGACAATAACTTGCATATAAGCCTTTAAAATTAGCAGTTTTGATTATTCATGTTCGTGTCTCATAGACTTTAACGGTGTTCGCGTGTTCAAACAAATTTTTTGCCTGTTCGCAAGTTCTGGTGCGAACCGAACAGGGGGATGTTCGGCTCATATCTCTAGATATGGTTGCTATTTTGCACTTATTGCTATCCGCAGTTTGTTCTCTGCTGAGGTTTCTGGAGTCACCTTTCCATTGTTAAATTTGGTATCGATATGTTAAAAACTTTTTAGCCACTAGATGGAGCTGGTATCCACTCTAGACTTCTAGCTTCCTCCTTTATGCTCCGCTTGTCTAGGTTTGCCATTAGCTAAAATGGAGGCGCCTATCTATCTCTTATTTAAGTGCCCTCTAGCCCACAGTCAAGATGGCGCTGCGGCACTATTTATATTATCGGCGTGATGACGATGGGACTGCAGCCAATCCCCCGTTGACGTCCTGTAGTGAAGAAACGCGCAGGGAGGAGTCTGCATCTCTGACGTCATAACGCTTTTCTCTTCGTAGGAGATGGTTTGATAGCGGTTAGCGTGTGAAGGAAGCCCCGGGAGACACCACCGTTCGGATGTTATCGATATGCCTGTTTGTGATTGCTTTCACTCAGCCGCATTCTTGTAAGTGCAAATCTTTTTGAGTTCAATAAATGTATTTACATACTGCACTATGGGAGCCCTCTCTGCTTTATGTTTTGAGTGATACCGCCTACCACAGACAGCAGCCCTTGGTCCCTTATATCCTCTTTGATAATACAGGTGTAACAGCCCTCAAGTATCCTTAAGGTTTTTGGGAGACCCAATTCCCTGGGCTTGTGAGACCAACATATTAGTCTTTTTAGCTAGTAAGGAGACAACTTATTCACTTTGGGTGTTCCACTTCATTAGACAAGAGACTCTTCTTCGCATCACAGTGTTGATTATTCACTGGCCATCCTTGCTTTTCCTTTTGCAAGTGTATTGGGACTTATTTTAGTATCTATCACGCATGTTATTTTATTTCACTTAAGAATAACAGACTCACAATATATACCACTCTGAATATTGTTATCGTGGAGTGGTACTGATTCACATCCTGGATCATCACTGTCATTTTGTTCATGCACATATCAATTATGTATATTTGATGTATTTTTTCAGTAGGTGATTCAATTTTCACACTAATTAGCATATTCTACATTTGTCTGCTTTAGTTTTTTGGTTCAGTTTGTTTTCACCTCACCAACATATTTTTTGCTTAAAGATTTTAGCGCTGCACTAATTTATACTTTATAGATCTGATCAGATCAGATATTGATCCGTTCAGATACTATACCACTAAGGGAGGTGCATGCTGCGTGCGTGGGTGTTAGCGGTACTGGCACTAACCTGACGCTGCCTGGGGCGACGCAGACCCTATCTGACCCTAAAACTTAACTTCTATCACCGCCGGGCGATTAGAGTGTTAAACCTTTATTAGGTAATAAACGGCGGGTGCCCTGACACTATAAAAAATAAACTAACTAACAAGCGTCACCCGTATCAGTTATACGGTGATCACTGGTGAAAGGGTTAACTAGGGGGCAATCAGGGGGTTAAAACCTTTACTAGGTAGTATATGGGGGTCCCTGACACTGTAAAACGCTGACGGCAAACCTAAATACTTACCCCCCTAACTAGCGTCACCTGTGACACTAATACAGCGATCAGATAAACGATCGCTTAGTGACACTGGCTACAGGGGGTGATCACAGGGTTAAAACTTTATTGTAGGGGGTTCGGGTGGTACCCTAGACCTAAAGGGACCTAACACTAACTGCCCTACCACTTATAACTGTCACAAAATGACACCAATGCAGTTATCAGTAAAAAAAACCCCCTGCTATTGGTGTCACTGTGACAGGCGGTACAGGGGGGTGATCGGGGGCTGATGGGGGGTGAAAAGTGTGCCTAGAGTGTTGTACTGTATGTGTAGTGTTTGGTGCACTTACTTGGATGTCTTCTCTCCTCGGCGCCGGAACGAAAAGGCCGACACAAGGAGAGATGACGTCACTTCCTCCGCTTCTGTTAACAGTTCAGAAGCCAAGGAAGCTCCTCATTTGCCAGGAGCGATCATGAGGGGACTGCCATGAATCAGTGGCCTCCCCCTCACCTCGGATCGCTCCTGACAAGAATCCGACTGCCGCAGGCACCAGGGGGGTCCGTTTGGACCCCCCGCCCATGGGCAGGCAGGGACGTACAGGTAAGCCCTTATGCCTGCCCGTGCCATTGTGCCGACGTACATCAGCGTGCGGCGGTCCGCAACTGGTTAAAGTTGTTGTAAACGCTTACACACCACTATTACCTACAGTTAAGCCTATAATAAGGCTTACCTGTAGGCACTGGAAATATCTCCTAAACCTGCACGGTTTAGGAGGCATTTACCATATACTCTTGTGCCGAGGTTATCGGCGCATGTGCACTAAAGAAAGGGCATGATTGTGCCATTTCTATAGGGTCCTTGGCATGACCGTCGGCTCCCGTGCGCAAGCCGGAGTCCACTGCCCTGCCCTGGAAGGAAGAGGGGCGAAGAGGGGAGAAGATGGACGCGGCCACCAGTGGGGACATCGCGGACATCGTTTGCAGGTAAGTGCAACATAATGGGCTAGTATGCAATGCATACTAGCCCATTATGCTTTTACTTTGCAGGGGAATGAAGAGGAAGTAAAACCCATCAGGGTTTACTTCCTCTTTAAAGTGAACCTAGGGATAGGCTTGATATACAGTATCTGATTATTTGCATATTTTTAAAAAGCAATAAATGAGCTTTAACCGCTTGCCGACTGCCTCACGCAGATATACTGCGGCAGAAGGGCTCGTACAGGCAGAATCACGTACCTGTACATTCTCCTTTAAGACGCAGCAAGCTCCGTGAGTCGGGTCGCGGGCTCCGCGGACTCGATCGCCGCGGGGATACCCGCGATCGCCTCACGGGGAGGAAGAACAGGGAGATGCTAATGTAAACAAGCATCTCCCCGTTCTGCCTAGTGACAGTGTCATTGATCTCTGCTCCCTGTCAGAAACATGCCCCTAGGACGCACTTAACCCCTACACTGCCACCTAGTGGTTAACTTCGTCACTACCAGTGTCATTTACACAGGGATCAGTGCATTTGTATAGCATTTGTATCATGCATTTGTATCCGATGTGTCCGCCATAATGTCGCAGTCACAATAAAAATCGCTGATGGCCACCATTTAAAAAAAAAAATTATTAATGAAAATGCCATAAAACTATCCCCTATTTTGTAAACGCTATAACTTTTGCGCAAACCGATCAATAATCGCTTATTGCAATTTTTTTACCAAAAATATTTAGAAGAATACGTATCGGCCTAAACTGAGGAAAAAATTTGTTTTTTATATATTTTTTGGGGATATTTATTATAGCAAAAAGTAAAAAATAATGCGTTTTTTTCAAAATTGTCTCTCTTTTTTTATAGGGCAAAAAATAAAAAGCGCAGGGGTGATCAAATACCACCAAAAGAAAGCTCTATTTGTGGGAAAAAAGGACGTCAATTTTGTTTGGGAGCCACATTGCACGACCACAGTCAGGAAGGGGGTAAATTCTTCCAGGGCTGAAGTGGTTAAAGTGGTTGTAAATACAGAAGTTTTTTTTTACCTTAATGCATTCCTCTGCATTAAGGTAAAAAACTTTCTGGATACAGCTCCCTCCCACCTCAGCACCCTCCTATACTTACCTGAGCCCAATCTTGATCCAGCAATGTGCACAAGAGCAGCAGCTCCTGCTGCTGTCAATCACAGCCAGTGAGGAGGGAGCAGAGGCAGGGCTGAGACACCCTACCTGTGTCAATAGATGCAGACAGGGCAGCTCAAGAGCAAGACCACATGCGTGCCCCTATAGAAAGCTCCTTTCTATGGGGTCACTAGTAGGGGGGAGCCAGGAGCTCTGGCGGGTGACTTGAGAAAAGGAAAATCAGGGCTGGTCTGGGCAAAACCATTGTACAGAGCAGGTAAGTATAGTATGTTTGTTATTTTTTTTTAATTACCTTTAGAATCACTTTAACCACTTCAGCTCCAGATGATTTACACCCTTCATGACCAGGCCATTTTTTGCGATACGGCTCTACGTTACTTTAACTGACAATTGCTTGGTCATGCAACACTCTATCTAAATAAAATGTTTTTTTCTTTTTTTCCCCACAAATAGAGCTTCCTTTTGCTGGTAATTAATCATCTCGGTGTTTTTTGCACTACGAACAAATTTTTTTTTTAAACAAAAATAATATTTTTTACTTTCTGCTATGAAACATATCAAATAAAAAAAATTAAAAAAATTAACTTTCTTCATAAATTTAAATTTCAATAAACTTTATTCTCCTACGTATTTTTGTAAAAAAAAAAATCCAAATAAGCATATATTGATTGGTTTGCGCAAAAGTTACAGCGTCTACATTCTGGGATATTTATATTCATTTTTATTTATTTATTTTTTTTTTACTACTAATAGCGGTGCTGCAATATTGCAGCAGACATTTGGACACTAACTGACACTTTTTGGGGACCAGTGACCTTAATACAGTGATCAGTGCTAAAAAAATGCACTGTCACTGTACTAATAACACTGGCTGGAAAAGGGTTAACATCAGGGGAGATCAAAGGGTTAACTATGTGTCTAGCCTGTGTTTTACTACAGTGTGGAAGGTGCTTTTACTAAGGGAAGACATGCCTCCTAGTCCCTGCTTTCAGAGACACAGGATCCATGCCTTTCTTCCTGTCAGAATGGTGATCTGCCATTTTGTGTCTCTGCAGGATGATTGGTGGGTGCTGGCAGACATCGAGTCTGCAGCATCTGCTGATCAGCTCCCGCTGTGTATAATCAAAACGGGAGCGAGCAGCCGACGGCGTGCATTCGCGCTCGCTGCTCGGAAGAGCTGGATCACGTATATGTATGTGATCCGCCGCACAGCTACCACCCTGTAGCAGTAAAAATGCTATAGGTTGGTCAGCAAGTTATTAAAGCAAATTTTTACTGACCTATGTAGCTGCAGGAACTTTCAGATAATTCATCCTAAAAACTTCATAGCAGGTGCACTTAAGTTTAGCCCTAGTCAATTTCTGAGGCATCCTATATTCTGCTACTTCCTCTAACAGCAGTGACTGGGCAGCATTCCATCCTTATAATGTGAACACAAAGCAGGTGTTTACATAAGAAGCTAAGCAGCTGAGAAATGGACTAGAACCCAACTTCAATGCCTCTGTTGGGGAATTTTAGGATGAATGATTACTCCACATTGCCTACAGCTACAGAGGTAAGTGAGAGTTTATTTTAAAGCTCATGGATATAAGAAAGAGAGGGCAGAATCAGGGACCCCCACCAGTGGCTCCATGTAGAGTACCTGTATGTATGTTCTCACACTTAGGTGGCTTGTTAGCCATATTCTGATAGTAAGTTTAATACATAACACGTTGTGGGAGGAGTCTGGTGACAGAGTACTGTGTTTGTGGAACATACGGGAGCTGCTGTCCCCTCGGATGATCTTTTGAAGTGCAATGTTTCAAGTTTTAATGTAAGTGGATATTATGCAATAAATGTGAAACCTTTATATACTACACAATGGGAGTGTATCTTTTATACTGAGGGGTCGTAGAGGAAAGGAAGTCCAGACAAAGCCAGCTCAGTGAGGAGAGAGGAGAGTGGAAGGAGATTAAACAGCTGAGGAGCCTGGAATTAACCCTAGCAGGGGAAGGAGATTTTAGACCTGGAAACAGGTCTTAATCGGAGGTGAGCACAGTGGTGAAAGGTAGCGGGAATCATTGTACAATTGTAATAACAGAAATCCACAAGGGTGAAGGTGGAATAACTGCGGGATATTTTTATTTAAAGGGAAAATATTTGAAAGAAGAAAAGCACTACTAATTGAACTATATTCATCTGGGACTGTCACATTTGCTTTATTTTATTCTTTTGTACATGAGAAAGTTTGTCACTGAATAATGAAAGTAGTTTTTGTGGTTTGAAAGTAAGGTTTTGGTTTAAAAACATTAATTGGATTGCGCACGGATAAGCGCAGCCAACATTTTATTAGGTTTAATATATAATTAAAAAACACAATAAAATGCAAAAGACCCCACATAAAGTACATACATGAATTTAGGACTCACATACATACATAAACACCTGTTGTTTAGACACACGCATATTAGGTATCCCCACCCATGTCCATTTATGGGTAAAGTATTTTTTTGCCATTTTGCAAGCATACATTATTAAAATTAGTTTGTTTTTCTGAAAACATTTGTGAAAGATTTCCATTGAGTTTAAACTATCTTTATTCTTTTTGTTTGGTCCGCTAGACTACCTTTTTAATCCAAATGGCTTAAACATAAAAAAAATAGGAAGTTTCCCCAGGGGTTTTTTAGCAGCAGAGAATTTGTACAAAAAGTAGTTGATGTAAAAAATCATTTATTTAACAGACAATAATAATTTCAAATGAACAATAATGAATCATCCATATAGGTAGTGCGACACAAAAACAAACATGGAACATCACTCATAGCAAGGAACACCCTATGTACAAGCATGGTTTGCCAATTGTATTTATGACGTATGTATCCACATGAAAAACCCCAATGCATTTCGACCCTTGAGATTTTTCAGTCTCTTCAGGGGGATTTATATTCTAGGAAAATATCAAAGTATCTAATTAAAGTCATTGGACAATATAAAAAATGTGTAAGTATAGCATTTCGAATTGAGCAAAATTATATCTCCATACACATAGAGGTATAGTTACCAATGTGTGGATGAAGACATGAAGATGTATCGCACAAACCAGCATTGCAGGATTGTAGTTGTCCAAAGATCCCATCGCTACCGCACATCCCCCCTGCGTCCTCCGGGTGGGCGCATAGTTCACCGAGCTTGCAGGGGGCCACGTTCTAGGACCCGGAGAAGAGGATGGGGGGTAAAACACCTGCAGATGGACATGCAAAGACTTTTTGTAAGTAGTCGTTTAGATAATATTGGAGGAGTGTATAGAAGTGCTTGGCAGCTGTAGGCTGGTTGTTATTTGGTCATTAGTGGATTCATGTTATAGAAAAATTAATCAAGTTATACATAACATAGCGTAGTTTAATCGTTAGTTGAATTGGTTATAAAAGGGTTAGCTAGCAGTGAAGAAAGGTGGGGTGTAGTGAAGTGATTAGTGAAGTGAAAGTGTATGATGTGGGATTGACTGATGATGGGGCAAAACAAATGTGAAAGTGACTTCACTTTTACACTTGTTTTGCCCCATCATCAGTCAATCCCACATCATGCACTTTCACTTCACTAATCACATCACAATTCATTTTTCTATAACATGAATCCAATATTATCTAAATGATTACTTACAAAAAGTCTTTGCATGTCCATCTGCAGGTGTTTTACCCCCCATCCTCCTCTCCGGGTCCTAGAACGTGGCCCCCTGCAAGCTCGGTGGACTATGCGCCCACCCAGAGGACGCAGCAGGGATGTGCGGCAGCGATGGGATCTTTGGAGAACTACAATCCTGCAATGCTGGTTTGTGCGATACATCTTCATGTCTTCATCCACCCATTGGTAACTATACCTCTATGTGTATGGAGATATAATTTTGCTCAATTCGAAATGCTTTACTTACACATTTTTTATATTGTCCAATGACTTTAATTAGATACTTTGATATTTTCCTAGAATATAAATCCCCCTGAAGAGACCGAAAAATCACAAGGGTCGAAATGCATCGGGGTTTTTCATGTGGATACATACGTCATAAATACAATTGGAAAACCATGCTTGTACATAGGGTGTTCCTTGCTATAAGTGATGTTCCATGTTTGTTTTTGAAAAAAACAAATGTCGCCCACGGGACTTTAAATGAGGTGTAAATGGTGATCAGAGGGTAAACAGATATAAAGGTACAAATATGGGGGCATGGCTTGGAGCTCGATGGCGACGGACGCACACTAGCAGAGCTCCGTGAGGGATCCCGGCCTGAAGCGAGATAACCCTGCTTTCAGCGTTCCAGCTATGGGCAAAAAGCTTCTCCAGACACCACAGACCCGATCGAAAAGATCCAACATCACCACATCAGCCAGGAACATAACAGATCTCTTCAAAAACCAAGTGATCTCCAGAGGCAGCATGGCGGGGAACAAAATGGCGCGGTCACAGCAGGAGGAAGAGGACTCCAGCGAGGATTCTTTATCCGCGACAGGAGGCACAGGTAGGGGATACTCCCATACAAACCAGCCCCTAACCTATGCGGACATGTCAGGCTTTGCTGCAGATATAAAATCCACTTTTTCAGCAGCCATAACAGACCTTAAATCGAATCTGCTAGTACTGACTGAAAAACTTTCTGCAGTAGAAACGAATGGGAAACACAGAGACAAAAGGCTGCATATTCTTGAAAACGTGGCGCTGACACACTCATCTCACCTGATTGAAATAAATAGACACTTGGAAGACCTGGACAACAGGGGCAGAAGGTGTAATATTAGGGTGAGGGGGATCCCTGAGTCGGTAGACACAGTACAAATAATACCAGCTTTACAGAGGGTATTTAATAGCCTCCTAGAAAGGCAAGAGGACACAGCAATTGACTTTGTACGAGCTCATAGAGCCTTGAGGCCTAAGGGCCCTGACACTGCTCCACCCAGAGACATAATCTGCTGCCTGCAAAACTTCCCTCTTAAGGAAGCAATAATGAACAAAGCCAGGAGAAATGACAGCATTGTGTTCAACGGTGAGACGATCATGCTGTTTCATGATCTCTCACAAATTACCCTGAAAAATCGCAGGGCTCTGCGACCCCTTCTGGATAAACTAAGGGCACAGGACTTAAAGTACACATGGCGCTTCCCTTTTGCCCTCAGTGTGACACATGCAGGGAAACAACACGTGCTCCGCACTCCTGCAGATCTGCCTGCATTTTTTGATTCGCTGCAAATGGATCCTATTGCTTTACCAGAGTGGTATCAAGAATTCCTTCTCCCACGAGTAGACGGAGGGACACAGAGATCCCCATTTGCCTCTCCGGATAAAAGATCGTCCAAAAAAATGAAACACAATCGAGGCCCTAATTCTCAAGGAGGAACACCCAAAGCCAGGCAATCCACCTCCAGAGCATCGGATGAGGATCAAGGAGAATTACAAACCTGGTAACT
Organism: Lithobates septentrionalis; assembly: GCA_037952835.1. Taxonomy (NCBI): domain Eukaryota; kingdom Metazoa; phylum Chordata; class Amphibia; order Anura; family Ranidae; genus Lithobates; species Lithobates septentrionalis. Next base: position 1,786,490 of record JBBDGP010001410.1, on the reverse strand, counting down.
GACCACATATAACCACAAAAACCTAAAATAACCTCGGCATCTGGAAATCAGTCACTGAAATTGTACTCGAACACTCTGACTTAAAGATCTGATAATGCCTTTCTGGCAGAATGTTGCTAGTGAGAAGGAACATTTACCCCCCCCCTGTTTAATTGTTGTCTACGGACCGATGTTGGGGTCACACTCACTATTCCTACAGGAGGCAAAAACTGCTTAATCAGATCCGAATAACGGAAACCACAAGAGAAACTTGAAAGAACTCTGGGTTCACATTCTACACATCATCCTGAATGTATTTGCTTAGAGTTATAGATGTAAACTAGCTGGACACTCTGCTAGATTATGCTTCACTACAATGCAGTAAGCTGAGTGTTGATTTGTATAGTAGAAATGTCTTACAGTCACTATATCCCATTAACCATAAAAAGCCGGAGGGTTACACAGGACACCAATATGGATAATGTCCAAAAAAAAAAAAAGAAAAGAAAATTTTTTTTTTTATTTTTTTTTCACGTTTTTAAATTTTTCATATTTTTTCTTCCAATTTTAATTTAAGTTGTAGGGTAATATTGTCTACACTCTAACCTGGGAGCAGATACTGTACACAGGCTAGACCACTTTGATTTTATAGGCCGGGTTCCTCTTTTCTCTCTGGACGACAGATACAGATAACTAACTTTTTTTTTTTTTTTTCATTTTTTCCAATCGCCAGAGAGCAGTCCTAACACGCTACCACAGAGTGGCACTTGCAGGACAGGATACAATCTCTTGTTCACAAGTCCACTAACTAATTACTTTAGAGTAAGTGAATATACTCTGAAGGGTATTACTATTTCTCCGTATTCTCTACCATCTATTTTCTATCACTTGATCCCCTTTTTTCATTCCCTACTTCACATCCTTATCTACCCACCTACCTCTCCCCTACTCTAATATTATACCATTGTTGTATCGTTTGTTGTTCTTTGACCAATTTGAAGTCTCATCCACAGACATACTGAAGCGAGGGGTGCTTGTTGGTCTTCTGGATGGCTTATTCATCCCTGGGACGAAGTCCCACTATCATATCACATAATGTACGGGGGTTGAACATACCAGAAAAGAGATCCACACTCTTGAGGGAACTCAAGAAAGGTAGGCCTCATTTTGTCTTTTTGCAGGAGACACACTTTCAAACCAACCACGTTCCAAAGCTGACCAGCCCATATTTTACAGAAGCTATACACGCCACTAACAACAATGCCAAAACAAAGGGAGTTACAACCCTGATCAGCAAAGATGCACCTTTTAACCTAACAGACAAATTAATAGACCCAGAAGGAAGATATGTCTTCCTGAAAGGCACATATGAAGGGTCACCCATTACCCTTGCAAATGTCTACTACCCCAACTCGGCACATGTAAACTTTGGCCAAAGAATGATAAATGCCCTGACAGGTTTCACATCAGGATGCCTAATCCTAGGCGGAGATTTTAACATCCCACTCAACCCACTAGTAGACACATCCACAGGAAAATCTTGTATCACATATAAGATATTAAAAAAAATCAAATTGCAATTGCAATCTTTACAATTAATTGACACCTGGCGATTCCTTCATCCGACAAGCAGGGATTACACACACCATTCGATCCCACATAACCGTTATTCACGCATAGACCACATTTATATTTCCCAAAGAGATTTAAGTAGAATAACTGAAGCAAAAATTGGAATCCAGTCCATTTCAGACCACGCTCCCACGTCCATGACAATAATAGGAAATATACAGCCTCCTGGAGACTAAATGCGTCACTTCTGACGGACATTGAATTACTACCCAAAATCACAACTAAGCTCAAAGAATTTTTTCAACAAAATGAGACCCCAGACGCGAATCCCCTAATGATTTGGGGAGCACATAAATGTACTATCAGAGGAGATCTGATAAGAATGGGGACTCAACGCAAAAGGAAACAGGAGGCTGAGATTGTGAAACTGACAAAACTAATCACACAATTAGAGACCACTCATAAACAGTCCCTATCAGAATCCTCGGCTGTTACTCTACTAGAGGCGAGGAAAAATTTGCAACAAATCTTAGAGACTAAAACGAAACGTCTCCTATTCTTTAAAAAGAAAGTATACTACGAGGCAGGCGACAAATCTGGCAGGTTGTTGGCTAGAGCTCTACGAGAACCCAACACTTCTAACCATATACTGGGCATCAGAGGGTCAAATGGTACCCTAGATGTTAAAACAGAAGAAATAGCGCAACACTTCCATACGTATTATTCCAAGCTATATAATTTACCAACACAACACAGACCGTCGGACATCTTAGGAAACAGAACAAAGACTATACACGACTACTTAACAAAGAGCGGGTTACCACAACTAGAAAAGGAAGATGCTGCCATATTAGAAGAACAAATTACCTCAGCAGAAATACAACAAACTATCAAAGCCTTAAAATCGGGAAAGAGCCCAGGACCAGATGGGTTCACTTCCATATATTACAAAACTTTTAAGGATATACTGACAGAACCCCTCAAAAAAACATTTAACTCCTTGACAGGAACAGGAACCATACCACCGGACTTATTTACCGCCCACATAACAGTTATACCCAAACCACATAAGGACGTCACAGACTGCTCCAGCTACAGACCTATTTCCTTATTGAACATAGACATGAAAATACTGGCCAAAATACTAGCGAACAGACTCAGACCATTTCTGACATCCATAATAGGACCTGAACAAGTAGGCTTTATGCCGGGTCGTGAGGCCAAAGACAATATAATTAAGGCATTATTACTTACACAAGCATCACATACCCTGAATATCGAGAGTCTTCTCCTGTCCACGGACGCGGAGAAGGCTTTCGATAGGGTAGCTTGGGACTTTATGTTTGCGACTTGCGCACACATAGGGATACCCACACGCATGATGGCGTGGATCAAATCCCTTTACCAGCAACCTTCAGCTAGGATAAGGATCAACGGATCTTTATCAGAAACAATAGAAATAACGAACGGTACCAGACAGGGCTGCCCCTTATCCCCATTATTATTTATACTATCCCTGGAACCATTCATCCGTACGATTAATAAAGATAACGCAATCAAAGGCATATCCATTAAAGACAAGGTATACAAAACGGCAGCATATGCCGATGACCTATTATTCTTTGTAACAAATGCACATATTACTGTCCCTAACCTTATGAAAGCCTTTGCCCACTATGGTTACCTTTCTAACCTTAAAATAAACGTAACAAAATCTGAAGCCATGAATATTAGTTTATCCCCTACGGACCTAGATAAAACACAAGCCAACTGCCCTTTTAAATGGGAAAGGACAGCTTTGAAATATTTGGGGATCTGGCTGACCCCTAAAATATCACAGATATATGAGGCAAACTTCCCCCCCCCTACTCCAGCAGATAGAGAAGGATTTAAAACTCTGGAATTCGGGCTACTTTTCGTGGTTTGGAAGAGCCGCAATCTTAAAGATGGTGATGTTGCCCAGACTTCTGTATCTTCTCAGGGCGCTGCCAGTCAGAATACCCCAGATATTTTTCAAAAAACTACAATCCGCCCTACTGGCTTTTCTCTGGGCACACAAAAAAGTCAGGATTAAATTTACACTCCTGACTAGGCCGAAAGAACAGGGAGGGATGGGCATTCCAGACTTCCAGAAATACTGTCAAGTGGCACACCTCACAAGGGTGATTGACTGGCACTGCCATAGAGGAACTAAGGACTGGGTAGTACTAGAAGAAAGCTTAAGCCCATTCCCTCTCCTGTTTTCTCTATGGAACCCAGGACTGAAAAATAATAACACACTGAAACAACAACCTTTATTGGAACACACATTGAATATTTGCACAAAAGCGTCTGCTGGATCCACACTGACCACACCACTAAGCCCTCTTACCCCACTATCAGACAATTCAGAATTTAGCCCAGGAGTGGGCAACAGATTACTACGTCGACCCCACACCCACAAAACCGTACTGACAGGCGACTGCTTCCAGAAAGGTAGATTATTAGACCACATAGAACTAAAAAGAATAAGCGAGATACACCATTTGCCCATCTGGACATATTTCCAGATTCGCAGCTACGTGAACAGCGCGAATAGAAAAGACCACTTCTCTAGACCTTTGACAGACCTTGAAACAGTCTGCTCACAAGGTGAGCAACTCCAAAAAGCCACGTCAATAACATATAAATGGCTACAAAACCACACCCTTGAAAAAACAGACAGATTCCGAAAACACTGGTCTGCGGCACTCAACCAAACTTTCACTGACAAACAATGGACAAAAGCCTGTATTCTGGCACATCTGTTCAATAAGTACCAAAATGCAGGAAACATCATATAAACTGCTCACAGATTGGTATGTTACACCTGCTAAACTACACTCCTGGTGTGCTCGTACCCCAAATACTTGTTGGAGATGTGGGGGGGATACAGGCACACTCTTACACATTTGGTGGCATTGCCCTAAATTGACCACATACTGGTGTAAAGTCAGAGAACTGATAAAGTCGATAACTGAAACAAAATTAAAGCTGGATGCTGCCTGTTGCCTCCTACACATCTCCCCACGACCCCTGAAAAAGTACAAGACCTCTCTAACCAAACATATGCTGAATGCAGCAAAGACGCTAATCCCAACTCTCTGGAGGACCACGCAGGTACCCACTATCTCGCAATGGCTAGCAAAGATCTCAATGATTCACTTAATGGAAGACACCTTGGCTCAAGCTTCCAAAGCAGTTGACAAATTTCACAAAACATGGTATCCCTGGATAGAATTTCGTTATTCTGACGCATACAAAGAACTCTGTAAAACTTGATAAGTCAGTTCTCAAACACATGAGGAACAGATAGTTTTATCTGTTACTAGATTCTAATGGTATACCCCTTTACTGTCTCCCCCCTTAATTCTAATCTCTAATATACTTCTTTCCCTTTCCTCTAACTTCTGCTATTATGATTGAATATCTTCATTGGTATAGGTTTACCTACAGTTTAAGAATGATAGTCGAAACACAAGTTCATAATGTAGACGATGTTATAAACTGATTTGACATAGATGGAACTAACATACAGATACGAGTAACAAACGGATTTATAGCGATGATAGGTTGCATAGTATTAAATGACTCAATCATCAAAGATTACCACAATGATCACCGCTAGTTGTATTATCAAAGATAACTAAGGTTGAATACATGTATCTCCAATATGAATATGTAACACTTCTGTGCAATGTTGATGTTCAATAAACTTTGAATGTTAAAAAAAAAAAAAAAGGTACAAATATTTTATTGAAAGCAACAGCATAATCCATAATAGGACATGAGCATGGGTGAACAGGTTCATAAACAGCAACATTGCATAGTAATCCTAAAACATAGCCATAATATAACAGTAATACATGTAGTACAGGTATGCATGGTACATCTCTAACCCGACGCGTTTCGCGAGCTTTCCTCGCTTCATCAGGGGCTGATGTGCATAACTGCTATCTGTAAAAGCAGATAAAAGTAATTAGAGTATCGGTTATGATTAATTAAAAGCAAGAAGCCAGAACCGATCATCCCATACTTACTAATGAGACCAAGGCTACTGACACAGAACCCAGGCAGGGGTCGGTGGAGGGCATCTCCCCCGGAAGCTGAAGAGGCCGAGGACCCAACCAGAGGACCGAGGCCAGGCACGGGGGGCAGCATGGCAAGTGAGAGAAAGAGAGAGAAGGGCATGAACCCAAATTGTTCCCAAATGTACTGCGGGGCAACTCACTGTATAAAAATATAAACATAGGGTAGTATAAGATTAAAGGGTTTGGAAGTATGAGATATATATAATGGCATCAAATGCAAGGTATGCTAGTAAACAGGGTCTAAGATAATAACATTGGTATTGTCATAAAAGTATAAAGTATATGCTACTTGCATAGTATGCATAGGGTGTCCCGCAGAGCAGAGAGAAGAAGGAGGGTACAGGGTGAAGGAATGAAAGAGAAGGGAAAGGGGAAGGGGAAGAGGAAAAGGGGAAAGCAAGGGGGAGTGAAGTGAGGGGTAGCAGAAAAAAGAGAAAGAAAAAGAAGAAGAAAAGTAAAGAAAAGGGAACAGGACAAGGGGGAAGGAAAAGAAATAAAATCGGAGAAGTGGGGGGAGATGAGGCACAGTGAAAGGAAGGACAAATATATTGAAGATGAGATGAAGTGGAAAAGAACTTCCGTGTGAAAGGAAGAAGGAAGTGAAAAGTATGTAATTGGGAGAGTCAATAAGACATGGCAAGTGAGGATAAGTACGCTGTGGAGTGCAGGTATTAATATTGAGATATGTAAATGAGGTGCCTACCAGTCTAGTGAAGCGTCCCGACTCGGTGTTGGAGAGAGATAGTAAGGAAAAAGTTTGCCATACTGACACCCCCCGCCTTATACCCGGACATCCGCCGAGTTCTCCGCCCCTAGCGTCATGCGTCAGGTGGAGCAAAGGAGAATGCAACGCTCCCGCCGGGAGGAGGCAGGCACTCGCGATCCCCAGCCACCGCCTGGATGACACATCCCGCCCAACAGGGAGGGGGATACCGCTAGGTTGCAGGCATCCCCAGGTGGGCGTGGAAAAGCATGACGCCGATGCACTGGTGGCCCCGCCCCTCCGGAGAGACCAGAGAGACGGGGACAGCTGGGGAAGTGAATCCCCATTTATGCATCGCAGCTCCCAAGGGATAAACAGACCGTTCAACCCAAGCATGGGCGCAGTGAAGGAGCTAGGTCTACAGGTACAAGGTCAAATTCAAATAAAATAAATTAAAGTAAGGGTGTAATGACATAATCATAAAGGTTCAGTAACGGCCGAACCAATGTAACCCATAAGATCTAGGATCAGCATCAGACGGGGCATTAGGTGTCTTCCACCTGGGTACAAATAGCAAAGAGAGTGTCTGGGAACTGACCCCTAACATAAACCACCTCCATCCCTAATAACAGAAACAGAAAAAAACGAGTGTCGCCCACGGGACTTTAAATGAGGTGTAAATGGTGATCAGAGGGTAAACAGATATAAAGGTACAAATATTTTATTGAAAGCAACAGCATAATCCATAATAGGACATGAGCATGGGTGAACAGGTTCATAAAACAGCAACATTGCATAGTAATCCTAAAACATAGCCATAATATAACAGTAATACATGTAGTACAGGTATGCATGGTACATCTCTAACCCGACGCGTTTCGCGAGCTTTCCTCGCTTCATCAGGGGCTGATGTGCATAACTGCTATCTGTAAAAGCAGATAAAAGTAATTAGAGTATCGGTTATGATTAATTAAAAGCAAGAAGCCAGAACCGATCATCCCATACTTACTAATGAGACCAAGGCTACTGGCACAGAACCCAGGCAGGGGTCGGCGGAGGGCATCTCCCCCGGGAGCTGAAGAGGCCGAGGACCCAACCAGAGGACCGAGGCCAGGCACGGGGGGCAGCATGGCAAGTGAGAGAAAGAGAGAGAAGAGCATGAACCCAAATTGTTCCCAAATGTACTGCGGGGCAACTCACTGTATAAAAATATAAACATAGGGTAGTATAAGATTAAAGGGTTTGGAAGTATGAGATATATATCATGGCATCAAATGCAAGGTATGCTAGTAAACAGGGTCTAAGATAATAACATTGGTATTGTCATAAAAGTATAAAGTTTATGCTACTTGCATAGTATGCATAGGGTGTCCCGCAGAGCAGAGAGAAGAAGGAGGGTACAGGGTGAAGGAATGAAAGAGAAGGGAAAGGGGAAGGGGAAGAGGAAAAGGGGAAAGCAAGGGGGAGTGAAGTGAGGGGTAGCAGAAAAAAGAGCAAGAAAAAGAAGAAGAAAAGTAAAGAAAAGGGAACAGGACAAGGGGGAAGGAAAAGAAAGAAAATGGGAGAAGTGGGGGGAGATGAGGCACAGTGAAAGGAAGGACAAATATATTGAAGATGAGATGAAGTGGAAAAGAACTTCCGTGTGAAAGGAAGAAGGAAGTGAAAAGTATGTAATTGGGAGAGTCAATAAGACATGGCAAGTGAGGATAAGTACGCTGTGGAGTGCAGGTATTAATATTGAGATATGTAAATGAGGTGCCTACCAGTCTAGTGAAGCGTCCCGACTCGGTGTTGGAGAGAGATAGTAAGGAAAAAGTTTGCCATACTGACACCCCCCGCCTTATACCCGGACATCCGCCGAGTTCTCCGCCCCTAGCGTCATGCGTCAGGTGGAGCAAAGGAGAACGCAACGCACCCGCCAGGAGGAGGCAGGCACTCGCGATCCCCAGCCACCGCCTGGATGACACATCCCGCCCAACAGGGAGGGGGATACCGCTAGGTTGCAGGCATCCCCAGGTGGGCGTGGAAAAGCATGACGCCGATGCACTGGTGGCCCCGCCCCTCCGGAGAGACCAGAGAGACGGGGACAGCTGGGGAAGTGAATCCCCATTTATGCATCGCAGCTCCCGAGGGATAAACAGACCGTTCAACCCAAGCATGGGCGCAGTGAAGGAGCTAGGTCTACAGGTACAAGGTCAAATTCAAATAAAATAAATTAAAGTAAGGGTGTAATGACATAATCATAAAGGTTCAGTAACGGCCGAACCAATGTAACCCATAAGATCTAGGATCAGCATCAGACGGGGCATTAGGTGTCTTCCACCTGGGTACAAATAGCAAAGAGAGTGTCTGGGAACATAACATAACATAAACCACCTCCATCCCTAATAACAGAAACAGAAAAAAACGAATGTCGCCCACGGGACTTTAAATGAGGTGTAAATGGTGATCAGAGGGTAAACAGATATAAAGGTACAAATATTTTATTGAAAGCAACAGCATAATCCATAATAGGACATGAGCATGGGTGAACAGGTTCATAAAACAGCAACATTGCATAGTAATCCTAAAACATAGCCATAATATAACAGTAATACATGTAGTACAGGTATGCATGGTACAGCTCTAACCCGACGCGTTTCGCGAGCTTTCCTCGCTTCATCAGGGGCTGATGTGCATAACTGCTATCTGTAAAAGCAGATAAAAGTAATTAGAGTATCGGTTATAATTAATTAATAGCAAGAAGCCAGAACCGCTCATCCCATACTTACTAATGAGACCAAGGCTACTGACACAGAACCCAGGCAGGGGTCGGCGGAGGGCATCTCCCCCGGGAGCTGAAGAGGCCGAGGACCCAACCAGAGGACCGAGGCCAGGCACGGGGGGCAGCATGGCAAGTGAGAGAAAGAGAGAGAAGAGCATGAACCCAAATTGTTCCCAAATGTACTGTGGGGCAACTCACTGTATAAAAATATAAACATAGGGTAGTATAAGATTAAAGGGTTTGGAAGTATGAGATATATATAATGGCATCAAATGCAAGGTATGGCATCAAATGCAAAGGTATCCTTTCACACGGAAGTTCTTTTCCACTTCATCTCATCTTCAATATATTTGTCCTTCCTTTCACTGTGCCTCATCTCCCCCCACTTCTCCCATTTTCTTTCTTTTCCTTCCCCCTTGTCCTGTTCCCTTTTCTTTACTTTTCTTCTTCTTTTTCTTTCTCTTTTTTCTGCTACCCCTCACTTCACTCCCCCTTGCTTTCCCCTTTTCCTCTTCCCCTTCCCCTTTCCCTTCTCTTTCATTCCTTCACCCTGTACCCTCCTTCTTCTCTCTGCTCTGCGGGACACCCTATGCATACTATGCAAGTAGCATATACTTTATACTTTTATGACAATACCAATGTTATTATCTTAGACCCTGTTTACTAGCATACCTTGCATTTGATGCCATTATATATATCTCATACTTCCAAACCCTTTAATCTTATACTACCCTATGTTTATATTTTTATACAGTGAGTTGCCCCGCAGTACATTTGGGAACAATTTGGGTTCATGCTCTTCTCTCTCTTTCTCTCACTTGCCATGCTGCCCCCCGTGCCTGGCCTGGGTCCTCTGGTTGGGTCCTCGGCCTCTTCAGCTCCCGGGGGGAGATGCCCTCCGCCGACCCCTGCCTGGGTTCTGTGTCAGTAGCCTTGGTCTCATTAGTAAGTATGGGATGATCGGTTCTGGCTTCTTGCTTTTAATTAATCATAACCGATACTCTAATTACTTTTATCTGCGTTTACAGATAGCAGTTATGCACATCAGCCCCTGATGAAGCGAGGAAAGCTTGCGAAACGCGTCGGGTTAGAGATGTACCATGCATACCTGTACTACATGTATTACTGTTATATTATGGCTATGTTTTAGGATTACTATGCAATGTTGCTGTTTTATGAACCTGTTCACCCATGCTCATGTCCTATTATGGATTATGCTGTTTCTTTCAATAAAATATTTGTACCTTTATATCTGTTTACCCTCTGATCACCATTTACACCTCATTTAAAGTCCCGTGGGCGACATTCGTTTTTTTCTGTTTCTGTTATTAGGGATGGAGGTGGTTTATGTTAGGGGTCAGTTCCCAGACACTCTCTTTGCTATTTGTACCCAGGTGGAAGACACCTAATGCCCCGTCTGATGCTGATCCTAGATCTTATGGGTTACATTGGTTCGGCCGTTACTGAACCTTTATGATTATGTCATTACACCCTTACTTTAATTTATTTTATTTGAATTTGACCTTGTACCTGTAGACCTAGCTCCTTCACTGCGCCCATGCTTGGGTTGAACGGTCTGTTTATCCCTCGGGAGCTGCGATGCATAAATGGGGATTCACTTCCCCAGCTGTCCCCGTCTCTCTGGTCTCTCCGGAGGGGCGGGGCCACCAGTGCATCGGCGTCATGCTTTTCCACGCCCACCTGGGGATGCCTGCAACCTAGCGGTATCCCCCTCCCTGTTGGGCGGGATGTGTCATCCAGGCGGTGGCTGGGGATCGCGAGTGCCTGCCTCCTCCTGGCGGGTGCGTTGCGTTCTCCTTTGCTCCACCTGACGCATGACGCTAGGGGCGGAGAACTCGGTGGATGTCCGGGTATAAGGCGGGGGGTGTCAGTATGGCAAACTTTTTCCTTACTATCTCTCTCCAACACCGAGTCGGGACGCTTCACTAGACTGGTAGGCACCTTATTTACATATCTCAATATTAATACCTGCACTCCACAGCGTACTTATCCTCACTTGCCATGTCTTATTGACTCTCCCAATTACATACTTTTCACTTCCTTCTTCCTTTCACACGGAAGTTCTTTTCCACTTCATCTCATCTTCAATATATTTGTCCTTCCTTTCACTGTGCCTCATCTCCCCCCACTTCTCCCATTTCCTTTCTTTTCCTTCCCCCTTGTCCTGTTCCCTTTTCTTTACTTTTCTTCTTCTTTTTCTTTCTCTTTTTTCTGCTACCCCTCACTTCACTCCCCCTTGCTTTCCCCTTTTCCTCTTCCCCTTCCCCTTTCCCTTCTCTTTCATTCCTTCACCCTGTACCCTCCTTCTTCTCTCTGCTCTGCGGGACACCCTATGCATACTATGCAAGTAGCATATACTTTATACTTTTATGACAATACCAATGTTATTATCTTAGACCCTGTTTACTAGCATACCTTGCATTTGATGCCATTATATATATCTCATACTTCCAAACCCTTTAATCTTATACTACCCTATGTTTATATTTTTATACAGTGAGTTGCCCCGCAGTACATTTGGGAACAATTTGGGTTCATGCTCTTCTCTCTCTTTCTCTCACTTGCCATGCTGCCCCCCGTGCCTGGCCTCGGTCCTCTGGTTGGGTCCTCAGCCTCTTCAGCTCCCGGGGGAGATGCCCTCCGCCGACCCCTGCCTGGGTTCTGTGTCAGTAGCCTTGGTCTCATTAGTAAGTATGGGATGATCGGTTCTGGCTTCTTGCTTTTAATTAATCATAACCGATACTCTAATTACTTTTATCTGCTTTTACAGATAGCAGTTATGCACATCAGCCCCTGATGAAGCGAGGAAAGCTCGCAAAACGCGTTGGGTTAGAGATGTACCATGCATACCTGTACTACATGTATTACTGTTATATTATGGCTATGTTTTAGGATTACTATGCAATGTTGCTGTTTTATGAACCTGTTCACCCATGCTCATGTCCTATTATGGATTATGCTGTTGCTTTCAATAAAATATTTGTACCTTTATATCTGTTTACCCTCTGATCACCATTTACACCTCATTTAAAGTCCCGTGGGTGACATTCGTTTTTTTCTGTTTCTGTTATTAGGGATGGAGGTGGTTTATGTTAGGGGTCAGTTCCCAGACACTCTCTTTGTCATGTTTGTTTTTGTGTCGCACTACCTATATGGATAATTCATTATTGTTCATTTGAAATTATTATTGTCTGTTAAATAAATGATTTTTTACATCAACTACTTTTTGTACAAATTCTTTGCTGCTAAAAAACCCCTGGGGAAACTTCCTATTTTTTATATGCATTTGGGTTATGCAGCTTTGGGGGCTCCCACATTGTGTTTTTCCCTTCTATACTAGCTTAAACATATGCTAGGGAGAATTCTGTATATCTATATCTACATATTATATCTTATTTTATTCAGTCATTGAAAACATAATGAAAAATATAAAAATTGTCAAATAAATATAATAGTGCCATTAGCTATCATTGGCATAATTACATTGTAATCATAGCTTGTGTGACCTCATAATTGAATGGTCATAGATGATTCAAACGTTTTATTCCAAAGCAACCGTGACCTTGGACAACCAGTGTATCAGTCTGATCTATTCTGAAAAAGTTTACAATCTGTCAAGTTTCAAATATATAAAACTCAATATTTGCAACCTTCTTAGAACCAATTAGCACATTTATAATTTGACATTTTATTACATTTTCTTTAGACATATGGATAGTCTAGTACATGCCACGTAATTTGATAATTTAGGATTTTGCTTAAAGGGGTTGTAAAGGTAATTTTATTTTTTTTAAAAATAACTAACATGTCATACTTACCTTCACTGTGCAGCTCGTTCTGCACAGAGTGGCCCCGAACCTGCTCTTCTGGGGTCCCTCGGCGGCTGTTTCAGCTCCTCCCCGCAAGAACTATCCACCTTAATGCGAGCTCCCTCGCATGGTGGTTAGTTCTTGTGGGCGCGCTATAGCCGCTCACTGTATCACTCTGCCCCGCCCCCCGGCGCGCCGCGTCATCGGATGTGATTGACAGCAGCGCGAGCCAATGGCTGCGCTGCTTTCAATCCATCCACTGCAGCCAATCAGCGACCAGGCTGAGCTGCAATAGAGATGACGGGAACGAGCAGCGGAGATTCGAGGTGTCAGGTAAGTAAAATGGGGGGGCTGGGGGCGGCGGTATTGTCAAAAGTTTTTTCACCTTAATGCATATAATGCATTAAGGTGAAAATTTTTTTACCTTTACAACCCCTTTAAAACCACATTCTTTTATTTGCACTCTAAAAATAAGGGACTCCGTCATTTTCAATTTTAGTATTTGTTTAACAAACATATACAGTATAAACTGTGAAGTCTAAATTTAGCCAACCTCAAGTTTGGATGCTACATCCATACTCTGCCTTTATCTCTCAACCTACAGTGCCTTGCAAAAGTATTCACAGTGCCTTGCAAAAGTATTTACCCCCTTGGCTTTTTACCTGTTTTGTTACATTACAGCCTTTAGTTCAATGTTTTTTTTAATCTGAATTATATGTGATGGATCAGAACACAATAGTCTAAGTTGGTGAAGTTAAATTAGAAAAATATACACATAGAACTATTTTTCAGAAATAAAAAAATGATAAATGGCATGTGCGTATGTATTTACCCCATTTGTTATGAAGCCCATAAAAAGCTCTGGTGCAACCAATTACCTTCAGAAGTCACATAATTAGTGAAATGATGTCCACCTGTGTGCAATCTAAGTTTTACATGATCTGTCATTACCTATACACACCTTTTTGAAAGGCCCCAGAGGCTACAACACCTAAGCAAGAGGCACCAATAACTGCCATGAAGACCAAGGAACTCTCCAAACAAGTAAGGGACAATGTTGTTGAGAAGTACAAGTCAGGGCTAGGTTATAAAAACATATCCAAATCTTTCATGATCCCTAGGAGCACCATCAAATCTATCATAACCAAATGGAAAGAACATGGCACAACAGCAAAACTGCCAAGAGACAGCCGCACACCAAAACTCACGGACTGGGCAAGTAGGGCATTAATCAGAGAGGCAGCACAGAGACCTAAGGTAACTCTGGAGGAGCTGCAGAGTTCAACAGCAGAGACTGGAGTATCTGTACATGGGATACATAGGACAACAATAAGCCATACGCTCCATAGAGTTGGGCTTTATGGCAGAGTGGCCAGAAGAAAGCCATTACTTTCAGCAATAAACAAAATGGCACATTTTGAGTTTGTGAAAAGGCATGTGGGAGACTCCCAAAATGTATGGAGGAAGGTGCTCTAGTCTGATGAGACTAAAATTTAACTATTTGACCATCAGTCCCTTTAGGGGTGAATGGACCTGGATCTAACCACGGTCGATACAGCGGTGACCCTTGCCCCCGCCTCTGATTTTATCATATAAAGCCAGCACAATTGCATAAACTCAACGCACTGACACGCGGAATCTTAGACAGTTGGAAGTATTTTTACTTTTACTACGCAAAGAGCTGGCATGTTGTACACGTTATATGCTTTGGTTAACTTGTAAATTGAAAAAACATGCATGCTATATGTTTGTGGCCCCGATGATTGCAATGTATGCTTTATATTCTTTGTAAAACTGTAAAAATCAATAAAATCTTTTTGGAAATAACTATTTGACCATCAAAGAAAACGCAATGTCAACCCAACACATCACATCACCTAAAGAACACCATCCCCACAGTGAAACATGGTGGTGGCAGCATCATGCTGTGGTGATGTTTTTCAGCAGTCGGGACTGGGAAACTGGTCAGAGTTGAGGGAAAGATGGATGGTGCTAAATACAGGGATATTCTTGAGCAAAACCTGTACCACTCTGTGTATGATTTGAGGCTAGGATGGAGGTTCACCTTCCAGCAGGACAATGACCCCAAACACACTGCTAAAGCAACACTTGAGTGGTTTAAGGGGAAACATGTAAATGTGTTGGAATGGTCTAGTCAAAGCACAGACCTCAATCCAATATAAAATCTGTGGTCTTAAAGATTGCTGTTCACAAGCGCAAACCATCCAACTTGAAGGTGTTGGGCAGTTTTGCAGGGAGGAATGGGCAAAAATCCCAGTGGTAAGATGTGGCAAGCTCATAGAGACTTATCCAAAGCGACTTGGAGCTGTGATAGCCGCAAAAGGTGGCTCTACAATATATAGACTTTAGGGGGATGAATAGTTATGCACATTTACTTTTTCTGTTATTTTGTCCTATTTGTTGTTTGCTTCACAAAAAAAAATCTTCAAAGTTTCGGGCATGTTCTGTAAATTAAATTACGGGAATCCTCAAACAATCCATGTTAATTCCAGGTTGTGAGGCGACAAAACACGAAAAATAGCCAAGGGGGTGAATATTTTTACAAGGTACTGTATATGTTCCAGGTACATAGTGCATAGAAACATCAGGGGTAAACCTGTTGAATCTAAGTTTTGTGCTCTAAAGTCTGCAAGAGCCATCTATGAGGGGATTTCCAGTCCCTAAATTCAAGAAATGTATATCAACACTATATACCGTAGATATCCAGTGGTATTGTAGGCTCTTTTATTTACATCTGTCATTGCAATTCCAATACAAGCTTTTATTGTGTATTGAAGAAAATAAACATCGCCTCCGTTTCAACACCTTCTGATTACATTGACTTGGTATCCACCTTCATATCCAACCCACTGAGCGCTAACCACCCACAATTCTCTTCTAAAGTCTGCAAGAGCCATCTATGAGAGGATTTCCAGTCCCTGAATTCAATAAATGTGTATCAACACTATAGAGATCTAAGAAAGGACTAGTCTAGTGCAGTTTCTGTTTTTTTTGTGAACATATTAAATGCATACATACATAACATATATTAATAGCATTATGTCTTTACATGGTTCTGTTATTGCCTGGCTTAAAACAGTTAGCAAGTGCACTTGCAAACAAAGCTCTCTATCCTCCCCCCCCCCCATCACTGTGCTAAGTAGTATATGTTTGAGAGAGAGCCCTATGGCATATATTGTGGGAAATTTAGAAACCTTAGGAAGATTACTCTGCCATATGTGGCCACATCCCAGAATAATATGGAAAAAAAACTGTAAAGGCTCCGAGCATGATTACAAAGTAACTGCATCTGGGGATGCCGAAGGGGGAGGGTAGGTAAAGATGCATGCTGTTTGTGTGGGGGGGCCTTATCCTTTAATTATATATTTGTAGTGCATCCCCCGTAAGAGCTTCAGGTGAATAGGGGTCCCCCATCCTGAACAGCGAGGCACACCAAATTTCCACAGGCTCACTTGAGACAGGAAAAAGTTCATGCGGCTTTGTTTTTTTTATTTAGGTGTTAAGTGTAATATTATGAATGAATCATAAGGAATCCAATTTAATAATTCCCAATAATTTGAATTGTCCCTGCTATATTCAGTATAGTCTCTCATTGCTTCTGGTTTCAGGTTGTATATGATTATGTAGGAATATCTATATAAATAGCATACACCCTATAGTGTGTATTTATGGTCAAGCCCTTTCAAGTTTGTATATCCTGTTTATCCTTAGAAAATCGGCTTTGTTTTATGACTAAATGACCAGGCGTCCAGTTTACTGTTTTTTGGTATCTGTAAAAGTCTCGCTCTTTCTGTCACTAAGAGCACCCCCCCTTCCTTTTTTCCTTTGATCTGTATCCCATATAAGCTGGATGATCTCCCATTAAAAGACAGAGACCCTATGAATACACATCTTGTTTGCTTCCTGTATTTTGGGGTGTCTCCGGTACCGAGGGTCCAAAGTGGCTTGCTGAATTAACCAAGGATGGCTGTCCAGAACCAGAATTCCTTTCAAAATGGGGGCTCAGTCCAGAATAAAGTAATCACCCTTGGTAAGTAAATTGTTTTTCTTATATTGACGAATTGTTTTCTTGCCTAGGCTCTGATAAAACTTTAGTCCCATAAATTTATTAGAAAGGAGACAGACCATGCCTTATAAGTGTTAAAATGGTCTTTGGTTGACCTGTCTTCTAGAAAGACTTTATAAATTTAAATAAGTAGTACTACACTCCTTTTGGGAAGGAGAAAAAGTGTTAATAAGGCAACTACCACCGGGACCCACATCTCTGTATTTGCTTTTCTTCTCTATCTCATAAGAGTATATAAGATAAATTTGTTGTGTGAATTGAAACTGCAAAATAAGGCAGTGTTTCTTTTACTGTAATTGTGATAATGGGTCAGTTGCAGGGAAAGGATTTCCCACGTCCTCCAAACCCCAGGGAGAATTGTAAAGATTATGTAGCTAGAGTATGTGAAACTAAGTATGAGTTCATTAACCCCTGGGTATCTAACTTAGCTGGGTGAACAGAAAGTATGTATAGTAGTGACCCATTCCCTCGAGAAGGAGATAATGATAAATTTCACATAGATATGGTGAAAGGTTTATGTCTGGGAGACAAGAAAGCCTTCCCATGATATTCAGTGTCCCACTCAGTGGGAAGCGGAATAAATGAGAAAGAAGCGGGAGAACTAGTTAAAATATGCCCCTTATTGGTTTCAGAGAAATAGTAAGAAACAAAAGGATGAGGCAGATAAGAGATCAGACCCAACTGCCCCTCCCAGTCAACCCTCCACCATACACAAAACAATGTATAGGTAGCCATGAAAAGTGCAGTTTTATTAAGAGAAATATGCTAAGATTTTTGTCTACAGGTTGTAGTTGGCTAAGTGTAAGAGTTATGTTTGTTGTGTAGAGGTGTGTGAGATCCGTGGATTATGTCATGTCATGTTTGTTGTATTAAAAAGCCTAAAGTGCAGTATCAACAAAACAGTTGATAGCACAGACTGAATATTGGTTGCATGATGATTTGTTTTGTGTTTGTTATGTATGTTTTAAAGTGATGTAACATTGCCACAAATACAATTACAAAACTAAAAATATTTATGTCTGATTTAAAATCGTGAACAAATTGATCTATATAATTTGGGTAAAAAAAAAAAATTTGACTTAAAATTGTAAAAATCGTGTGCAATGTGTAGTCATTTTGCACTGTGGTAAAGTTAATATGGAAAAGAAAACATAAAATATTATATTTGCTTATTCTAAAAGAAAAGTTAATCTAAATACTGTGAGCTAAAAATCGTTAATTTAAACACTTGCTGGGGTGGCTAAGCATGTGGTCATTGGAGCCACAATCAATGCAGTTAATAAAATTGATAAAAATAAGTAAAGTAAAATGTTAAAAGATTAGTGACATAATTCCCTGATCATTAAAGTTTAAAAAATAAGGAATGCTGTCTTATAGTTTAAGGAGCAATGACCCTCTCTCTTTCTTTGACACAGGTTAAATTGCATTGCTTGTGTGTGTGTGTAAACAGCTGTAGTGTCATGCAAATTGAGTGAGCTGAGTGAACTGTAAAAAAGTTAAATTACCCCTTAGTAATGTACAAATACTGTATGTGTATTAAACTGTAATCTTTGTTTTCATAAAGAAACAGATTTGAAGAGTTCTCCAATTGGTTATGGTGAAGTATAACTTTCTTGTTATGCCGCGTACACATGACCGGTTTAGCTGTTGGAATAAACTCAGAAGGTTTCTCCGACGGAACACGGTCAACCCAAAGTCCGACCAAAGTCCGACCGTCCAGAACGCGGTGACGTACAACACTTACGACGGGACTAGAAAAAGGAAGTTCAATAGCCAGTAGCCAATAGCTTCCGTCTCGTGCTTGCTTCACTGCATGCGTCGTTTTCGGTCTGTCGGAACAGCATACAGACTATCGGTTTTCCCGATAGGAATTGGTTTCGTCAGAAATATTTAGAACATGTTCCATTTCTAGATCCGTCAGAATTTTTTGAAAAAAGAAGTCCAATGAGGCCTACACACGATCGGAATAGACGATGAAAAGCTTCCGTCTGACTTTTTTTGTCAGACATTCCGCTCGTGTGTACAGGGCATAAGAGATGGGAACTTATAAAAATGTTTGTTTTTTGAGCTGCTCAATTTTTTTTTAACCATGGTGAACAATAGTTTTTTGATATAGTAAAGGTATACCATATACATAAAATCCATGTGGTAAAAATTAGTTTGACATCAAACATTTTTTTATATTAGAAAAATGCACTGGTAAAGCAAATCAGAAAGACTTTCTTTATGGAATGTAATGTAATGTATGTTTGTGTTTTCATATGCTAATGTACTTGTTACAGGTATATAACCAGTGGTTTATTTTGTTTCTATGCGAAAAATTGAATGTTTATCACTAAATTTTATTGGTGTTTTATCCCTCAGATTCGATAACTGGGTTTCATGGCTTTCAGAACAAAAGGAAATCACAGTTGCCATAGACAACTTTATACAAGATTGTTTTTTTTTCCTGGTTTGTTGGGTTTCACATGTGAATGTATCTATTACATGTTATCTCATAAGACCTGTGTTTAAGACTGCTTCACCCCCCCCCCCCCCTACTGTTATTGTAATTAGTTACATGCACAGCCAGTGCTTACTTTTCAAGTTTGGCTCATTGCCTCAGGCTAATGTATGTTAATGTCCCTAGCAATACATCTGTGTGTCCTCAAGCACTGTTTCCTGTCCAGTGTCACCATGCAGCTCTATTTGCTCCTAGAGTTTCCCGTTAGTCTGGTTTTACGTGGCTGTTTGTTAATATAGGTCTGGCCTTGTATTGTATGGTTTTGGGTGAGTCTGGAGAAGAGTTGTGCAGGAAGATTGTGTGGGGTGTCGCCAGCTCTTGGCTGTTCCAAGGACCCTCACTTTCGTTATATGTGTGGGCATACTGTAATCTCCTCAGTTAATACCCATAGGGGTCCTTCCTGTCTTAGACTTCTTGTGTACATTCATGGGCGTCCGCAGAACTTTTTTCAGGGGGGGCATAATTTTATGGACACCCATGCTCGGCCCCTTTTCGACAATTTCATGAAGGGAGGGGCTTAGTCACTGCCACTGTGCCATCAAACGCTGCCACTGTGCCATCAAACGCAGCCACTGTGCCATCAAACGCAGCCACTGTGCCATCAAACGCAGCCACTGTGCCATCAAACGCAGCCACTGTGCCATCAAACGCAGCCACTGGGCCATCAAACGCAGCCACTGGGCCATCAAACGCTGCCACTGGGCCATCAAACGCTGCCACTGGGCCATCAAACGCTGCCACTGGGCCATCAAACGCTGCCACTGGGCCATCAAACGCAGCCACTGTGCCATCAAACGCTGCCAGTATGCCATCAAACGCTGCCAGTGTGCCATCAAACGCTGCCAGTGTGCCATCAAATGCAGCCATTGTGCCATCAAACACTGCCAGTGTGCCCATCATATGTTGCCAGTGTGCCCATCTTATGCTGCCAGTGTGCCCATCATGATTGGCAGAGAGGCGGTTTAGTGTTAGGAAAGTGAATAGTCATTCGCTTTTCTAACACAGCTGAGTGACCTGCGAGCGCCCAGCATGGCGCTTGTAGGTCACCATTTTTGACGCCTATTAGAGCCTATGGCTCTAATCAGGTGCTTAAAAAACACCCCCGCCGATGTAATTCAGGCGTCCTGCGCCTGAAAAGGGGCCGGGCGCCTGAGTAAGGGGTGGCAGCGGCGGCCATAGATAGATTCATGCAATGCATTAATCTATCTATAGGTGATAGAGGGGTGGCAGGAGAGAGGGGGCGGCGCTCCCGTGTGCCCTTAATGCACGAGCCGCCATTGTGTTGTGGCCATATTTTGATCTTGATGAAAACAGCTATACAGACTGTATAATACAGTCTGTATAGCTGTTTCCATTAAGATCAAAATATGGCCACAACAGTTCCAGTTGTATTGAAATACAAAAAAATTGTACATAGTGGTAATACAGGCACTGCTGTTACCTGTGGTTCTTCAGGGTAGGATAGGATAGTCCAGTCACTCAGGCAGTGTATTCCCTGTCGTCCCGGGCACAGGTCACGCAGCTGTGACCTGTGGGAGGAGCCGGCGCCGCGCCGGCCGGATCGGCATAGCAGCAGGCAGGCACAACATATTTCACAAAGGCAGAGGCAGCAGCAGCCAATCGAGCGGCAGAGGCTCGAGCAGCAGAGCCAATCAGATGCTCGGCCAGGGGTAAGGAGGGAGGGACGGTCACGCACGGCACAGCAGGTGCATGTAGTCAGAAAAGATAGCCCCAGCAGCAGCCAGGCTTTGAGAAAAAACACCACAGCTGCCGCGGCGGCCGTTGCAAGACAGGGATTTTAACACACAGATTCCAGGGGGGGGCAAACGACCCCCCTTGCCCTATGGTGTGGACGCCCATGTGTACATTAACTAATTGTCTGTGTCCTGCATGCCAGGAAGACCAGTGCCCCAATGCTACACTATGCCTCTGTCATTCACGTGAGTCCTGTCTGAAGAGTGTAGGTAGTTTATTTGTATGGGTAAAAGATAACATTGTCTGATTACTGAATTTATAAATGAGGAAATTGCTCCGATGGTGACACACCTTCCTAAACAGGGAATTTAAACAAAAGAGACAGGACTTAAGGGCCATAAACAACTTAGTTATACCCATTGCACCCATAGTGCCTGTTGTGCCATCACTCGTCACCTCCATTCCATCTGATGCTGAATATTTCTCTGTGATTGATTTAATGAACGCATTTTTTTCCGTCCCTATGGACGAGGAGACACAGGCAATACTTGCATTTTGTTTTAGTGTTTTAGAAACCGCCAGATGACATGGTGTAGAATGCCCCAGGGTTATGTGGACTCCTCTGTAGTCTACTCAGTGGCCCTCCATGGTTCCGTCCTACTCCAAAATGCTAATAATTTATTGTTGTGTAGTCCAAGCCAAGTTGCATATAGATCTGTTACATTGGTTAGCAGATAAAGGTCACAAGGTGTCTAGGAAAAAGCTACAATGGTGTTTTGTGCTCACTAAAGGAGAGAGGAAAATCAGTCACAAGAGCGCTACAGCTCTAGTGGGTCTGCCCCACCCACTTACTAAGAAAGATATGCTGTCTTTTCTTGGTATAATTGGTTACTGCCGCCAATGGATACTTGATTGTTCCTACTATGATAAACTCCTGAGTAGGGATGAGCCGAACACCCCCCGGTTCGGTTCGCACCAGAACCCGCAAACGGACCGAAAGTTCGCACGAACGGTAGAACCCCATTGACGTCTATGGGACTCGAACTTTCGAAATCAAAAGTGCTCATTTTAAAGGCTAATTTGCATGGTATTGTCCTAAAAAGGGTTTGGGGACCCGGGTCCTACCCCAGGGGACATGTATCAATGCAAAAAAAACTTTTAAAAACGTCCGTTTTTTCGGGAGCAGTGATTTTAATGATGCTTAAAGTAAAAAAAAAAAAAAAGTGAAATATTCCTTTAAATATCGTACCTGGGGGGTGTCTATAGTATGCCTGTAAAGTGACGCATGTTTCCCATGTTTAGAACAGTCCCTGCACCAAATGTCATTTTTAAAGGAAAAAATCTCATTTAAAACTGCTTGCGGGTTTAATGTCATGTCTGGTCATGGCAATATGGATGAAAATCAGTGAGACAAACGGCATGGGTACCCCCCAGTCCATTACCAGGCCCTTTGGGTCTTGTATGGATATTAAGGGGAACCCCGCACCCAAATTAAAATAAGGAAAGGTGTGGGGCCACCAGGCCCTATATACTCTGAACAGCAGTATACAGGCAGTGCAAACAAGACAGGGACTGTAGGTTTGTTGTTAAGTAGAATCTCTTTGTAATTTTGAACATTTTTAACGTGTTTAGCTCCAGCCAAAAAATCTTTTTTAAGCTTTTTGGAAAACATAGGGAACGGTTATCACCCCTGTGACATTTGTTTTGCTGTCTTTCCTCCTCTTCAGAAGATTTCACCTCACTTTTTTGTCCCAATGAAAAATGTTTTTTGAAAATTTGGGTTTTTTTGTGGAACAAGGATTGGAAAGCATCAGTGGAAAGGAGAAATTGTTTTCCCATATTAACTCTTACAGGAGAGAATTTCCCTTCCTAGGGGTAGATTTCATCTCACTTCCTGTTGTCTCCTTCCGTTTGCAAGTAGGAGTCGTTTGTAAGTTAGATGTTTGAAAGTAGGGTCCTGCCCTATATACTCAGCAGAAATTTGGGCCTTAGGTGTTGCTGTGGCCACAACACTGTAAGCCCTCACAGGGCCCTGCTGTGAAATATTAGATCAAGAATTGTAATTACATGCCCCTGTTGAACAGGAGCTGAAAAATTAGGCCTTAGGCACTGGTGCTGGTGCCACAACACTGCAACCCCTCACAGACACTCTAGTTGGAACGCAGGAACGAGCCCTGCTGCAAAGTATTGCATCATAAATTGTAATTACACGCCCCTGTTAGACAGGGGCAGAAAAATTGGGCCTTAGGCACTGGTGCTGGTGCCACAACACTGCAACCCCTCACAGACACTCTAGTTGGAACGCAGGAACGAGCCCTGCTGCAAAGTATTACATCAAAAATTGTAATTACACGCCCCTGTTAAACAGGGGCTGAAAAATTGTGCCTTAGGCACTGGTGGTGGCGCCCAGAACCAAAAATGTTCTTACAAGCTATCAGCGTGATGATTGAGGAGGAAGAGGATAATTACTCAGGGATAGTCACTCAGCATCAGCATAGGCAGTCTTTGAAGGGATCTGAGATTTCAAAAAAAATTATTCGGTTACATCAGCATCAGGTGCTTGGTAGCTGGTGGTGATCCAAGACTGATTCATTTTTATGAAGGTCAGCCGATCGACCGAGTCGGTGGACAGACGCACCCTGTGATCGGTTACCACACCTCCAGCAGCACTGAATGTGCGTTCCGAAAGAACGCTGGATGCAGGACAGGCCAGTAGCTCAATTGCATACTGTGCAAGCTCTGGCCAGTGATCCATCCTCAAGACCCAGTAACCCAGAAGATTTTCGGTGGGAAAGGTGTCCAAGTCTGATCTTGCCCCTAGGTATTCCTGCACCATGTAAAACAGACGCTGGCGATGGTTGCTGGAACCGATCATACCTTGGGGCTGCGGACCAAAAAATTGTCTGAACGCATCGGTCAGACGGCCACCTTCTCCACCGCTCCTTCTTTGACTGACCGAAGCCTCAGCAACACGTTGTCCAGAAACAGGAGTTTGTAACCTCCCAGTCTCTGGGAACGCATTGCACAGACCTTTCTGCAAGGCCTCCCGAAGATGTTTCATCCTCTGCTCCCTCTGCGATGGCAAGATAAGGTCCGCAACCTTACCCTTGTAACGTGGATCAAGGAGGGTTGCCAGCCAGTATTGGTCCTTCTCCTTGATACCACGAATACGAGGATCCTTACGCAGGCTTTGCAGGATCAGGGAGGCCATGCAGCGTAGGTTTGCTGAGGCATTCGGTCCTGAGTCCTCTGGGTCACTAAGGACGACAACGTCCGCAGCCACCTCCTCCCAGCCACGTACAAGTCCATGTGTTTCTTGGGACTGATCCCTTAAAGACTGCTGCTGATGCTGAGTGCCAGGCTCCACCTCCATACTGACACAATCTTCCTCCTCCTCCTCCTCCTCCTCGTCCTCTTCCTGTGTGATCGGCGGGCACGCAGGAACACTGTCTGGATAAAGGGGGCCTTGAGAGCTAAGGAAGTCCTCCTCTTCCTGCCTCTGTTCTGCCTCAAGTGCCCTGTCCATTATTCCACGCAGCGTGTGCTCCAACAGGTGGACAAGGGGGACAGTGTCACTGATGCATGCACTGTCACTGCTCACCATCCTCGTGGCCTCCTCGAATGGTGACAGGACAGTGCATGCATCCCTGATCATGGCCCACTGGCGTGGGGAAAAAAAACCAAGCTCCACTGACCCTGTCCTGGTGCCATAGTCGCACAGGTACTCATTGATGGCCCTCTGCTGCGTGTGCAGCCGCTGCAGCATGGCCAACGTTGAGTTCCACCTGGTGGGCATGTCACAGATTAGGCGGTTCTTGGGCAGGTTAAACTCCTTTTGGAGGTCCGTCAGCCGAGCACTGGCATTATATGACCGGCGGAAATGCACACAGACTTTCCTGGCCTGCCTCAGGACATCCTGTAAGCCCGGGTACCTGCCCAAGAACCGCTGCACCACCAAGTTAAGGACGTGAGCCAAACAGGGCACATGGGTCATTTGTCCCTGTCGGAGGGCAGAGAGGAGGTTGGTGCCATTGTCGCAAACCACCATTCCTGCCTTAAGTTGGCGTGGCGTCAACCACCTCTGAACCTGCCCCTGCAGAGCTGACAGAACCTCTGCCGAAGTGTGGCTCCTGTCCCCCAAGCACACCAGCTCAAGCACCGCATGGCATCTTTTGGCCTGCGTACTTGCGTAGCCCCTTGAACGCCTACGGAGCACTGCTGGTTCCGAAGAAGAGGCCATGGAGGAAGAAGAAGAGGAGGGGGTGGAGGAGAGAGGTGTGTCACAATCAGCATTTTGGAGGCGTGGTGGCGGAACAACCTCCAACACTACTGCACCTTGTCCTGCATCCTTCCCAGCTGCCAGCAGAGTCACCCAATGCGCCGTGAAACTTAGGTAAGGTCCCTGTCCATGCCTGCTGGACCATGAGTCAGCGGTAATATGCACCTTACCGCTGACCGCCCTGTCCAGCGAGGCATGGACATTGCCTTCCACATGCCGGTAGAGAGCCGGAATCGCCTTCCGTGAGAAAAAGTGGCGTTTGGGTACCTGCCACTGAGGAACCGCACATTCCACAAACTCACGGAAGGGGCAGAGTCTACCAACTGAAAAGGCAGCAGTTGAAGTGCTAGCAATTTTGCCAAGCTAGCATTCAACCGCTGGGCATGTGGATGGCTGGGAGCAAACTTCTTTCGGCGGTGCAGCAGCTGGGGCAGGGAAATTTGCCTGGTACAATCTGACGTCGGTGTACCAAAAGCAGATTGCCCACAAGTACTTGGTTGTGACACACCTAATTCTACACCTTCATTCCTCTCAGTGCAGGTCTCAGAGAGGACTGGAGGTCTAGTGGGGTTGGAAATCTCAGCTGATGAGGAGCAAGGAGAGATCCTCTTTGTTCTTTGGGGTGGGTCTTTTAGATACGCTTGCCAACGAACTGCATGGCAGGTCAACATATGTCTGGTCAAGCATGTGGTACCCAAGCGGGAGATGTTTTGGCCACGCGAGATACGCTTGAGA
Source organism: Lithobates septentrionalis (assembly GCA_037952835.1). Classification (NCBI taxonomy): domain Eukaryota; kingdom Metazoa; phylum Chordata; class Amphibia; order Anura; family Ranidae; genus Lithobates; species Lithobates septentrionalis. Next base: position 1,760,234 of record JBBDGP010001410.1, on the reverse strand, counting down.
CATATGTTGCAAATAGCAGCAGTGCGATCTGATGCACTCGTCTCAAAAAAGGCCCACACCAAAGAACTTTTTGAATAACGCGCAGAGACTGCAGCGCCCTGCACATGTGGAGCTTTGGGGTGTGATGCAGTCAATGTGCTGCCCTTAGGCTGGCCCCTGGAGGGCATCCTGCCTCGTTGGTGATGTGCTGCCTCCTCCTCCTCCTCCTCCTCCTCTCTCCTATCAGGCACCCACGTTGAGTCAGTGACCTCATCATCCCCTCCCTCCTCATCACTGGAGCAAACCTGGCAGTATGCTGCAGCAGGGGGAGCATGACTGCCAGATTGCTGTCCTTCTTGGGCACCCCCTCTGTCCGTGCTCATGTTACTGCCTTCATCGAGCTCAGTATCATCATCAGAGCCTTCCAAACGCTGGGCATCCTCCTGGAGCATGTACCCAACACTGTGGTCAAACAGTTCGAGGGAATCCTCAGGAGGACATGGTGGAGCTAGGGAAGGAGTCACTGATGACATTGAGCTGAGGGAAGAGGCCGCTGCTTTGCCAGACAAAGCACCCTGGGTGAGAGAGGATGAGGAGGATGAGGACGGCTTGGTCATCCACTCAACCAAGTCTTCCGCATGTTGCGGCTCAACACGGCCAGCTGCCGAAAAAAAGGCCAAGCGTGTCCCATGGCCACGTGCTGATGAGGATGCACCGTCTCCACGACCAGCACTAGACACAGAGCCTGCTTGCCCTCTCTTATTGGCTTGTGACTGTCTGCCTCTCCTTCTTGGCCTTCCAGACATACTAATGGCCTGTAGCTGCACTAAGCTGGGATAGAACACCATTAATTTTCTTCAGGTAGCTTTATATACTGTAACCAGACAAGCCTGCCTGTCAGTGGGAAGATAACAGGAACGGATCTAGCTGAACACTGTGAGCAGGACACACTGTACTAAATGTAAATAGTCTAGCTGCCTGACCATGGTACTAATAGGATCAAATAGAACACCTGTAATTTTCTTCAGGTAGCTTTATATACTGTAACCAGACAAGCCTGCCTGTCAGTAGGAAGATAACAGGAACGGATCTAGCTGAACACTGTGAGCAGGACGCACTGTACTAAATGTAAATAGTCTAGCTGCCTGACCGTGGTACTAATAGGATCAAATAGAACACCTGTAATTTTCTTCAGGTAGCTTTATATACTGTAACCAGACAAGCCTGCCTGTCAGTAGGAAGATAACAGGAACGGATCTAGCTGAACACTGTGAGCAGGACGCACTGTACTAAATGTAAATAGTCTAGCTGGCTGACCGTGGTACTAATAGGATCAAATAGAACACCTGTAATTTTCTTCAGGTAGCTTTATATACTGTAACCAGACAAGCCTGCCTGTCAGTAGGAAGATAACAGGAACGGATCTAGCTGAACACTGTGAGCAGGACGCACTGTATTAAATGTAAATAGTCTAGCTGCCTGACCGTGGTACTAATAGGATCAAATAGAACACCTGTAAATTTTCTTCAGGTAGCTTTATATACTGTAACCAGACAAGCCTGCCTGTCAGTAGGAAGATAACAGGAACGGATCTAGCTGAACACTGTGAGCAGGACGCACTGTACTAAATGTAAATAGTCTAGCTGCCTGACCGTGGTACTAATAGGATCAAATAGAACACCTGTAATTTTCTTCAGGTAGCTTTATATACTGTAACCAGACAAGCCTGCCTGTCAGTAGGAAGATAACAGGAATGGATCTAGCTGAACACTGTGAGCAGGACGCACTGTACTAAATGTAAATAGTCTAGCTGCCTGACCGTGGTACTAATAGGATCAAATAGAACACCTGTAATTTTCTTCAGGTAGCTTTATATACTGTAACCAGACAAGCCTGCCTGTCAGTAGGAAGATAACAGGAACGGATCTAGCTGAACACTGTGAGCAGGACGCACTGCACTAAATGTAAATAGTCTAGAAGATAACAGGAACGGATCTAGCTGAACACTGTGAGCAGGACGCACTGCACTAATTGTAAATAGTCTAGAAGATAACAGGAACGGATCTAGCTGAACACTGTTAGCAGGACGCACTGCACTAAATGTAAATAGTCTAGAAGATAACAGGAACGGATCTAGCTGAACACTGTGAGCAGGACGCACTGCACTAAATGTAAATAGTCTAGAAGATAACAGGAACGGATCTAGCTGAACACTGTGAGCAGGACGCACTGCACTAAATGTAAATAGTCTAGAAGATAACAGGAACGGATCTAGCTGAACACTGTGAGCAGGACGCACTGCACTAAATGTAAATAGTCTAGAAGATAACAGGAACGGATCTAGCTAAACTGAATACAGTGTATATATATATATATATATATATATATATATATATATATATATATATATATATATATGCAACACCTGGGATGCATATATATACACAATACACTGTAAGTGCAGCTAACTGACTGACTGTTCTGCCTAATCTATCTAACTCAAATCAAATGACACTGTCTCTCTCTCTCTCTATCTCTCAGCACACCGGAACACACACTACACAGGGCCGCCGTGCAGGCGGCCTTATATAGTGTGGGGCGTGTACTAAATCCCCTGAGCCATAATTGGCCAAAGCCACCCTGGCTTTGGCCAATTACAGCTCTCTCTACTGACGGCACTGTGATTGGCCAAGCATGCGGGTCATAGTGCATGCTTGGCCAATCATCAGCCAGCAATGCACTGCGATGCCGCAGTGAATTATGGGCCGTGACGCGCCACACGAATTTGGCGCGAACGGCCCATATCGTTCGCAATTCGACGGAGGGTCGAACAGCCGATGTTCGAGTCGAACATGGGTTCGACTTGAACACGAAGCTCATCCCTACTCCTGAGACAAGCCACAAATATTGATATGCCAGATTGTGTATAATGGATTGATGAAACGTGTAATGCTTTTGTATATTCTAAAACTGCAATGGTCACAGCTCCTGGTCTTGGATCACCTGAATATGGCAAGATGTATCACTTTTTTGCTAGGGACAACTGTGAAACCATGACGGGAGTCCTAGCGCAGAAGCATGGGGGCAAACTCCGCCCTATTACATTTTTTTCAAAGGTTGTGCTTATGCCGGTACTGGACATGCCGGCGTGCCTCCCAGCTTTAGCATCCTGTGTGATGGTTGTGGAGATGGCTACTTCATTCATTCTGGGTCATGCAACCACACTCCACACTACTCACAATGTGTCCATCCTGTTAGGAAATGGAACATCGCTCGCACCTTTCCTTTTTATTTGCAGGAACCTACTCATCCTCTCCAGGTGGGAGATGTCGTAGTGGTCCAGCAACTGAATCAAACCAAGAAGCAAGAGTACCCATTTGGACCCCCGACTACAGTGATTGAGGTTACCCAAACAGCCATTGTGGTAGAGGGACAACAGGCTTGGATCCATGCCAGTCGTGTCAAGAAGATTATTATTATTATTATTATTATTATACAGTATTTATATAGCGCCAACAGTTTATGCAGCGCTTTACAATATATAAGATGAACCCAATACCTAAGAAGCAAGATAAAGCACAGAGAGGTGAAGCAGGTGATACAAATCCTTGAACAGTGAGTGAAGCAGGTGGTCAAGACTCTGAAAAAGATGACCTTGCTTATCTCACTACAGACTTTTGGGAAGGCCTTGGGCCTCTTGTTCTTGATGACTTTGATGATGTTACCTGGCATCACTGATCCATATAATGGGTATATTGGGGACAATAAGGGAAGACACCTGCTGAAGGCTACATACACCCCAGTTACCCCCTCAAGCACTGCCACAAGAGAGAGTTATTCTTAGAGAAAGAAATGGGACCCTGTTAACAACACAGGAGGGTTTGGTCTTAGTGGGATATTCTCATGGATGACAAACATTGCTATGGGTATTATAATGATCTTGCTTTTTGTCTTTTTCATGTATGTTTCTTTCTTGTCATGTGCCTATTTTCCCGGGCTACTCAAATCTCTGACCCAGCCGCTGCTAACAGAGCTTACCTCAGCTTATATTACAAACACCAAGATGAGTGTGTTTCAGGATAAGTCATATTCATGGCTTAAGAGGGGATTGTAATAATATGAATGAATCATAAGAACTCCAATTTAATAATTCTCATAATTTGAATTGTTCCTGCTATATTTAGTATAGTCTCTTATTGCTTCTGCTTTCAGGTTGTATATGATTATGTAGGAATGTCTGTATAAATAGCATACACCCTATAGTGTGTATCTATGGTCAAGCCCTTTCAAGTTTGTATATCCTGTTTATCCTTAGGAAATCAGCTTCATTTTATGACTAAATGACCAGGTGTCCAGTTTACTGTTTTTTTGGTATCTGTAAAAGTCTCTCTCTTCCTGTCACTAAGAGCACACCCCCCTCCCTTTTTCCTTCGATCTGTATCCCATATAAGCTGGATGATCTCCCATTAAAAGACAGAGACCCTATGAATACACATCTTGTATTCTTCCTGTATTTTTGGGTGTCTCCGGTACTGAGGGTCCAAAGTGGCTTGCTGAATTAACCAAGTATGGCCATCCAGAACCAGAATTCCTTTCATTAATAAACTTGGATGGGGATAGGGGTATTATGGGATGCCCTCTTCACTGGAACAAAGTCTCTTCTCTTCGGGGACACTCCAACTATATACACTCTCAATGTACACTCCTACAGCATATCACTTGCCTGGAAACACTGGAAAACTTCAGGAACTGCCAGCCCACTTGGCTGTAGCTGCCCCTTTTACTAGCCCTCCTGGCTACTTCCCACAGTCCAACCAGACTGTCTCACTCATCAGCCACCCGGCTGTCTTCTCCCTGGAGATCTCTCAGACTTTCTCGCTGGCTCCTGCTGTCCTCACTCCTGCTTCCCTGCCTCTGGACAGGCCTCCTCTTTGTGTTTTCAGAGGATCCCTCCAGCACCCAAACCCTAGGCCCGAGGTCACCCCCCCAAACTAAGGGGCTACTCTCAAGGGCTTCCAACAGCCTCCACAGCACTCCATCTCCAGCTTCCACCTGAACTCCACACTCCCGTTGCTAGCCTGACCCAAAGTATTCAAGAGGTGCCTTCCCACTGCTAGGATTGGTTGGGGCCCTCATCAATACTCCAGGCAGCTCCTCCTAACCTCCCTCCCATTCTTCTGGAGGTTTCTCCAAAGTTCCAACAATTAGGGGAGGTACCAGAGGTGCTACCTGATGAGTCATCCAGCCTCCCTGGATCACTCACTCTGACCCAGATTCAAAACAAAGGCTTGGCTGCCAGAAAAGCCTAAATTTACCTGCACTACAAAAACCTATGTACACTAACTAGCATTCCACACTAGATTGTGCTACATATCAATCTTCCATGTGCTTGAAGTTTTGTTTCAGGTGTATGGAGCCCAAGGGGGTGTAATGTAAGTACACAGTCTACTATTGCACCAACATACAATGCACAAACTGTTCAGACACAGCTAATGTGAGGACCTCACCAGATTGTACTGGCAGGCATGGGACCTGTCTGGAACTTTTGATTATATACAGGCTTCTGTTACTGACACTCAGCTACAAAATGTGTGGATAACTTTGTGCCTTCCTTGGCACCCTTGCTGCCCTAAGTCATGCTGTATGTTAGTTGTGAAGAAATGTGCCCTTGTGCCAGGTAAAGAGATTTTTTCTATGCAGAAATATATATGCAGAAAGGCCCTTCTGCTGTAACTTCTATGTGCTGCAAAACTTCAATGAAGAAGGCAGTGGTAGCCTTTTTAAAACATTCCGCCTTTATCCCTGTAACCTGACCACCTCAAACAAGGAGCCTGTCATGCCACCAGGAACTAGCAGCAAAGGGACAGGAGCAAGGCAAGGATTGGAAAGTATGTATATCTACATAGTACATAAGTCTTTCCTTTACTTATCCTAAGTGACATATGTGGCTGATGGGCTGCAAGTGTACGCTGAAGATGTTGAAGTTCTTCAGTGCCATCAATCTAGGCCTATGTTAGGAAGCTCAACAAGAAGAAATAACCATATATTTCTTGTATTTAATTATTGCAGATATTTCTATAGTGCAGGCAATTTACAAATATGCTTTGCATATATATTGTACAGTCACATTTTTTATTTAGCAATCCCTTGTATCTGCATTAGCAACATGTGAAAGAAAGTTGTTTCTTAGGGGTTGATTTACTAAAGGCAACTAGGCTGTTCTATTTGCAAAGGAAGTTGCACTTTGCAAGGGATTTTCCCCCAGAGCTTAGTGAATGAGGTGAAGCTCTGCTGACTTCCAGTATCAAATCATGTGCAAGCAAAAAATATTTTTTTTTATTTTCCTTACATGTGATTGGATATTCTTTGCAAAGTGAAACTTCACCACATTTACTAAGCTCTTGGACAATCTTCCTTGTGGAATGAACAGCCTATTTGCCTTTAGTAAATTAACCTCTTAACCACTTGCCGACCACCTTCCGCATATATAAGGTGGCTTGGCTGCGCAAACCAACGTACCTGTAGGTCAGTCTGTGCATGTGGCACTGCGGGCGCGCACGTGCGCACTCATCATGTGCTGCGGGAGCTCGTCCGTGGATCAGGAAGGTTCAATGTCCACTGGCCAACCACGATTGCAGTGAAAAGAGGCAGAATGGGGATCTGCCTATGTAAACAAGGCGGATCCCCATTCTGACAGGAGAGGGGAGAGAGATCAGCTGTTCCCAGTGATCAGGAACAGCGAACTCTCTCTACTCTAAGTCAGTCTGTCTCCCTGACAGACTGACTTAGAGCACCTTCCTAGGGAACAATTAACCCCTTGATCGCCTCCTAGTAGTAACCCCTTTCTTGTCTGTGCCATTTATACAGTGATCAATGCATTTTTTTATAGCACTGATTACTGTATTGGTGTCACTGGTCACCAAAAAGTGTCACTTAGGGCTGTAGCACAAAAAAAACAAAAACGCAGAGGTGATCAAATACCACCAAAAGAAAGCTATATTTGTGGGAAAAAAAGGACATCAATTTTGTTTGGGTACAACGTTGCATGACCGCGCAATTGTCAGTTAGAGACGCAGTGCTGTATAGCAAAAAAATGGCCTGGTCTTTAAGGGGGTGAATTCTTCCAGGACTGAAGTGGTTAAAGTGCACCTGTGCACTGATGTTTTTAGACCTTCAATCAATCAGGAAAATAAACAATCACTGACCTATCCTAAGAACCTGATGTTTGTTTACATTAGGTATCTGCTCTCCATAGAAAATTAAATTAAGATGATCTGTGGTTTTAGTGACTCTTGGGGCTTGTTTTATAGTGTTTTTACTGCTTGTTCATAATATGTGCAGTAATACTTTAATGTGCAGAGTCTGGGCACAGATTCATTTTAAGGGTTGAAATTTAAGATTTTGAGTAATGTGTTAGTTTAGGGGTTTGGTTAAGCACTAAGCATTCAGGCAGGGGGTGGACTAAATGTTATAGCTGATTGATGATAGTGACACTTTGGAGGCTAGGGACATACTGAGGGATATTGCAATGTAAGAATTTCAATACTAAAAGCCACACACCAAAAACTGTTGGCATCAAAAAACAGTCAGGGGAATTCTATAAATCCCTGGCAACACTTTTCTGATGCTATGGCCTTTTAAAATGTCCTGTGTCAGATTAAAAAATCCCTGCCACCCAGGCAACCTAAATCTGCCACATGTGTGGCAGATTTAGGTTGTTTTTAAATAGAGATACTTTTACAAAGTAGTGCTGTTAATGCCTCAAATTCAAAAAGAATTATGTCTAGTTTGTAGCTAATGAAACTGGAGGTAAAAACCTACTCTAAGATAGCATACAGAGCTGGGCAGAGCTCTTGTCCCTGTACGCAAGGTAGCAGAGCAGCATATTTGCCACCACTACCCCCTCCCTTTCACTGGTTGTTAAGGATGCTGTCAGCCAACAGCCTCCTAGCAACCAGTGATGGTGCAGAGAGTGAAGCCTGATTAGGAGGCTGAGATATTAGTGCCACATCAGGTCTGCCCTTTCCTTGTAATTAACAGCAGGCAGTAAGTGGATTCTAAAGCCAATAGCAGGCTGCCTACTGGTTAAAAATATTCCCACTGTTTGCTGTCAATCACAAGGGGAGTGGACAAGACAGGGAATTAGTGTCTGTGAATTCTCATCAACCTCCACCTTGATGCAAAACTCCTCGCTGTTGGGCTGTCTATGTGACAGCTGTAGCGGTGGGGAGGAAGCATAATTACATGTTTGCATGGAATTTCTGGCCTCAGGGTCCATTCACACCACATGTGGTGGGGTTGTGTTGAGTGCTATTCCAGTGCAGTCCCACTGCATGGCAAGGCAAAATATCTTGTCTTCCTATCTGCCCAGTTCACACCACTGTGTTGTACTTTTGTTCAGCTTAGCACAGTGGTAGGCAAGCTACTTCTTCACACCGCGTGACTGGCAATTGAACTGTGAGATGTCTGGGATGTCAATAAATTTTGTTAAGGAAAGTGTGCCTCCACATGCGGTGCATGCCTTAGATTAGTTTACCTATCTACAACAGATACATGAATCTGTTGCTCGTACTGACATCTGTATCATGGAGTCACACTGGAATTCTAAAGAGTGTATTGGATCCTTTTTATGAATTTCCCTGAATGTATCGTAATATCCTAGCAATCAGTGTGTAATAGGTTCTCACCTTGCATTTTTTACATTTCTTTGTACTCAAAAAACAAAATCCAGAATTCAGAATTCCTAGCTGCTTTTCTCTATTCCAGCTGCAACTATAACAAAATCATGCAAAGTAGCTTAACTCCCCAAATTAATTTTCCATAATGTAACAAAGGTAAAAGAAAGACCCTATTGTAATTGCCACAGCAAGTGCACAGAGATACAAACTCAAGTTCAGAAAGCCTGCTTTTGGAGTCTTCATGAGATATAATAAGCTTGCAAGTTTTACAACCCCCAGGCAGCCACCAAAAACTAAAATATCAATTGCTGGAGGCCATAGCCTTCAAACACAAAAGAAAAAGTAAAAGAAATATTTTCATAAAAGTTATAAATTCAGTCTAAAGCTCTAGCAAGAAAAAAAAATCTATTTTTTTCCTAGGCTTGCATTACCTGATTTTCCTTCTCTGTATAAGCGAAGGTGAGAGTTATTGCTCACAGAGTCGATTTCCCCTACAGCCACACACATAGCACACTGGTTCAGAAATTCAGAGAGAATTTTACTAAGGGTGGTCATATTACAAATTGTTTCCTGACATGTAGTAGGCATTACAATTCCCAACCCCCAACAGAGGCCTAAAACAACCATGACAAAAATGTTAACACCTTTCTTATTGTGCTCCTTATGGTTATTTGCATATGTGTGAAGATTTCCTTCTGCCATAATGAAAAATGTATTTAAATTAGATGGTGTTCATTTTGCTGAATAATGTAAGAATGTCCCACTATCATAATTTTACATTTTCACACACATTGGTGGTGCAGAGGAAAATCTCAGTATTGATTCAGAATTAGAAGATTCCCACTGTTAGAAGGTGCATTATCATCTTCTAATTTTCAATCACTGCAAACATTTTTACTGTCAAGTAAAGGGATTGGTATAAGGGACCCAAGTATTTGATGAATTGCACTATTGGGTAATTTGTTAGCTTAAATACCCCAGCATGTCTTAATGTTACCTTACTTAAAAAAAAGAAAAAACTGCTTTGTTGCAATATTCACCAATATTACCAGATGTAGCTAGTCTTCCAGGTTGAAGCGTGACCATCATCAATCAGCCTATTTGCTGTGAGTCCAGGCTATCATGTACATGAGAGGGGCATAATCACACAGCCTAGGCTCACAGTAATCTTGGATTGAATGGTTGCTCAGAAAGAAGTACTGCCCATGACCAGCATCCAGGAACAAGAGAAAGGACACGTGACATCACCACATGGGGCAGAAAAATAAAAAGTGTGCACAAGTTACAAACGGGAGGGGTTCAGAAAGATAGCCACACTTCAGCCTTATATTTAATATCATTTATCTACTTTACTTAAAATGGGCTTGGGTGATAACAAACAGAATTAATACATTTTTTTTCCATGCAGAGGTGTTTTATTGTTAAATAAATCATATCATACGAGGAACATGAAAGCTTCCCTTACAAAACCTCTTATTCTGAAACTTCTAGATGCCTAACTGTCATACTGACCCTTTGACTCCAATACTTTAAGTCACTGACCCAAAACTAGAATGCAGATTTCTTTTTTTTTTTTTTTCTTCCAAACTTTCTAATTTACATAATTGTTCTGAGTCAATGACTCAGAAAATACTCAGAAGGTAATCAATGGCAGCCACCAAATACGTACTACTTTTAAAGGCCAAATTCATTTGAATATGGCATTCCAGTTCTGTTTAGTCGATTTACATCGAGTAAAGACCTTGCTTTATTTAGAGATTTTAGTACAAAATTTCACTACAATAGTATAGATCTCTGCAGTCAGCATTCTTCAGCCAGTTGTGCTGAGATGCCAGCTTCACAGACACCTTACTGCCTACAGACAAGTGGGATTTGATTATATAACCCTGAAGAATAGCACACCAACACAGAATAGCTGGATGACCCATTTTACCAGACTTTCAAACAGAAAGTTTGAATTTTATGTGAAATTCTTTATTGGCCAACTTAAGGTAATAAAGATGCAAACTTTTGGGACCACTTAGATCCCTTCATCAGGCATTATAAAAATGTGAATTGTAGATCTGAAGTCTGAAGAAGGGATTTAAGGGGTCCCAAAACTTTTCTTTCTAAAAAAAAATGGGTGTGCTCTCTCTGGGCCTGATTGAACTATTTGTGAAGTTCTGCAATATACATATTCATATAACTCTGCCTCTGTGTGTTTTCTGCCACCAACACACCACACTGCACGGCAGGATATGGAATTAATTTATTATATGCAATAAATGCATGGCTTGTAAAAAAAAAAGATTAGAGATTTAGTGAACCCTGGAGACCAGCAGGTGTACACCTTGAGCAACCTTATTACCGGTGCAACTAAGGGTGTGGTGTATGCAATTAAATACCAATATCAAAAAACTCTATACAGAGTGTACTAAAAGGGAACTGAGAACCCAGATCATATTTGTAAAATATTACTATGAAATGAAAAACTCCCCCTCCCCAGGCACTACAGTGAATACCATAGTCAGATTTTGAAAGGTACCACAATTTGAGGGTTAGAGGTAGTAAAGCCGGACTGGAGAGGAGGAGACTATATAAAAAAGATGTCCAGATGTGAGTCAAAGTGGATTTTGAGTTGAATACTTTTGCCCCAAAGGGTCTGAATCTGAAGATCGAATTGTTTGCTTTCAATTAATGGGTAGATCCCTATCGAGAGTAGACCAACACTGATGCTTGTCAGACTAAGATAGATATATAGTAGTGTTAAGAATTGTATGTATGCTTTTAGCTATTTGTATTTTTATGGGCAGTGCAGTGGCCCAGTGGTTAGCACTTCTGGCTAGTAGCCCTGGAGTCATCAGCTCAAATCCCTGTTTTTCCACAGATGGGCGATTTTATCATTTACATTTATAAAGATATATATTCCTATTTTTGCACCTTATTAATATATTGATAAAAAAAAGTTTTATTTTCTTTTATTTCATATTGTGTGTGTGTACACACGCACATATACAGTGGGTATAGAAAATAATCTGTGTAATGTGTGTCACCGGTGCAAAACAATAATTCTCAGTACACGTGTATATTAGGTAAAAAATTGAAAGTTTTTAATAGGATAAAGTTAAAACCATTGCATGCAAACACATTAAAAAATAAATAATTGAGTGACCTCAAGGACTCTCATACCACCTCTAATACATATATAATATATATATATCACATGTAACAAGCACAAAGGTTTGAAGTACGTAGAGTGATATAGATCCAATGGTTGTTTGGATACGTGGAAAGGTTGAGCCGTGTTCAGAGGTCGCTCAGAGGATCACTCTACATGTTACGTGCATGGCTTCACTTCTTCAGGAGCTTGCATAACTAATAAGTATGTAAGAATGTATTATGAGAATACATCGTAATATCGTAATATCCAGAAAAAACATGATTATATAAAGATAAATATTTGCATAGTTAAAAAGTTCTCACAAAGCTTAGCTTTATTGTGCTCTGCTGTGACCTGTATTTAGATGATACTTTTTTGAATAAAAGACAAAAAATATTTTTTGGAGTGCGGCTGTCCAGAACTTCTTTTGATGTCCAACCGCAAACCGAAAACCGGAAGCGCGTACCCTGTAAAAAGCTGTAGAAATAAACAATAATATATAAATAATAATAAAATAAACAATAATAAACATAATAAATAAAAATAATAAAATAAAATGAAATATGAGAAAGTAAATAGCAGTGAGGCGTTCAATCCAGAGGGTTTCCTGCTGGAGAATGAGTTTGTCCCACTCTCTCCCTCTTGGATTTTTGGGGAATTTATATTTACGTCAGTTCACTCATTCCACCAGTGTAGATAAGTATCTACTGTTGTGTGTATATCACCTCCCTCTGGTGGTGACACTCAGGGGCGTTGCTAGGGGGTGGCTATTGGGGCTATAGCCCCGAATCTGGGGCCCATAGCCCCGAGTCTCTTGCCGCAGGGTCCCTGCCTAACCAGCGGGTTGTGGCTGCTGTGGTGGGCGGGCTGGCTGCATGAGAGAGGCAGAGGAGAGGAGAGAAGCGAGCGGGCGGATGAGCAGAGATGACATCTTTCTCCGCCCGCTCCACATCAGCGCTCTTCACAGTCAGGCCTCTGCAGCAAGAAGCAGAGAGATGACATCATCTCTCACTGCCCGCCACACATCAGCGCTCTTCCGCCCGCATAGCACGGTGGAGTGAAGGTCAAGTCCTTCCTGTCATCGTGGAGCTCCACTTTGCAGCCAGACCCCCTTGCTCCAATGTCGGAGGTACGGCGGGGAGCAGCGAGGTGACATCATCTCTCACTGCCCGCCCCGCATCACTGCTCTCCTGCTCTCACTAAATGGACCAGTGCTGTTAGCCTGCCACCAATTCAGTGTCAATGCACATTTGGTGGCACTGGCTGGCATGGCAAGTGACAATCCACATCAGTTGGCAAGTGACAATCTACAAATGATGGCAGGAGATGTGGCAAGTGACAATCTGCAAATGGTGGAAAGAGATGTGGCAAGTGACAATCTAAAATTGTGGCAGGAGACGTGGTAAGTGACAATCTGCAAATGGTGGCAGGAGATGTGGCAATCTGCAAATGGTGGCAGGTGATGTGGCAAGTGACAATCAACATCTGCTGCCGGGTGAAAGTGGCAAGTGACAATCCACATCTGGTGGCAGGTGACATGGCAAGTGACAATTCACATCTGGTGGTAGGAGATGTGGCAAGTGACAAGCTCAGGGCTCCCACTGATTCTGCAGTATGGTGAGTTGAACCACTTTAATAAATATTAGAATGTAACAATAGAAATAATGCACTTCAATCATTCTGACACCATATCAACCATGGTGCCATGATGATTGAAGCACCAATACCAGCTATCGCACGTGAAAAATTGCTTACCCCCCCCCCCCACCGCGGGCATACATAAAAGGTTGGTGACCGCTGCTATGGGCTCTAGCCCCAGATCTTTTGCAGACCTAGCAATGTCCCTGGTGACACTTATTAGCCATACTTGGTTTTGACTACACGCCTGCACTTAGCCTATGGTAAGTCATCCTTTAACATCTGTTTATGTAATTTGTTTTGAACATTTTTAAACCAATGGCCATGGCTTGACTCTTCTATGTGCGTGCTTCTGGGTATGCCTTTTTTGGGTGTTATATGCATTCACATATGTATGCTATCATTTTGCCCTGTTCCTTTTTCTCTTTGATAGATTTTTTACTTTAAAACTATGGGACAATCCTTTTCGCCCATGTTCATTTATAAATCTTTATATTTTGTTATTATTGTGTGAGAACCTTTTAACTATGCAAATATTTATTTGCTAGAGAACAATGATGCAATACATATTGGCCATATGTTCAACTAAATATCTTTTCTGTGAATATGCTACCATGCTTTATATATGTATGTGTCCCCACATGGAGGGGCCCTGTTTCTTGTCTTCCTTTTTGGTTACCTGTTCTGGGCTGCATGCATATGTGTATTAGAGGTGGTATGAGAGTTCTTGAGGTCACTCAAAGTGACTGTCATATATTTTCTATCTTTATATAATCATGTTTTTTTCTGGATACTATGATGTATTCTTATAATACCTTCTTACATGCTTATTAGTAGGGATGAGCTTTGAGTTCGAGTTGAACTCATGTTCGACTCAAACATCGGCTGTTCGCAAGTTCGCCGAACAGCGAACAATTTGGGGTGTTTGTGGCAAATTCGAAAGCCGTGGAACACCCTTTAAAAGTCTATGGGAGAAATCAAAAGTGCTCATTTTAAAGGCTTATATGCATGGTATTGTCATAAAAAGTGTTTAGGGACCTGGGTCCTGCCCCAGTGGACATGTATCAATGCAAAAAATTGTTTCAAAAACTGCAGTTTTTTCGGGAGCAGTGATTTTAATAATGCTTAAAGTGAAACAATAAAAGTGTAATATTCCTTTAAATTTCGTACCTGGGGGGTGTCTATAGTATCCCTGTAAAGGGGCGCATGTTTCCCGTGTTTAGAACAGTCTGACAACAAAATGACATTTCAAAGGAAAAAAAGTAATTTAAAACAAATCGCGGCTATTAATGAACTGCCGGTCCGACAATACACATAAAAGTTCACTGATAGAAACGGCATGGGATTTCCCCACAGGGGAACCCTGAACCAAAATTTAAAAAAAAACTGGCGTGGGGGTCCCCCTAAAATCCATACCAGGCCCTTCAGGTCTGGTATGGATATTAAGGGGAACACCGTACCAAAATTAAAAGAAAAAATGGCGTGGGGATCCCCCTCAAAATTCATACCAGACCCTTCAGGTATGGATTTTAAGGGGAACCCCACGCCAAATTTTTTTAAAAAATGGCATGGGGTCCCCCCAAAAATCCATACCAGACCCTTATCCCAGCACGCAACCTGGCAGGCCGCAGGAAAAGAGGGGAGGACAAGAGAGCGCTCCCCCCCTGAACCGTACCAGGCCACATGCCCTCAACATTGGTAGGGTGCTTTGGGGTCCCCCCCAAAGCACCTTGTCCCCATGTTGATGGGGACAAGGGCCTCATCCCCAAAACCCTTGCCCGGTGGTTGTGGGGGTCTGCGGGCAGGGGGCTTAACAAGGGGACCCCCAGATCCCACCCCCCCTGTGTGAAATGGTAATGGGGTACAAAAGTACCCCTAACATTTCACAAAAAAACTGTCAAAAATGTTAAAAATGACACGAGGCAGTTTTTGATTCCTTTATTTAAAGTCTTCTTCTTTCCATCTTTTTTCTTCTATCTTCCTTCGGTTTCTTCCTCCATCTTCTTCTTCCTCCGATCCTCTGCTTCTTGCTCCAGTGTTCTCATCCGGCATCTTCCTCCGCGGCATCTTCTTCCCTTCTTCGTTCTCTACCGCTCCGCATCCATGATGGGAGGCTCCTGCTGTGTGACGATTCTCATCTTCTGACGGTTCTTAAATAATGGAGGGCGGGGCCACCCGGTGACCCCACCCCCTCTGACGCATGGGGACTTGACGGGGACTACATGTCCCTTGGGGCAGGACCCGGGTCCCCAAACCCTTTATAGGACAATACCATGCAAATTAGCCTTTAAAATTAGCACTTTTGATTTTAAACGTTCGAGTCCCATAGACTTCAATGGGGTTCTAACCTTCATGCGAAGTTTTGGTCTGTTCGCAAGTTCTGGTGCAAACCAAACCGCGGGGTGTTCGCTCATCCCTACTTATTAGATAGGCAATCTCCTGAAGAAGCGCACCCATGCGAGTAACATATACACATGTGCCTATAAAGTCCATGTTTCTACTCTAATTCTTTCCAAACTATATTGGGACGTTGGCACACTGCTACTTGTGTATCCACAGTACCACCCTGTGATGACACACGTAGTTCACGCTTTTTTAATAATTCTCAGTAATTTGAAACAAAAATGGTCAAAAAATATTCAACATATGAGGTTTGCTACAGCTACAGTTTTCCACTATTTATAGTGTAAAAAGTTAAAAATATGTATACAAAAATATGTATTTGTATTAGGGTTGGTGCAGCTACCTATTTGAATACCTGGAAAAGAATCACCCTGAGGCCTGAAATTGAGACAGACACAGTTTTGCTTTATCCAGCTATATTTTCTAGTGCAACTTATAAGTGAAATATATAACACCAACATGTCAGAAAAAAAATCAAAAACAGAATCACTGAGTTGGAAAAAGGATCACTCCGCTTATGTCAGTATTTTGATGGACCACCTTTTGCTTTAATTACAGCCTTTAGTCTGTTGGAATATGTCTCTACTAACTTTGCACATCTAGACTTTGCAATATTTGCCCTCTCTTCTTTGCAGAACTGTTCAAGTTCAGTTACATTTGATGGTGACCGTTTTTTGACTACATTCTTCAAGTAATTCCAGAGATTTAGAAAAATGGCAACACATGGAAAAATGTGTTATGGTCAGATGACACTAAAATTTAATGATTTGGCCTCAACACCAAAACATATGTCTGGAGGAAATCCAATACAGCTCACCATCCAAATAATACCATTCCTACAGTAAAGCATGGAGGTGGTAATATCATGTTATGGGGGGGGGGGGGTTCTCTGCAGCAGGGACTGGAGCACTTGTCAGGATAGAAGAAAATTGACGGGGCAAAATACCATTCTTGAGGAAAATCTGCTGCCCTCTCCCAGAAAGTTGTCAATAGAAAGAGGGTTTACCTTCCTACATGACAATGACCTGAAGCACAAAGCAAAAAATTACCACACAGTGGTTGAAGGAAAAAAAAAAATGAATGTCCTTGCATGGCCTAGTCAGAGCCCAGACTTAAACCCCATTGAAAATCTTGAAGACTGTAACGGAAATAGTCACTATCAAATTTAACTGAACTTGAGCAATTCTGCAAAGAAAAGTGGGTAAATATTGCAAATTCTAGATGTACAAAGTTAGTAGTGACATATCCCAACAGACTAAAGGCTGTCATTAAAGCAAAATGTGGTCCAACAAAATACTGACATAAGGGCGTGATCCTTTTTCCAACTCAGTGATTCTGTTTTTGATTTTTTTTTCCTGACATGTTGATGTTATATCTTTCAGTTGGATGTTAAAGGTTACACTAGTAAGTATAGCTTGATAAAACAAAAAATGTATCTGTCTTAATTTCAGGCTATAAAGCAGCAAAATGTGATTATTTTAAAGGGGGAGGTGATTATTTTCTATACCCACTCTATATCTATATATGCATTAATTTTAAAAATTAAAAAATGTATATATTTTTTTTCTCACCTTATTGCTATCAGTCCACTTTCTATCTAATTTTACTATAATATATTAATATATTATTATATGCGGCTTCCCTAGGTGATTTGTTTGCCTGCTGCAGTCATTTGGGCAGTGAAGGGTTAATTAGTGGGTGGAGTGGAAGAGGAGAGTATATAGAGCAGTGTCCCCTGACCAGCCTTCCTTGAAAAAGATTGGCAGTATCCAATCGAAACATGTTGGTATAGGCAGGAAGTGACAGCACCAGTACAGGGGCATTGGGAAAATATATAATCTAAATATATAAACTCGCGCTGATAGTGAAAAAAAATTTAATTTTTTTTAAATAAAGGGTGGTAAAAAAATGGGTGGTAAAAAAAATGGGTGGTAAAAAATAATTGAATTAAGCTGCTATACACAAAGTGCTAGACACTTGAACAAAATGGTAAAATATATAAATACAGCGCTCACAAGCAAAAACCCATATTAAGTGATAACAAAAAACATAAAGTCCATACAAAACTATAAAGGTGCTTCACAAATAGTATGTAAAAATGCAGGGAATGCTTCACATTTGGTGTGTGGAAAGTGCAGAGAAAATGTTGCAGAACATTTTCAGGTGTACCAAGACACCCCCACGTGAGTCCCCACTTACCAACTCACAATGACACCCAGCTTTTCAGTCTTGGAGTCAGTAAAGGCTTGTAACCATATCCAAGGAATGTTGCAGGATGGCAGGTTCACTGATGAGATGATAAACGATCCTTCAATGTTAATACTCAGCCATACGAAAATCAGGTACCCAAAAGGGAAGAAAATTGCGGGACCAATAGTGAAGTATGCTAAGACTGAAAATTTATTGCGCATAAAAGGTTATACTTACAAAAGTAAGTTAAAATCAGGCATTGAAACAATCAGAGGATGCAGCAAACACCAATGATCCAGTACCAGTGATCCTTTCACAGCCGATCACTAAATGTAAACAAAGAGCAGTAACGAGATGTTACCGGGTCCTCCTCCTCACACACCAATCGTGTGTGAGAAGGAGATTGCGGTAACATCTTGTTACCGCTTACAGTGTACACCAACACACACTAATTGCCCCCCCAAAAAAGAGTACTTGTCACCACCCATCAAAGTACCTGTCACAGTTCATCTGAGTACCTGTTACACACAGTTCATCTGAGTACCTGTCAAACACAGTCCATCTGAGTACCTTTCACAGTTCATCCGAGTACCCTAGTACCTGTTACAGTTCATCTGAGTACCCAAGTACCTGTCACAGTTCATCTGAGTACCCTAGAACCTGTCATAGTTCATCTAAGTACCTGAGTACTTTTCACAGTCTATATGAGTACCAGAGTATCTGAGTACCTGTCACAGTCCATCTGAGTATCTGTCACAGTTCATCTAAGTACCCTAGTACCTGAGTACCTGTCACCGTCCATCTGAGTACCCTAGTACCTGTCACAGTTCATCTGAGTACCCGAGTACCTGTCACAGTTCATCTGAGTATCCTAGAACCTGTCATAGTTCATCTAAGTACCTGAGTACTTGTCACTGTCCATATGAGTACCAGAGTACCTGAGTACCTGTCACAGTCCATCTGAGTATCTGTCACAGTTCATATGAGTACCCTAGTACCTGAGTACCTGTCACCGTCCATCTGAGTACCCGAGTACCTGTCACAGTTCATCTGAGTACCTGAGTATCTGTCACAGTTCATCGAGGTACCCGAGTACCTATCACAGTCCATCTGAGTACCTGAGTACCTGTCACAGTTCATATGAGTACCGAGTACCTGAGTACCTGTCACCGCCCTTCAGAGTACCTGAATACCAGTCACCAGCCCATCAGAGTCCCAGAGTACCTATCTGGAGCCCATCAGAATGCCCGAGTACCTGCCACCAGTCTATCAGAGTACCCGAGTACCTGTCACCAGCCCATCAGAGTACCCAAGTACCTGTCACCAGCCCATCAGACTACCCGAGTACCTGTCTGCAGCTCATCAAGTTACCTGAGTACCTATCTGCAGCCCATAAGAGTACCTGAGTACCTATCTGCAGCCCATGCCTCATAGAATATACGTTGGGGTGTTTGCTTTCCAAAATGGGGTAATTTTGTGGGTAATTCCACTATCCTGGTGCTCAAGGACCTTCAAAAGTGTGATAGGTAGGAATGAAATGAGATGTGTAATTTATGCTCCTAGAACGCCTGAAGGTACTACTTCAATGTTGGGCCTCTGTATGTGGACAGGCTGTGTAAAAGTCTCACACATGTGATATCACCATACTCAGGAAGAGTAGCAGAATGTATTTTGGGGTAAATTTTGCTATATACATGCTATGTGTTGGAAATATCTTATAAATTGACAACTTTGTTTTCATTTTTTTACACATTTTCCAAAAACTTCTGGAAAAAATAAACAGTTCAAAAGACTCATTATGCCTCATAGATTATACGTTGGGGTGTTTGCTTTCCAAAATGGGGTCATTTTGTGGGCGATTCTATTGTCCTGGTGCTCCAGGCCCTTCAAAAGTGTAATAGGTGGTTGAGAAATGATATGTGTCATTTAAGCTCGTAGAACGCCTGAAGGTGCTACTTCAATTTTGGGCCTTTGTATGTGGCCATACTGTGTAAAAGTCTCACACATATGGTATCGTCATACTCGGGAAGAGTCGCAGAATGTATTTTGGGGTGTAATTTGATGTATGCATATGCTGTGTGTGAGAAATAACCTGATAATATGACAATTTTGTAAAAAAATAAATAAATATTAATCTTAATTTTTCAAAGAATTGTGGGAAAAATTACAACTTAACCACTTGCCGACCGCCTCACGCAGATATACTGTGGCAGAATGGCACGGGCAGGCAAAGTAATGTATGGGTACGTTACTTGCCTCCTGCGGGCGGGGGGTCCGATCGGACCCCCCTGGTGCCCAAGGCGGTCGGCATCTGCCCGGGAGCGATCCGAGGTGAGGGGGAGGCCACTAATTCGTGGCCACCCCCTCACAATCGCTCCCAGCCAATGACATTCTTCCTCTGCTGCTGTAATATAAACAGCGGCAGAGGAAGTGATGTCATCTCTCCTCGAGCCGGTCTTTTCGTTCCGGCGCCGAGGAGAGAAGACATCAAGTAAGTGCTCCAAACACTACACTAGCAGTAGAACACACTAGGAACACATTTCACCCCCCATCACCCCCCAATCACCCCCCTGTCACAGTGACACCAATAGCAGTTTTTTTTTTGCATTGGTGTCAGTTTGTGACAGTTATAAGTGGTAGGCAGTTAGTGTTAGCCCCCTTTAGGTCTAGGATACCCCCTACCCCCCCCTAATAAAGGTTAACTCCATAATCACCCCCCGTCGCCAGTGTCACTAAGCGATCGTTTTTCTGATCGCTGTATTAGTGACACAGGTGACGCTAGTTAGGGAGGTAAGTATATATTTTTGCCGTCAGTGTTTTATAGCGACAGGGACCCCCATAAACTACCTAATAAAGGTTTTAACCCCCTGATTGCCCCTAGTTAACCCTTTCACCAGTGATCACCGTATAACTGTTACGGGTGACGCTGGTTAGTTAGTTTGTTTTTTATAGTTTCAGGGCACCCGCCGTTTATTACCTTATAAAGGTTTAACCCCCTAATCGCCCGACGGTGATATAAGTTAAGTTTTAGAGTCAGATAAGGTCTGCATCGCCCCAGGCAGCGTCAGGTTAGTGCGAGTACCGCTAACACCCACGCACGCGGCATACACCTCCCTTAGTGGTATAGTATCTGAACGGATCAATATCTGATCCGATCAGATCTATACTAGCATCCCCAGCAGTTTAGGGTTCCCATAAACACAGTGTTAGCGGGATCAGCCCAGATACCTGCTAGCACCTGAATTTTGCCCCTCGGCCCAGCCCTGACCAGCCCACCCAAGTGCAGTATCGATCAATCACTGTCGCTTACAAAACACTAAACACACATAACTGCAGCGTTCGCAGAGTCAGGCCTGATCCCTGCGATCGCTAACAGTTTTTGTTGGTAGCGTTTTGATACAGTCGCTAACAGTCAGGAGCTTTTTTGCCTGTGAGTCTCACTAGTGTACCACTAAATTTAGAGCCCAAAATGGCAAATCAAAGGTACACTAGTGAAGAGGCCTACACGTTTTTGAGCATGACAGATAGTGAAGAGGAAGTCACTCATCTGTCAGATTCAGACTCAGAATACGATCCTGTAGAGGACAGCGGCTCCATGACAAATAGCTCTGACGACGGAGTTGTGGTCCCTGCCAAGTCAGGCGTACCAGACCCCAATCTTCTTCTTCTGCTGTTGCAAGAACCGCAGGTCCCTCGTATGGAGCAGAGAAGTACTATTCCTTCTAGTGAACTGGCAAGCACCAGCAGCCTAGTACACCCTGGTCGTACATCCAGCACTGCAGTAAAACTTGGTGACGTGGCGAGTCCCATAAGTGCAGTTCAAGCTGGCGAGGTGGCAAGCACAAGTAGTGTCCCGCTGCCACCAAGATGAACACAGGTCCGTCGTGCCCATAGTGCCCTTCCTGCTGCATTCGCCAATCCGAATTCGGAACCCACAACTTCTGCAGCACCCATACTTCCCCCATTCACTGGCCAACCCGGCATTCATGTGGAAACAGTTGATTTTACGCCACTGGATTTTTATTCCCTGTTTTTCATCAAAGATCTCTATAGATCTATTGTGGACCAAAGCAATTTATACGCTGGTCAACACATCGCCACTATTCCCCAGTCCTCCCTTGCCAGAGATTGGAGACCAATTACGGTCTCCGAATTTAAGCTCTTTCTGGGCCTTTCCCTCAACATGGGCATAACTAAAAAGAGTGAGTTGCGGTCATATTGGTCCACTGACCCAATTCACCATATGCCCTTGTTCTCTGCCTCCATGACCAGGGCACGATACAAGCAGATTTTGCGGTTCATGCACTTCAACAACAATGAAATCTGTCGTCCTCGTGGAGACCCTGAATACGATCGGCTCTACAAAATTCGGCCCCTCGTAAACCACTTCAGCCAATGTTTTGCAGACTTGTTTACTCCCCATCAAGTTGTCTGCGTTGATGAGTCCCTGATTACGTTTTCTGGCCGCTTGTCATTCAAACAGTACCTTCCCAGCAAGCGTGCCAGATACGGGGTCAAGATGTATAAGCTCTGTGACAGGGTCACAGGCTATACATGTAGTTTTATGGTTTACGAGGGCAAAGATAGTCACGAAGAGCCGACAAACTTCCCTGACTAAATAGGAAGCGCTGGCAAGATAGTGTGGGACTTGGTGTCACCCTTATTCGGAAAGGGGTACCACTTGTACGTGGACAACTATTACACGAGCATGCCACTTTTTTGTCACCTTTTTGATCAACAGATTGGAGCATGTGGCACCGTGCGACCTAATCGCCGGGGCTTTCCCCAGCGGCTTGTAGATTCCCATCTTAGGCTGGGGGAGAGAGCCTGCTTCAAGTGTAATAACTTGCTCGCTATGAAGTGGAGGGATAATAAGAATGTTTTCGTTCTTACCTCCCTTCATGCAGACACAATGGTCCGAATTACTGGTGTTGTGGAGAAACCCCTCTGTGTCCACGAATATAACCAAAATATGGGAGGGGTGGACCTCAACGACCAGTTGTTGGCGCCGTACCTAATTGCCCGTAAGGCCAGACGCTGGTACAAGAAAGTGTCTGTTTATTTATTTCAAGTGGCTTTGCTGAACGCTCATGTGCTATACAGAGCTTCAGGATGGACTGGATTCTTCCTTAAATTCCAGGAAGAGATCGTCAGAGCCCTTCTGTATCCAGACGGTGCTCCACCTCACCTTCCCCAACCAAATGCAGTAAGCCGGCTGCATGAGAGGCATTTTCCTTATGTCCTCCCGAGTACCCCTACCCGACGAGCCCCCCTAAAGAAGATGTTGTGTCTGCAGCAAGCGCGGATATAGGCGTGACACCCGGTATTATTGTCTCTCCTGTCCTGACAATCCTGGTCTATGCATTGTTGAATGTTTTGAATGCTACCATTCACTAGTTGAGTATTAGCGTAGGGTACAGCACTGCACAGACTAGGCACACTAACACAGGGTCTCCCAAGATGCCATTGCATTTTGAGAGACTCAAACCTGGTACCAGTTACAAAAGTTATAGTTGCAAAAAAAAAGTGTAAAAAAAAAAAGTAAAAAAAATAAAAACACAAAAATAATATAAAATAAAAAAACAAAAATAGTTGTCGTTTTTTTGTTCTCTCTCTCTCTATTCTCTCTCTATTATTCTGCTCTTTTTTACTGTATTTTATTCTGCAATGTTTTTTGTTATTATGTTTTACCATGTTTGCTTTTCAGATATGCATTTTTTTTATACTTTACTGTTTACTGTGTTTTATTGGTAACCATTTTTTTGTTTTCAGGTTCGCCATTCAGCTGGAGAGTGGATTTATTTATCTTGACAGCAACAGCGTTTGCTCCCACGATACATAAAGCCGTGACTCCAGTGCTGTTGGAGGTGATTTCACCACCACAGTTACATACTTCAGCATATATGCCGAAGCGTGGGGGCAGCAGTGGGTGGAGGAGCGATTTGCTCCTACCTTTTGCGGGAGGATGCCCCCATGCTTCGGCAGATATATATTTTAGGCACAGATTGCGTTAAATGTTTTATTTTTTACTATTTTTTTTTGTATTTGCTTTGCAGGTATGGTAAGTCTTACTGTTATACTGTAATGTTACATTGTTTTATTGTTAACCATCATTTGCTTAGCAGGTACGCCATTCAGTTGCAGCGTGGATTTATTTATCTTGACAGCAACAGCATTTGCTCCCATGATATATAAAGCCGTGACTTCAACGCTGTCAGAGGTGATTTCACCACCACAGTTAAAAAAAAGAGCATATATGCCGAAGCATGGGGGCAGCAGGGGTGGAGAAGCGATTTGCTCCTACCTTTTGCGGGTGGATGCCCCCATGCTTCGGCATATATATACAGTGCATGTATGCCCATCATTAGAAGTGGGTGGATGAAGGGAGGTATTCTAATGGTGGGCATACCCACCGATCAATCTCTTTTTTTCGTGCAGCCCACAGGCTGCATGAAAAAAAGTTTACAATATATGCCCAACAAGGACCAGCAACGTACTGGTATGTTGCTGGACTTGGAGTGATTATACCAGAATGATGCCTGCAGGTTTAGGTATCATCTTGGTATCATTCTTTTCAGCCAGCGGTCGGCTTTCATGTAAAAGCAATCCTAGCAGCGAATTAGCCTATAGACTGCTTTTACAAGCTGTGGGAGGGAATTTCCCCCCCCACCGTCTTCCATGTTTTTCTCTGGCTCTCCTGTCCCAACAGGGAACCTGAGAATACAGCCGGTGATTCAGCCAGCTGACCATAGAGCTGATCAGAGAGCAGAGTGGCTGCAAACATCTCTATGGCCTAATGCCTCGTACACACAAGCGGACTTTCCAGCAGACTTGGTCCGACGGTCTTTCCGCCGGACCTTCCTGTGGACTACCTGAACGGACGGACTTGCCTACACACGACCGGACTTTCCGGCAGGCTAGGTCCGCCCGTCTTTCCGACGGACTTTTGCCGGAGTTACGGCGGACTTTCAGAATGAATGGACTTGCCCACACATGGACAAGTCCGTTCATTTTGAACGTGACTAAGGAACGACGGGACTAGAAAAGGAAGTCAATCTCGCCGCTTTTATCGGCGAGATTGACACTGTGCAAGCCCCGTCGCGGGGCATACCAGGCCCTTAGGTCTGGTATGGATTTTAAAGGGAACCCCCTAAAATGGAAGAAGAGAAGAAGAGAAGAAGCCAAGAAGCCAAGAAGCCCAGAAGCCCAGAAGTCCGGGCCTCCGCTGGCAAAAGAGCGGCATGAAGACAGCGGAGGAGCCGGCAGAAGAACTGGAACACCGAGAGAAGAGGCCAGAGAGAGCAGAGAAGAACCAACCAGACGCTGGGAAAAGAGGGACCGGAGGGACCCCTGAAGTTGGAAGAAGACCCCCGAAGCCAGAAGAAGACCCCCCGGAGCTGTCTAATAAATTACTTTAAAAACCTGTGTAGTGTGTTTTATTATTGACACTTTTTCCCTAGGTAAATGGATAGGGGTACCATGTACCCCATACTCATTCACATAGGGTGGGGGGCCGGGATCTGGGGGCCCTCTTATTATAGGGGGCTCCCGGATTCCGATAAGCCCCCTGCCCGCAGACCCCAACAACCAACGAACAGGGTTGTCAGGAAGAGGCCCTTGTCCTCATCAACATGGGGACAAGGTGCTTTGCGGTGGGGGGCCCGCAGGGTGCCCCCTCCCCCAAAGCACCCACCCCCCCATGTTGAGGGCATGCAGCCTGGCACGGTTCAGGAGGGGGGTTGTCCCCACCCCCTTTCCTGACCGACCGGGCTGCGTGCTCCGATCGGGGTCTGGTATGGATTCTAGGGGCGACCCCACACCGTTTTTTCGGCGTAGGGGGTTCTGTCAGGAAAAGCCCTCTTGCAAATATCCCAGCAAACTAAAGTTTAAAGGAATGCCTGTGCACAGAAGCGCCATCCGGCGCTCGCGTGCGCGCAATAGCGCCAAAAGCGCTAACGTGCGTACGCGCATGCGCAATAGCGCCAATAGCGCGACCGTGCGTACGCGCATGCGCAATAGCGCCAATAGCGGCGCCCTGTGACAGCACTTGGTGCCAAAGAGGCTATTTAAGGAGGACTGTTCCACTGCTGCCTTGCTGTCCGGTCTACAGCGTTCCTGAAGACCCCTTACGCCCTGTTACTTGCATATTGCTACCTGATACCTGTTGGACTGTTCCTGACTACTCTGTTTGCTGCCTGCCCTGACCCCGGCTTTTGGACTTTGACTACTCTGTTTTCTGCCCGCCCTGATCTCAGCTTTTGGACTTTGACTACTCTCCCGGATTTACCTTCTGTACCTGATCTGCCCGCCTGTGTTTGACCCGGCTTGCCTGTACCCTGCTGTCTACCTCCCGCTGCTGGACTACAAGACACCTCCCAGCTGTCTACATCCTGCTGCTGGACTACAAGACACCTCCCTGCTGTCTACGTCCTGCTGCTGGACTACAAGACACC
Organism: Lithobates septentrionalis; assembly: GCA_037952835.1. Taxonomy (NCBI): domain Eukaryota; kingdom Metazoa; phylum Chordata; class Amphibia; order Anura; family Ranidae; genus Lithobates; species Lithobates septentrionalis. Next base: position 1,733,754 of record JBBDGP010001410.1, on the reverse strand, counting down.
TCCCTGCTGTCTACATCCTGCTGGTGGACTACAAGACACCTCCCTGCTGTCTACATCCTGCTGCCGGACTACAGGACACCTCCCAGCTGACTACCTGATTCAGCTCTCTGCTCCAGCCTTCCAGTCAGGCACTTGTGCCCCTTCGCACTCCCTGTCATCACTACCAGGGGTTCCCGAGTCGGAGGTATACGAGAGGCCGTTCCCTGCATTCCGGGCTCCACCTACCAGGCACGTGACAGGTTCCCTTTAAAATCCATATCAGACCTAAGGGCCTAAAATGCCAGGACAGTTCAAACCCCCCCCAAATGACCCCATTTTGGAAAGTAGACACCCCAAGCTATTTGCTCAGAGGCATGTCGAGTCCATGGAATATTTTATATTGTGACACAAGTTGCGGGAAAAAGACACTTTTTTTTTTGCACAAAGTTGTCACTAAATGATATATTGCTCAAACATGCCATGGGAATATGTGAAATTACACCCCAAAATACATTCTGTTGCTTCTCCTGAGTACAGGGATACCACATGTGTGAGACTTTTTGGGAGCCTAGCCGCGCACAGGACCCCGAAAACCAAGCACCGCCTTCAGGCTTTCTAAGGGCGTAAATTTTTGATTTCACTCTTCACTGCCTATCACAGTTTTGGAGGCCATGGAATGCCCAGGTGGCACAAAACCTCCCCAAATGACCCTATTTTGGAAAGTAGACACCGCAAACTATTTGCAGAACAGTATAGTGAGTATTTTGCAGACCTCACTTTTTGTCACAAAGTTTTGAAAATTGAAAAAATAAAAAATAAAATTTTTTCTTGTCTTTCTTCATTTTCAAAAACAAATGAGAGCTGCAAAATACTCACCATGCCTCTCAGCAAATAGCTTGGGGTGTCTACTTTCCAAAATGGGGTCATTTAAGGGGGTTTGTGCCATCAGGGCATTTATGGCCTTCAAAACTGTGATAGGTAGGGAGGAGTGAAATCAAAACTTTACGCCGTTAGAAATCCTGAAGGCGGTGCTTGGTTTTCAGGGCCCCGTACGCAGCTAGGCTCCCAAAAAGTGCCACACATGTGGTATCCCCGTACTCAGGAGAATCAGAAGAATGTATTTTGGGGTGCAATTCCACATATGCCTATGGCCTGTGTGAGCAATATATCATTTAGTGACAACTTTGTGCAAAAAAAATTGTCACTTTCCCGCAACTTGTGTCAAAATATAAAATATTCCATGGACTCAACATGCCTCTCAGCAAATAGCTTGGGGTGTCTACTTTCCAAAATAGGGTCATTTGAGGGGGTTTTGTGCCATCTTGGCATTTTCTGGCCTTCAAAACTGTGATAGGTAGTGAGGAGTGAAATCAAAAATTTACGCCCTTAGAAATCCTGAAGGTGGTGCTTGGTTTCGGGGCCCTGTACACGGCTAGGCTCCCAAAAAGTCTCACACATGTGGTATCCCCATACTCAGGAGAAGCAGCTAAATTTATTTTGGGGTGCAATTCCACATATGCCCATGGCCTGTGTGAGCAATATATCATTTAGTGACAACTTTTTGTAAAATGTTTTATTTGTCATTATTCAATCACTTGGGACAAAAAAATTAATATTCAATGGGCTCAACATGCCTCTCAGCAATTTCCTTGGGGTGTCTACTTTCCAAAATGGGGTCATTTGGGGGGTTTGTACTGCCCTGCCATTTTAGCACCTCAAGAAATGACATAGGCAGTCATAAACTAAAAGCTGTGTAAATTCCAGAAAATGTACCCTAGTTTGTAGACACTATAACTTTTGCACAAACCAATAAATATACGCTTATTGACATTTTTTTTTACCAAAGACATGTGGCCGAATACATTTTGTAAAATTGAGTTTATTGGTTTTTTTATAACAAAAAATGGAAAATATCATTTTTTTTCAACATTTTTGGTCTTTTTTCATTTATAGCGCAAAAAATAAAAATCACGGAGGTGATCAAATACCATCAAAAGAAAGCTCTATTTGTGGGAAGAAAAGGACGCAAATTTCCTTTGGGTACAGCATTGCATGACCGCGCAATTAGCAGTTAAAGTGACGCAGTGCCAAATTGTAAAAAGTGCTCTGGTCAGGAAGGGTATAAATCCTTCCGGGGCTGAAGTGGTTAAAAAAACTCACCATGCTACTTACTTAATACCTTGGAATGTCTACTTTCTAAAAAGGGGCAATTTGGGGGGTATTTGTACTTTGCTGACTTGTTAGTGTCTCAAGAAATTAGATACACCTGATGTACTGAAGGCATTATCAGATGTGATCAACTTTCAGTGATTGGCACCATAGTTTGTAGACTCTATAACTTTCACAAAGACCAAATAATATACACTAATTTGGGTATTTTTACCAAAGCTATGTAGCAGTATAAATTTTGGCCAAAATTTATGAAGAAAAATTACTAATTTGCAAAATTGTTTGAAAAAGGCATTTTTTTCACAAAATTTACAGTCTTTTTTTATTTATAACACAAAAAATAAAAGACCCACTAGTGATTAAATACCACCAAAAGAAAGCTCTATTTGTGTGAAAAAAAGGACGCAAATTTCATATGGGTACAGTGTTGCATGAGAGTGCTGAAAGCTGAAAATTGGTCTGGGCAGGAAGGGGGTGTAAGTGCCCTGTATTGAGGTAGTTAATGGGTCAAACATCTCTCTATTAGAGTATTTTTGCAAACAGAATCACACCAGGCAGATTAGCTTAAGGTTTAAAACAAAAAAAAAAAACACTAAAAGGGGCATACAGTTCATACTGACACAAATTTTTCTAAGCTAGTTAGCATAAGCAAACAACTCTGAGCTATGGTCCTAAATTTACTTTGCTCCAAATTGCATACGTTAACTATAATATATTTAAAAGCATAGTTCTTCTAGGTTTGATTGATGTAGCAGTAAAAATCACAACATTTGATCTTTATTTAGGTATCTGTTAGACCCCTTTCACATTGAGACGCTTTTCAGGTGATTTCATGCTAAAAAAAAGTGCCTGAAAAGCTCACAAAAACCTATTTCCATTAAAATCAATGAATGCTTTCACACTGGGGTAGTGGGCTGGCAGGGTGGTGAAAAACGCCCCTCTCCATTGAAATTAATGGAAAGCTCTTCAAAAGCACCTGAAAAGCTCTTCAAAAGCGCTCAAATGTTTTACTGGCAGTTTAGAAGTACCTCAGTGTGAAAGGGGCCTTTAGCATAAACTTGGGATACTTGCACACAGTACTGATGTATGAACATCAGATTTGTGGCAGAAAATTCCTGCATAATAACACGTGGATAAGCTGTATAATGAATGAGCATATTTGTATTTGCGCACACATAAAAGTTCTTATTTTTAACCACTTGACAACTGGGCACTTAAACCCCCCTTCTGCCCAGACCAATTTTCAGCTTTCAGTGCTCTCACACTTTGAATGACAATTACTCAGTATTGTAAAACTGTACCCAAAATAATTTTTTTGTGCTTTTTTTCATACAAATAGAGCTTTCTTTTGGTGGTATTTGATCACTTTTGGGTTTTTTATTTTTTGCGCTATAAAAGAAAAAAGACCGAAAATTTTGAAAAAAAAACGCATTTTTCTTAGTTTCTGTGATAAAATCTTGCAAATTATTAATTTTTCTTTATACATTTTGGCCACAATTTATACTGCTACATATCTTTGGTAAAAATAACCCAAATTAGTGGATATTATTTGGTCTGCGTGAAAGTTATAGAGTTTACAAGCTGTGGTGCAAATCATAAAAAAATTATCACACCTGATGTACTGAAGGCCTATCTCATTTCTTCCGACCCGAACAAGGCAGGAAAGTACAAAAAAAAAACAAATGACCCCTTTTTGGAAAGTAGACATTCCAAGGTATTTAGTAAGATGCATGGTGAGGTTTTTGATGTTGTCATTTTTCCCACAATTCTTTGCAAAAGGAAGAATTTTTTTCCACAAAATTGTCATTGTAATAGGTTATTTCTTACACATGGCATGTGTATACCACAAATGACACCCCAAAATACATTCTGCTACTCCTCCTGAGTACGGCGATACCACATGTGTGGGACTTTTTCACAGTCTAGCCACATAGAGAGGCCCAACATGCAGGGAGCGCCATCAGGTGTTCTAGGAGCATAAATTACACATCTAACTTGTTGACTGCCTATTACACTTTTGAAGGCCCTGGATCACCAGGACAATGACACATGACACTGATGTGGCACTGATGACAGATGGCACTGATACGTGGCACTGATGACACGTGACACTGATGTGGCACTGATGACAGATGGCACTAATATGTGGCACTGATGGTACATGACACTGATGACAGATGGCACTAATTCGTGGCACTGATGACACGTGGCACTGATGAGAGATGGCACTAATATGTGGCACTGATGACACATGACACTGATGTGGCACTGATGACAGATGGCACTAATACGTGGCACTGATGGCATGTGACACTGATGACAGATGGCACTAATATGTGGCACTGATGACATGTGGCACTGATGACAGATGGCACTAATACATGGCACTGATGACACGTGACACTGATGTGGCACTGATGACAGATGGCACTAATACGTGGCACTGATGGCACATGACACTGATGACAGATGGCTTGTGACACGGACAGGTGGCACTGATGAGAGATGGCACTGACAGGTGGCACTGGGGACAAATGGCACTGACAGGTGATACTGGGGACAGGTGGCACTGGGGACAGATGGGACTGGGGACAGGTGGCACTGGGGACAGATGGCACTGATAGGTGGCACTGGGGACAGGTGGCACTGGGGACAGATGGCACTGATAGGTGGCACTGGGGACAGATGGCACTGACAGGTGGCACTGGGGACAGATGGCACTGATAGGTGGCACTGGGGACAGATGGCACTGGGGACAGGTACTGTGGGCACTGTATTTACTGTTTTTTTTTACTGTCTTTACTCATGCTGCAGCACAGGTCGCTCTCCCTCCTCACACGCGGTCTCTGTGTGAGGAGGGAGAGCCGGCAAGGAGACATGATCTCATATGTTTACACTTGAGATCATCTCTCACTGGACACGCCGATCGAGTGCTAATTGGCCACTGTGATTGGCCATTCAGCATGATCTGTGATTGGTTGTGTCCAAGGGACACAGCCAACACAGGTTTTCCCCAATGCATGCCTGCGGCGGTGCGCAGGGAACAAGTAAACAGGAAGACATCCAGGGACACCCTCCCAGCAATAGAGCCATCTTTCGGCTATAACATGGGTGCCTAGTGGTTAAAGAGTAACTCCACGTTTGTCGAGAAAAAAACATTCCACTCTGGGTGATCTATGTGCATTACAAGGAGTTTAACAAACTTTGTTGCAGATTCCTACCTTTTATTATTCTGAATAAATCCCTGTGTGTTTATCTGTGTCCATGTGAAAAATGTATCTAATGAGAGTGGTTTCATAATTAGAAATCAGCTGCTGTACCTGTGGGGTTCTAATGAGGAAAATTGCAGGGTCTGTATCCCTTTATATGTGATTTCCTATTGGGAGTATCTCACCAAAAATGAAATTTTTGTTGCAGGGGATGCCTGAAATCGGACTTGTATCTTAGTGTAGACTTCTGGGAAAATCAGTGAGCCAATAACACCCTTGTAGGAAATTATGTTTCTGGGGGGCGTTCTGTACACATTCTCCAGGTAGCCATATTGCATTGAATTTTACAGAAAATACAGAGCTGCATATTGAAAAGAAAATGTAATTTTTTACCACTTGCCACCCGCCGCACGCCGATATACGTTGGCACAATGGCAGCGGTGGGCAAATGGGCATACGGGTACATCCCCTTTAACTTGCAGGCTAGTGGGCGTGCGCACCCGCCGCGTACTGCGTGACCGTGCCCATGGGTCCCGCGGACTTGATATCTGCCGGTGTCCCGCGATCCTGTCACGGAGTGGAAGAATGGCTAGATGTCTATGTAAATAAGGCATTTCCCTGTTTTGCCTAACAACATGACAGAGATCTACTTCTCCCTGTCATTGGAAGCAGTGATCTCTGTCCCATCCCCCCTACAGTTAGAATCACTCCCTAGGACACACTTAACCCCTTGATCGATCTCTAGTGTTTAACTCCTTCCCTGCCAGTGTCATTTACACAGTAATCAGTGTATTTTTATAGCACAGATCGCTGTATAAATGACAATGGTCCCAAAATAGTGTAAAAAGTGTCCGACGTGTCCGATACAATGTTGCAGTCATAATAAAAATCTCAGATCGCCGTCAAAAAAAAAAATGAATAGTAAAAATTCCATAAATCTATTCCCTATTCTGTAGACGCTGTAACTTTTGCACAAACTAATCTATATACCCTTATTGTGATTTTTTTTACCAAAAATATGTAGAAGAATAGATATCGGCTTAAACTGATTAAAGAAAATGTTTTTTTTATATATTGTTTTGAGATATTTATTATAGCATAAAAAGAAAAAATATTGCTTTTTTTCAATTTTTTTTTTGTTTATAGCGCAAAAAAAATAAAAACTACAGAGGTGATCAAAAACCACCAAAAGAAAGCTCTATTTGTGGGAAAAAAAGGACGTAAATTTTGTTTTGGTGTAACGTTGCATGACCGCACAATTAAAGCAACGTAGTGCCGAATCGCGAAAAGTGCTCTGGTCAGGAAGGGGGTAAATCCTTCTGGGGCTGAAGGGGTTAATGACATTTAATAACAATATGACTTGAGTCACAATTGTATATGCTATATTTTTTTTTATTTGCTATTTTTTTTCCTCACGAAAGTGGAGTTACCCTTTACCTTTTTTTTTTACTGATCTATATGCAGCACAAGTTTATGTGTGTAAAGGCGCATTACAAATAACAAGCTGCATTCAGCTCAGTAAAAAAACAAAACAAATACCTAAATGCCTAAAGAGGTGGCATTTTTTAGGTGTCCTTGTGCAAAAGGCCTTTTATTTCAATTTCAGTTTATATTTCACATGATTGGATGGTGGAAGCCAGTAGAGCTTCCCCTCATTTACTGATCTCTGGAGCTAATTCCCTTGCAGAGTGCAGCCATCTACACCTGCAAAGTGAACAGTCTATTTGCCTTTAGTAAATCAACCCATCCTATCCATACAGCAGGTGGCACTTTAGGCTTCTTTTCACATGTTTAGCTTTGTTAGAAAATGCCTGTTGTGTACAAACACTACATTTACCTGTACAAAATGATAATGATATTTGTTAGTATAAGCCTATTAAAAAAAAAAAAAAAAGTTTATTTATTGATTTAACGTTTACTTGATTGCCATACTGTGAACACTACCATCTTAACCTTTCTGTCCTAGAAAAATCCTAGCTGCATACACCCCCCCCCCCCCTTAAGACCAAGATTTACCTACATTTTTTTACAATTACTGTATAATTTATTTTAAACACATTTTTTGTACAGTAAAACAGTAATGGTGATAGCAGTATTGCAATATTTGAAACTTTATAGGTTAATTTGTTGAACATAGAAGAATGAAGTCTTTTATTTCTTTTTTTTTTCACATTCTCAAATAGTATAAATATGGCAATATCCAGCTTATCGTTAAAGGACACAACACACATGAAAACACAGCTTGAACATTTAAAAATCTAAACGGTACAATGCTGGTATTTTCCGTAAGGGTCTATTATTGACTCTAACCACTATAAACCTAAGACTAACCATCATAACATGAATCATAAAAGACTTAGGTCAACAACCCTCATACAAGGTCATAGTAAAGACACCTGCTCCTTTTCAGAACTGTAGACATTAACTCACAAACTTGAAAGGGTTTCATGATAAGGTTCTCTGACCCAAGAAGTTTACAGAGTTCAGACCTTGTTTTGCTGCACAGTTAAAAGCAATAAAAATACAGTATAGAAAATATAACACGAGTATGGCAGTTTCCATTTTCACTAATTATATTAAAGGAAAAATACAATTTAAATAAATATTTAGAATATATAATATACCAATTGAGAAACTTTATAAAACAAAAGTTAGAAAAAAAACCAATATATATAATACTGCCATCTCTTGTAGCACTACACAAAAACAGCAGAAAAAAGTAGAAAACTATATTACAATGAAAAAATGTTGCAAAGAAAAATACATACAGTTGTAGAGCTAAGCAAGACCCGTCACATCACTTCCCTTTTTAAAAAATAAATCCTTTTTTGGTTACTCTAGCAAAGTGAAGACATTCTCACTTTTTTTTAATTACATAGCCATTAAAGATTAGGTTTTTCCATGCTGTCTACTTACAGGTTATGGTTGAACTGAAAATAATATGAAAGTCTTTATTTTTTTTTGCTTAAAAATGACAGACATTTTATACTTACCTGCTCTGTGCAGTGCACACAGCAGCCCAGATTCTCCTCTTCTCAAGTCCCTCACCGGTGCCTCTGGCCCCTCTCTCCTGCCAAGTGCTTGCTCTGGGGACACCCAAGCCGAGCTGCTGCTCTGTGTGTCCATTCATACACAGAACCGCAGCTCGGCCCCATCCTTTCTCTCTTCTCATTGGCTCATTGTCTTTGGTTGACGGCAGCAGGAGCCAATGGCGCCCACTGCTGTGTCTCAGCCAATCATGAGGGAGAGTCCCAGACAACTGAGGCTCTTATGCAACATCGCTGGATCAAGATGGGGCTCAGGTAAGTATTGGGGGACTGAGGGGGGCTGCTGCACACAGAAGGTTTTTTATCTTAATGCATAGAATGCATTCTGATAAAAAAACTTCTGCCTTTAGAACCACTTGAAAGAAAAAACATCATATCAGTGCTGACATGAGTTTTTTTCTTTCAGTTGAACCCACTATGAAGGAACAGGATCAGATTTCTGCTAAGCCTACAGGCTGTAGGCCAAGGAGGCAGGACTTTCAGCAGAGGCACATACAATCGAAAGATTTTCCTCTTAGATGGGATTTTAAGGGGTGGAAGTCTCAAATAATGTATCAAGAGTATAAAAAATATTTGTTTTTATTATATCAAAAAATTAGTTAAAAATATGACACATGTTGTATGAAAAACAACAGTGGTAACACAATGGATGCTGCAGTTAACAAATTGTAATGATACAGATATACAAAACAGATCAACAGAACTGCACTTAACCCACAAAACGCTGTTTCAGCAAACAGGAGCTAATTGACAGTGTCCGACGCGTTTCGAGGTTTTTGTATTGATTATGACCTCTTCTTCAGAGTCTGGAGGTGAGATGTATATCTATCTAGAGACCATGTCATAGAAAGGAACAGAGAAACATACAGTGAAACACATTGTATATCAAAAGTGTTACTTTATAAACAACTATTTACATCGTAGAAAAAACGTAGTGTAATAGCAAAAAAGCATTCTAACCATAGAAAATAGTATCACATGGCATCCAATTGAGGAAGGGGAAGGGAAGAGCCTGTTAGCCACCGGGGTCCAGACCCGAGCATCAGCGCCGCCACCAACGAGACCAGGACCGTCAGCAGAGCGTGACCGGACACAAAGGGCGTCACGTCCGTCAGCTGAATAATAAGTGATCTAATAGACTAGGGACCAAAAAATAGTGTGTATTATGACCCATTGTCCCAGAAGGGTACCCATTTACTGTGTTGCACAAGATACCTCTAAGTAAATTTATTTAGAGGGGGGGCTCTGGTGAGTATTTTTTTGTATACATACCTATTGGGCACAAGAAGACTGAAAGTATCTCTATCCAGACCTCAAAGATGGTTATCCCTCAACAGACACCATATCGGGTATATATAAGATAAATGCAAGGTGTTACGGACTAAAAATAAAAGAGAAAAAGAGAGAGCAGCATAGTAAAAAATGGGGGGTGTTGCTCAAATGGGTCCCTTCATCTTCTAAGTACACACCTGCCGGGGTCAGGTAAACATACCTATTAGTACAAAGTAAATAGTTAATCCCTATGCTGGCTCAGGAGGAGATGTTGTCTATGACGGCTGTTAGCTTGCAGAGACCACAGTACAGGAGGGCTGCAATAGCAGAAAGAACCCGGATTAAATGATTAATAAAGGCTCATGGATGTATTCCAAATCACAAAGTGTAGTGATGTCCTAGACTGCAAACGCAGTCCTGGTGCTCAGTGTGTATATACACACTGCAGCTCCAAAAGACATTATGGGCACACCTTAGAAGTAAGAAGAAAGGCTATAATTTTTACCTTAGAAAATCCTGGCAGCTGCACACTCGGTCCGGTGTCTCCACCAGTGTGTGAGCTGACAGCCTGGCTTGTTATTTAAATAGTGCTGCTGATAAGGAGCACGTGATGAAACAGCTGACTCCACTGGGAGCAGCGTCATCCCTGACAGGAGGAGTCGCCCTCCGAGTCCCCGGCGCGCAGGCCAGCCCCCCGCCCCACACACGCGTCCAATCCAGGAGCGGGAGGCGTCACATCCTGGAAAGGGGAAGGGACTCGTGCTGGGAGGGGACTGGCGTCCGCGTCAGGCACCTGCGGCGCGCTGATCGTCATGGCAACGGGATATACATATCCCGGCCATAGGTGATCATGAAGAGGGAGGCCAGAGCATTGCAAAACTGGAGGTGGCAGCCCTGGCCCCCGTGCATCAAGTGTCAGATCCGACCGCCGCAGGACATGATTCCCCTGGGCCGCACCGATCCCAGGCCTAGGACCCCCATGGTACAAACAACCTCATCCCTGCAGCGCAACCAAAGTGCACAGTGTTAACCCCTGCCATGTAGAAAGGACAGGAGGAAAGGGCAGAGGGGGAAGGGACAGGCAAGGACGGATGGCTGGAGACAGGGCTGTAAAAAACAAAAGGGGAAAGGGAAAAAGGATGAATGGAAGTGGAAACAGGGCTTGACATAACAGTGAACAACAGTATATATATGAATGCACTTGTGACATGTACAAAAAAGGAATATTAAATCACTTATATTGTCACCACACCTATCCCACTGATGGCAATAAATAACTGGCCAAAACCATCCAAAAGCTGTTGGTTCTACAGAAATAGGGGGGTGTTCATACCGGGGGGTTCCCACTCGGACCCCCCTGAAGTGAAGCCCTCTAGGAAGGGTCTGTAGGACGTGGTTTCATTGAGGCCTGGTGCCCTGGTGGCCTGGATACGAAAAATCCACTTTTGTTCTTTTTGCAGCAGAAGTTTGTTCCAGTCCCCCCCACGCAGCCCTGGGTGGACACGGTCCAGGATCAGAAAGGACAGCTTGGGAAATATACCAGAGTGAAATGTGGAGACGTGTCTGCCCAAGGGTAGACTGGGGTTACACGTTTTCATAGAGATTATATGGCGGTAAGCTCTCCGCCAGAATTCCTGGTTCGTCTTACCGACGTAGTAGCATACACAGTCGCACATGAGGAGATATACCACACCAAATGTATTGCAGTTAGCAAAGTGTTTTGGTGTGTATTTGCAGCCATCAGGTAGTTTGATGTTTGGTTTGATATTCATAAACTGGCAGTACGGGCAACCGCCACAACGAAAGGTTCCGAAACGTGTACAAGGGTCGCGCTTACCCGCCCCACCCCCTACATATTCGCTGGACACCAAGTTATCCTTAATGGACCTGGCGCGTTTGAAAGTAAAAGACGGTTTGTCTTGTATATATGGACCGATAGTAGGATCTAATTTTAGGACGTGCCAGTAACGTTCAATGATGTTTTTGACGGGTTTTTGTTGATTTGAAAACTTAGTGATTATGCGAATAGGATTAGTTTTTTTCTTATTAGATTCCGTACTGAAGATGAGTTCATGTCTGGTTTTCAGACATGCACGTTTGAATGCCCTTTTCAGGCATTTTTTGGAGTACCCGCGTGTCAGGAGTCTCTCCATCAGCAGATTGGCCTCACGTCTGAAGGCCTCATCACTGGTGCAGTTACGCCTGACACGCAGGTACTGACTGTAAGGAATCGATTGGATCAGGGGTTGGGGGTGGAAGCTGGTAGCATGCAAGATGGAATTACCAGAGGTTGGTTTACGGAAAAGTGAACTGAGGAGTGAACCATCTTGTTGTTTATGGATTGTTACGTCCAGAAAAGTAATGTCCCATTCGTGGGACGTCATAGTAAAAGTAAGGTTGAGGGAATTGTCATTGAGTACCTGCAGGAATCTCTGAAGGTCATCAGGGGTGCCGTCCCATACAATCAGCACGTTGTCAATGTAACGACGCCACATGACTACATTGTCCATGTATGGGCGTGTGGACTCGGATTGATATAACATAGTCTCCCATTCCCCCAGGTACAGGTTGGCATACGATGGGGCACAAGAAGTTCCCATCGCAACCCCCTGTACCTGGAGGAAGAAACTGCCATTAAACGCAAAGTAGTTGGGATTTAGGACGAAGTCAAGGGCATCAATCAAAAAATATTTTTTCTTTACATCGAGATGGCTATCGCGTGATAGCACATGCCGGATGCAAGCCAGCCCCTTGTCATGGGGTATCGAACTATAAAGAGCTTCTACATCCAACGCTACCAATAGTGACTTGGGTGAGACTTGGATCTTATCTATAATTTGTAGAAGATGCAAAGTATCCTTGGTATAGCTGAGTATATTTATTACATATGGTCGTAGATGGCCATCTATAAACTGGCTCAAATTCTCAGTCAGAGAACCGTTACCAGAGATAATTGGTCGTCCCGATGGTTTACATAAGTCTTTATGAAGTTTAGGGAGAGCGTAGAATGTTGGGATGCGGGGCTGGTTGGTCCTAACAAAGTCATGTTCAGATTTAGTGAGTATGCCAGCAGCATATGCTTCATCTACCAATTTGTAGAATTCTTTATTGAATTTATCAATTTTGTTTGAGGAGATTTTGGAATACCATTGTTGGTTTGATAGTATTTTGTTGCAAATTGCAATGTATTGATCATTATCCAAAATGACTATGTTGCCCCCCTTGTCCGAAGGTTTTATAGTAACATTTGGGTTAGAGGCTAATGATTTGAGGGCCTTACGTTCGTCTTGACTGAGATTGGGCTGTTTTTTGGAGAAGGTGCTGATCTTCCGAATCTCGTTGCACGTTAATTTAACAAAAGCTAGTACATTAGAGTTAGTGCTAAGGGCAGGAAATTTATCCGATTTTTTCTTTAATGATTTGGTGCATGATTGGGGGGGGATCGGATTGATCAAATCGGCCAAGCAGGTGCTCCAGGTCGATCTGATCAATCAGATCTGGTGGTTCATTGTCGTCCAATAGTGACATCAGATTATCTAGTGCCATCAATTCTTGTGACTTAAAAGTAGGTTCCTTGGGTGCTTCTTTTGAATATAATTGTTTAAGGATAAGTTTACGTGCGAATAATTGGATATCTTTTGTCACCTCAAATTTGTCCAGGTCCTGGTCTGGGCAAAAGCTCAGACCACGAGTCAGAACGGATAATTCGGCCTCACTAAACGTATGTGAGGAAAGATTCACCACGTTGAGGTCGTGACTCTCAGTCGGTGAGAATGCCTCCATCCGAGGAGTGGAGGCACTCACATTGCTGTGTTGTCTGTTGGATTGACTAAAAAAAGTCCTGTAATGGGCGAGATTGTTGAATTCCCCTAGCTGATCGATCGATTTGGGGGGTGTTTATCTCTGTGAGTACCGGTGCAGAGGACCCATCACCACCTGTTTTACCTGACACCACGTGCGAACTGGGAATACCGGTGCTTGTATGTGAGTCGGTGATACGTTTCTTGGGTTTCTTTTCATGTGAGCCATTTCCTTGCGAGTTCCTCTTGGTTTTACGTGATGATTTCTGCCTAAAAGAGCCCTTAGATGAAAAGGAAGACATGGATGAGGTTTCAGAAATCATATCAGCATTGTTAACATGACGCTTTGCGTTTCTATTCGTTATAGCAGTTTTCCAATTATACGCCTTGGACTCCTGAAAGGCCATCCTGTCTCTAAGAAACTTTCTGTCCTTCTTAATTAGAATCTCTTTGTTGTAGTGTTCAAGATGCTCATTCAGGTTTTTATCATATTGTTCAAACAAGGCATGATCTTTGAAAGCTATTAGTTGTTTGTTCAAAAGTTCTAATTCTTTTTCTATATCAATCAGTTTACGTTGATATTTGTCCATTAATAAGGACATCATGCTTGTTGAGCATTGTGAAAGATTTTTTTTCCCATTCGTGTTTGAAGTTAGCACACATATCTTCAAGAGTGGGAAAAATTTGAATACGCAACCCAAGAGGGTTCATCTCATTCCTTATATACTGTTTGAAGGAATGGATATACCAATGATAAGAGGATTTTTTCTCCAAAACCTTTCTGAGATTCGAGAGCACAGATGACAACTCAGTATCTCTCTGTTCCTTTTGTACAAAGTTCCTATACAGTCCTGACATCGTAGAGTCCCAGTTGGAACTAGCATTATTTGTCATGATTGAAAAGGAAATAGATAACAAATCTTTTCTCTGGTATTCCAAAAATATTAAAGAATAAATAATGTGATGATTTTTCCAAAAAGTGCCCGTCACCTAGGGCTAGGAAAGGGTATCTACTACCCGAAATTTACATAAAACAAAGGGTGGTGACGGGGACTTTATGGAAGGAGACAATCCACCCACATCTCTATATTCATATACAATCTTAAGGGGTGGAAGTCTCAAATAATGTATCAAGAGTATAAAAAATATTTGTTTTTATTATATCAAAAAATTAGTTAAAAATTTGACACATATTGTATGGAAAAAAAAAAAGTGGTAACACGATGGATGCCGCAGTTAACAAATGGTAATGATACAGATATACAAAACAAATCAACAGAACTGCACTTAACCCACAAAACGCTGTTTCAGCAAACAGGAGCTAATTGACAGTGCAGGCCCGACGTGTTTCAAGGTTTTTGTATTGATTCAGCAGAGGCACACAGCCACTCACACATCATGCTATTGATGTTCAAAAACTGATTTCTTTTTTTTATAAAAGAGGGGTTTTCTGATTGGTACCCTGTCTACCAGGGCAATCCTTGCACAATTTGTGCATTTTGTTAAAGGAATGGTGTTCTGTGTACCTACAGCTCACCCACTCTGCCTCCATACACCAAGAAACAAAAGAAAATGGTGGTTCCCCTAGTTATTTTTTAGCTGTACTGATGCATAATAAAGGAATGGTCACTGTTTAGCATCTTCACCCCAGTGTCAATGTGCCTTGTGGGGCTACAACATCTGATCTTTGGATTAAAGCAGAACTCCAGTAAAGACTGATATACTGTATATTAGGGATGGGCCGAACGACCCCCCGTTCGATTCGCACCAGAACTTTCGAACATCACGAAAGTTCATAACTGAATAACGGACCCCATTGAAGTCTATGGGACCCGAACTTGAAAAATCAAAAGTGCCCATTTTGAAGGCTTATATGCAAGTAATTGGGCATACAATGGTTATGGGGGTCCGGGTACTGCCCTGGGGAACATGTATCAATAGAAAATAAAGGTAACACTGCGCTAACCCAATCACCGAAGAAAAGCAGCTACATAAATATGACCAATATTATACACGAAGATAGAAATGAAATGTAGCGCTAATGAAAGTAACCAATAATAAACACATCAGTAATGGTAGCCATTAGTAAAGGCCCATGGCTTGACATGGTATAAGGTGAATAGTGACTAAGATATAATAATGTCCCAATGTGTGGCCATGGGTCAGACAATGAAAAGTCCAAGAATAAACTGTATACAGAATGTTGCACTGGTGCAGGAATCTTCTCCTCTGTGTCTCATAGATAATACGATCATATAATGGGAATAGATGAAATACGCTTACCAGAGGAAGTGGATTCAGATGCCGGTGACACCGAATCAAACAGGCTCAGAGATCCTTGATGGACGATGGTTGTTCGCAGGAACCCCGGATCTCGAGGGGGATCTTTCCTCTGTAATCACTGTCGTGGCTGCCAATTCCAAGGACTGAGGAAGGGTCACGGCCATGGAAGAGTCTCCAGAGTATGGGTGGTTCCCAAAAAGATGTAAAAAACGCCAATAGTGTAGATCAAATGACGTATGTTTATTGGGTATCACCAATAATCAACAAACAATATAAAAAGCGTGATCACGTAAAAAAGGTAAAAACAAGTGTAGGGAAGAGTAAGGCTTGCCCGACGCGTTTTGTCCACATGGACTTCAACTAATGCCCCAGTTGAAGTCCATGTGGACGAAACGCGTCGGGCAAGCCTTACTCTTCCCTACACTTGTTTTTACCTTTTTTACGTGATCACGCTTTTTATATTGTTTGTTGATTATTGGTGATACCCAATAAACATACGTCATTTGATCTACACTATTGGCGTTTTTTACATCTTTTTGGGAACCACCCATACTCTGGAGACTCTTCCGTGGCCGTGACCCTTCCTCAGTCCTTGGAATTGGCAGCCACGACAGTGATTACAGAGGAAAGATCCCCCTCGAGATCCGGGGTTCCTGCGAACAACCATCGTCCATCAAGGATCTCTGAGCCTGTTTGATTCGGTGTCACCGGCATCCGAATCCACTTCCTCTGGTAAGCGTATTTCATCTATTCCCATTATATGATCGTATTATCTATGAGACACAGAGGAGAAGATTCCTGCACCAGTGCAACATTCTGTATACAGTTTATTCTTGGACTTTTCATTGTCTGACCCATGGCCACACATTGGGACATTATTATATCTTAGTCACTATTCACCTTATACCACGTCAAGCCATGGGCCTTTACTAATGGCTACCATTACTGATGTGTTTATTATTGGTTACTTTCATTAGCGCTACATTTCATTTCTATCTTCATGTATCAATAGAAAAAAGTTTGTAAAAAAACATAATTTTAAAATGAGCAGTGATTTATTGATGCTTGAAGTGAAAGCATAAAAATGAAAAATTCCTTTCAATATAGTGCCTGGGTGGTCCCCTTAGTCCACCTGTAAAGGGGCACATCTGTACTGTTTATAGAAGCTGCTGCAGCAATAATTGCATTTAGAAAGCCCAAAAAATTACATTTTCACTGCAAGCTTTCTTTATTTTGTAAGCAAAGGCTTGGGGAGCCAGTCTGTATGATGAGATCACAATGTAGTGCACTGGGGACAAGATTAGAGATTTTTTGGATATATTCTGGTGTTTCTACCACAGACTTTGGATAGGAGTAACAGGTGTGTAAAAATTGGTCTTTGGGTGTCGGTGGCACCTTCACACCATAACCCTATAGAGGTACTCTTGATGAAAGCAAGAATTGGCCTTGCTGTCAAAAATTGCAATGATATGCACCTGTCATACAGGTGCGTAAAAGTTGGTCTTTGGGTGTTAATTGTGCCCTTGAAACCTACACCAAAAACATTCTTCCAGATGAAATCAACACACACAAAAATAGGCAGCCTAGAAGTCCTGCATAGATTCTCAGATCCTCAATTTGGTGGTGCAAGGTTTCCTAAATAGGTACCCAGGATTGAAAGATCTACTAAAGCAGGCCAGAAGAGTTTGTAGACATTTCCGGCGAAAATACAAAGCCAGTGCTCGGTTGGCTAAAATTCAGCGGGTATTGCACCTGCCCGAAAACCGCCTGATTTGTGAAATGCCCACCAGGTGGAACTCGACTTTGGCGATGCTGCTGCGGCTGTACATGCAGAAGAGGGCCGTCAACGAGTACCTTTGTGAGTATAGCACAATGACAGGCTCATGCCGGCTCGGCTTTTTTCCCCATGCCAATGGCTGCTCATAAAGAATGCATGCACTGTACTGTCACCATTTGAGGAGGCCACAAGGATGGTGAGCCGTGACAATGCATGCATCAGTGACACAATCTCTGTTGTGTTCCTGCTGGAGCAGACTCTGTGTGGCATTATTGATAGGGCACTCGAGGCAGATCAGCAGGACGAAGAGGAGGACTTCCTTTCCTCTCAAGGCCCACTTAATGCATACACCATTGTTCCAATGCCGCAGAACAAACAAGAGAAGAGAGAGGGGGATAATGAGGAGGAGGAGAATTCTGGCAGTTTTGGAGGCATTGAAGCAGAGGAAGACATACGTCTAACAGTGAGAGATGGTTTTCCATCCCCAGAACCCTTGGGAGTAGTACGTGGCTGGGAGGAGTCAGACATGGCACATGTGTCAACTTTCCCTGTCTAAGGGTGGAAAGAAGGTTTGTGCCATTTAGGGATGAGCCCAATGTTCGAGTCGAACGTACAGGTGTTCGCCTGTCCACCGAACAGCGAACAATATGCGATGTTCGGGGCAAATTCGAAAACTGCTGGAACACACTGTTAATGTCTATGGGACACTAACATGAAAAATCAAAAGTTCTAATTTTAAAGGCTTATATGCAAGTTATTGTCATAAAAAGTGTCCCAGAGGACATGTATCAATGCAATTTTTTTTTTTTAATATGGCCTTTTTTTGGGAGCAGTGATTTTTTTCATGCTTTAAGTGAAACAATAAAAATGAAATATTTCTTTAAATATTTTGCCTGGGGGTGTCTATAGTGTGCCTGTAAAGTGGCGCATTTTTCCTGTGTTTAGAACAGTACCACAGCAAAATGACATTTCTAAAGGAAAATATTGTCATTTAAAACTGATTGCGGCTATAATGAATTGTTGGGTCTCAGCAATATAGATAAAACTCATTGAAAAAAAGAGCATGGGATCCCCCCCAGTCCATTACCAGGCCCTTTGGGTCTGGTATAAATACTAAGGGGCACCCCGAACCAAATTTTTTTAAAAAATTGCATGGGGGTCCCCCTAAAATCCATACCAGGCCCTTCGGGTCTAATATGGAAATACAGGGGAACCCTGTGCCAATTTTTTTTTTAAAGTGGTGTAAGGGTCCCCCTAAAATCCATACCAGATCAATTTTAAGGGGAACCCTGCTCCAAAATTTTTTAAAAAAATGGCGTAGGGGTCCCCCCCAAAATCCATACCAGACCCTTATCCGAGCACGCGACCTGGCAGGCCGCAGGAAGAGGGGGGATGAGAGAGCGCCCCCACCTCCTGAACCATACCAGGCCACATGCCCTCAACATGGGGAGGGTGCTTTGGGGTAGCCCTCCAAAGCACCTTGTCCCCGTGTTGATGGGGACAAGGGCCTCATCCCCACAACCCTTGTCCAGTGGTTGTGAGGGTCTGCGAGCGGGGGGCTTATTGGAATCTGGAAGCCCCCTTTAACAAGGGGACCCCCAGATCCCAGCCTCCCCCCTGTGTGAAATGGTAATGGGTACAAGTCCCCTACCATTTCACAAAAAAGTGTCAAAATGTTAAAAAAGACAAGACACGGCTTGGGACAAGTCCTTTATTAAAAAAAAAAAAAAAAATGTCCCACGATGTCCATTCATCTTCTTCTATCACGCCGCCGACGGACCAAAAAAGTAAACAAAAGCCGAGACCGAACCGCCTCCATAGAAGGCTCCCACCATGTGGCGCTTCTTCGCTTGTGACAGTTCTTATATAACTGAGGGCGGGGCCACCCGGTGATGTAACCAGGTGACCCCGCCCCCTCTGACGCCACGGGGACTTCCCCATGGCTTTCCCATGGCGTCAGAGGGGGCGGGGTCATCAGTTTACGTAACCAAGTAATGCAGTAATGCAATGAAATATATGGCAGTAAACTTGCAGTAACGCAAAGAAATATACAGCATTAAACTTGCAGTAACGCACAGAACTATATGGCATTAAACTTGCAGTAACGCAATGAAATATACAGTGTTAAACTTGCAGTAATGCAATGAAATATACAGCATTAAACTTGCAGTAACACACAGAACTATATGGGGCTAAACTTGCAGTAATGCACAGAACTATATGGCGTTAAACTTGCAGTAACGCACAGAACTATATGGCGTAAAACTTGCAGTAATGCAATGAAATATACAGCGTTAAACTTGCAGTAACGCACAGAACTATATGGCGTTAAACTTGCAGTAGTGCACAGAACCATATGGCGTTAAACTTGCAGTAACGCACAAAACTACACGGCATTAAACTTGCAGTAATGCACAGAACAATATGGCGTTAAACTTGCAGTAATGCAATGAAAAATATGGCATTAAACTTGCAGTAACCCTAATGAAGCCACGTGACCCGTGACGCCACGCGTAGGGACAGGCACCGCCCACTGGTAGCAGTGTACGAGTTCGCCGCTCGTCTGGATACATTGTACCATCCACTGTTCACTGTGTGAGTACCCTGTATGGCGTTGTAATACTAAATAAAGTCTAACTTTTAATACTAAATACTACACTATATGGGACTTTATCTCTTCATTCCAACATGATGTTCCCTATGGGCTTGAGGTCTGACTAATTAACAGCACAGCACCTAGGACCCCCCTGCATAGGAGACACCAATAGCGACTGCTGCTCTATGCTGTAACCTCAGTATAGTGAGGTAAGAGGCCACTACCCACTGTTTGAGGATTCCTGCATGGATACAATCTTGCTTTAATACTGCACAGTCACCATTCCTCTGAAGTTATGTCAATTTATCTCATCTGCATGTCATGTTAATGTGATACCACCAAGGAAACATTGAAGCTGTTTTTTGCTGCACTGAGGCACTTTCATTTGAACTGTATTATCTGAATTTTGAGCACCCCCTGCTGGCTGCCGGACACTTTACTGCATGATGCACTTTTGTTTAGATCACTATGGCTATTCATTATAACACTGAATAAAAAAATTTTTTTATCATCCTGTTTCTTTTGGCACTGTTGTTCCCAGTCACATATTTTAGTTACTAACCACGATTTAATATACTGCATTAATTTTTGGATATATATGCACAGCACTTTATATGGTTTTTAAATGTGTTAGAGGCAAATACCGTATGATTTTTGAAGAATATTTATTTTGTTATTGCTCTACCACCGGATTTTATATTGTCACTTTATTGGTCTATCATTGTATAGTACACATTGTAACACATAATCCCTTGGGGTGGGCTCCAGTGTTTTACATATATTTTTACTATATAGTTTTCTTTTATTTGGAGCACTTATTTTGGCACTTTTCATTTGCCTATCTACTTAGCACTACACTTATTGCTTAGGATTGTATCAACACCCCTTACTGCAGTACAGGCTGGAACACATATCCAGCATACTCAGCTACTGGATTTTACCTCAGGACTAGCGCGGCACCAACCCCCAATTTTTGTCATTGAAACTTGCAGTAACGCAAAGAAATATACAGCGTTAAACTTGCAGTAACACAATGAAATATACAGCGTTAAACTTGCAGTAACGCAATGACATATACAGTGTTAAACTTGCAGTAAAGCACAGAACTATATGGCGTTAAACTTGCAGTAACGCAATGAAATATATGGCATTAAACTTGCAGTGACACAATGAAATATACAGTACAGCGTTAAACTTGCAGTAACGCACAGAACTATGGCGTTAAACTTGCAGTAATGCACAGATTTATATGGCGTTAAACTTGCAGTAATGCAATGAAATATATGGCGTTAAACTTGCAGTAATGCAATGAAATATACAGCGTTAAACTTGCAGTAATGCACAGAACTATATGGCTTAAACTTGCAGTAATGCAATAAAATATACAGCGTTAAACTTGCAGTAACGCACAGAGCTATATAGCGTTAAACTTGCAGTAACGCACAGAACTATATGGCGGTAAACTTGCCGTAATGCACAGAACTATATGGCGCTAAACTTACAGTAACGCACAGAACTATATGGCATTAAGCTTGCAGTAACGCACAGAATTATATGCCATTAAATTTGCAGTAACACAATTAAATATATTGGGTTAAACTTTCAGTAACGCAATGAAATATACAGCTTTAAACTTTCAGTAACACACAGAACTATATGGTGTTAAACTTGCAGTAATGCACAGAACTATGTGGCGTTAAACTTACAGCAACAGAAAAAACTGTTAAACGGTCACTACATTCACACTAGTGTAAAGATGAATGGTGGTCGCACTACACTCACAATGACTGAACTATCCCTACATTGACACTAATGTAAAAATGGATGGTCACACTACACACACAATGACTGAACTATCCCTACATTAACACTAATGTAAAGATGAATGGTTGTTACACTACACTCACAATGACTGAACTATCCCTACATTAACACTAATGTAAAGATGAATTGTCGCACTACACTTACACTGAGCTATCCCTAGATGCACACTTAACTGATATTCTACTGACAATAGAATCAGAATAGCACACTATAACACACTAATTGTCTAATAGCACTGAACAGAGCCCTGTTCTATCTCTCTCAATGCTGTTATCACAATACTAATGGCCGTTATAGAAAGAATACTTTTATAGTGTGGGGCGGGATTAAGAGAAATGAGCCATGATTGGATACAGTATGACAGCATCCCATCATGGCTCTGACAGTGCTCTGTGCCCTGATTGGGCGAAGCTTTCATTACTTCAGCCAATCCTGGCTTTCAATGCACTGTGCGGTGGCGCAGTGCATTGTGGTCATTTGGTGGGCCGAACAAACGGTTGAACGACCCTATAATTCGGTTGTTCAGAGTACTTCCAAACAGCCAATGTTCGGCCTGAACTCATGCTCGGTCCGAAACGGCTTTTACTTCCTCTTTCTTCCCCTGCAAAGTAAAAGCATAATGGGCTAGTATGCATCACATACTAGCCCATTATGTTGCACTTACCTGCAAATGAAGCCTGCGATGTCCGCAATGTCCTCGCTGGTGGCCACAACCATCTTCACCCCTCTTCCTTTCGGGGCCGTGGACTCCGGCTCTGTGACTGGCCGGAGTTGCGTGACGTCACTCCCCCACACTCACCCACATGTGCGTGGGAGCTGCCGGTCACGGCACAAGCCCCTTAGAAACGGCATGATTGTGCCCTTTCTTCAGTGCACATGCGCCGATGACGTCTGCGCAAGCGTATATGGCAAATATCTCCTAAACCGTGCAGGTTAAGGAGGTATTTGCAGTACCTACAGGTAAGCATTATTATAGGCTTAACTGTAGGTAAAAGTGGTGTAACTAGGTTTACAACCACTTTAAGCTATTGAAATTTGACAGACCACTATTTCCCTATATTTTGCTCTTCTTACATAGTTACATAGTTACATAGTAGGTGAGGTTGAAAAAAGACACAAGTCCATCAAGTCCAACCTATGTGTGTGATTATGTGTCAGTATTACATTACATATCCCTGTATGTTGCGGTCGTTCAGGTGATTATCTAATAGTTTCTTGAAGCTATCAATGCTCCCCACTGAGACCACCGCCTGTGGAAGGGAATTCCACATTCTTGCCACTCTTACAGTAAAGAACCCTCTACGTAGTTTAAGGTTAAACCTCTTTTCTTCTAATTGTAATGAGGGGCCACGAGTCTTATTAAACTCTCTTCTGCAAAAAAGTTTTATCCCTATTGTGCAGTATTTGTAAATTGAAATCATATTCCCTCTCAAGCATCTCTTCTCCAGAGAGAATAAGTTCAGTGCTCTAATTCTAATTCATGAAAATGTCCTTTCTACATACCTAGGCCTGCAAACCATTTGCAAAATGGCAACTAAAATTGTGTTCTCATTTCAAATTTGTCATTGTCCTGACTAGACCCGAGGTATACAGCAAAGAAAAAGAAATTTGAAAAATGTTTGATGCTCCACATTTTTTTTCACGCAACTAAAAGTCTTCAAATTAAACCATGGGTTTCATATCTTTAAATATTGATGTTAAACTGCAACCTATAATTATTTCCTTTTTACCTATATCTTTGTAGGTCTTGCAATGCTGTTATTAGAATCAAATCTAGAAATCTGAATATGTGATGTGTTCCTTTCGGCAGGAGTAAACATAAATAATCATAAACATGGTTTCTGCCATGAAAGCGATGCTTTTGCCAGTGGTGCCTTGTGATGGAGATGAATCCTTGCTGCTTTGATCTTGCTTAGACATGCTTTCATTTATTGTATCTAGAATAAATAGCATCCAATTTTTACCAAGATTTAACTATTCTTGAGATGCTTTGAAATTTGAAATTCAGATTCTCCTGAGTTTAAATAGTGTTACTCTTGTCTCACTACAAGAACAACCTCTGTCAGCCTATCTTTTCTTCTTCTTCCCAATTGACAGAGTAAGAGGAATTGACAGGAATCTTGGCATTGTGTTCTGACAGGTGAATATATGCACTAGAAACTAGAAGAGTCATTAAAAGCACATTTATTTTTCAATCCAGTGAAAAACATATATTTTGCTGAATTGCAAGAAAAAATATTTCAATTATCATCTAAATTTATCTGGAATATGTTAAATTAAGCACCTACAGTATATTGTTGCAACACTTAATTATACAGTATTTCTTTGTCTTATAATTGATGTTCTGCATATAGTTATTTACAAAAAATGATATAAGAATATTCAGGGAAGATCTGCCAAAAAGATTTAAACTAAAATGATCGTGGTGGCTTCACGTGCTGCCTCAGGTTAGAAGGAACATTTAACCTTGGTGCCAGTCCAAACTGGCAGACTGGCAATTTTTTGTATTTAAATAATATATCAAACCTATTACTAAAATCTCATGTAAGCTTTAAAGTGCTGAAGTGATTTTAACAGCAATTTTCAATATTTTTAAATTTGCACCTTATACCTGGTGACCTTGCCATAAAGGTTGTTGTTGCGGCACTCCCTGTTATAGTGTGACAATGCTTCGTCCCTTTCTCCCAGTCTTTATCCTGCTTAGTCATCAAGTCAAGGCTTCCAATGTAGACCACAAGTGGCTGTTTCAAAACACGCTATTTAGGCATTATCTACTGTTTTAGCCCCCCAAAAAAATCATATAGACATCACTGAATATCATGCAAATAGACAGGAAGTGTTTTTTACTTTATATGACAGGCATCATTAGAGGGCCCCTTAAATATTCACACATCCATCTTAAAGGCATTCTAATTAATATGGTCTGTGCCTTTCTTTAACATTTACACTTCATACTGATTATGTTGACTAAAATATAGTAAGCTATATGTTTTTTTTTTTTGTTTTGTTTAACATCAAAGTTTATTGAAAGAGAAAAAAGATAGTTGCATACAAGTATGGAAATGCTTCAAGTACAAACATGTGATATGACGGAACAAATGTTAAGAGAGACAATATCAACTAACTCAATAGGTGGTAAGTTACTATAGCAGCAACTGCAAGGTGAATCACAGGCACTACATGAGGCCCCTGATTCAGTGCAGGATCCACCACCTATGCCAAAGAATATTTTCAATCTTATGTTCAGGAGAGGGAGGGGATAAGGTTGGGAATAGAAGGATAAAGAAGAAAGTGAAGAGGGGAAAGAGTATATTTATTACTTTACAGGGGTGTATCAAAAATTCTAAGCAAGCGTTTAAAATTCTAGGTACTCTTCGACAATAGTGTAATCATTTGACATTAGTATTCAGGACAATCTCATGTTACATTATACACGGTAAAACTTGAGTAAGAGCTGTAAGAAGACCCACAGGTTCAAGTCACTCATGACAGTAGAGTTACAGGTATCTGAACCTCAACCCTAGCCCATCAGTTCCCCGTAGGTTCGGGAGTGTCTGTAGACAAACCAGGGAGACCAAGTCTTGTGATAACGCTCTATAATCTCGTTAGATTGGGCTTTTGTGTCTTCCATCTCACAGATGTAGGAGACCTTGTGTAACCAATCTTTTACTGTGGGAATACTTGTTGATTTCCAGAAAAGCGGGATAAGAGAATTAGCCGTATTTATCAAATGTCTGGAGAGATCATTTTTGTATTTCTTAAAGGAGAAGTTTGAGATGTGTAACAAACAGCATGCAGCGTCAAGCTTAAGTTTGGTCTCCGTGATCTGGTAAATGACGTTTCTAACTTTGGACCAGAATGTGAAGCAGAGTACCCTTTTCCTTGTTACATCTCCAGCAAGTGTCAGAGGTTTGGGGATACCATTTGTGTATTTTCTCCGGTGTGGCATACCAATGAGTCAGGATCTTATATGCAGTCTCCTGCATTCTTGTGCTAAGTGAGCATTTATGGGATAATATATAGGCTAACTCCCACTAGCTATCCGTGATTGACAATCCCAATTCTTCAGCCAATCTCTCTCTGAACCTATCCGTACCCGGCATCTTCAGATTTTGTAACCACATATAGGAGGTGGAGGTGGCTTTCTGTACATGTTTTCCATTGAAGCAGACCGTCTCAAGCTCCGTGAGTTCTCTCGTAAAATAGCCTCTGCGAATGGTATTGTTGACGTAGTTGCGTACTTGAAAGTACAACCACAGGGGCATGTGAGGCATTTTATTGTCAACTTTAAATTGGGTAAAGTCTTTCATTTTCTTATTGGTGTAGCAGTGTAATTTGATTTCATTTGGTTCATTTAATAAATAATGTTAATGTACAAAAAGGTTTAAATATCAAATAATTTTATGTAGCTTGTAGTATCCTTCTTGTCAAGGAATTCAGTGCCCTCTATTGGTGCTGCATGCAATCGCAATGGTTGTTTGTAAGTTGACTTCTCCATTCATGCAAATGTACTTTAGTAAATAGGTTGGTAGACGTAGCTTAGTTGGCAGCAGTACCGTTGTACCTAATACAAGGTGCACATGCCAGAAATATATCGGAGAAATGGATAGTGTAAAGGCTCAGAGTGAAAGGGAATTGTTAGTATAGTGGTGAAGGACATAAAAACATGCTTGTAACATGATGTTAGTTAAACAACGGATATAGAGTTGTAAACTGAATGTAGAACTGGCAGCAAATAAAATATCTGGAAAAAAGGTCCTTCGAGTCTGGTATGAATTTTAAGAGGAATCCCACACTAAAGTAAAAAAAATGGAGTGGGGCCCTCCCAAAACCCATGTACGCAAAAATACTTTACAAGGATAGGAATTCTGTTTAAATTGCCAGTAAATGACAGCTCTTGACTACCTTCATTTGTTTGTAAACAAAGCAGCTGGGGATTCCTGTCATCTATGCCAGAACCTTGAAGTATTTGTTAGAGGGCAGGGACAGTTAACCCTTAGCACCGCATCCCTGTTAAATAAATACAAAAAAGAAAGGGGGGTTGGGGTATGAATACCCCTGGGATTTTTAAGGTGCTTTTCAGAATTTTTGGTAGGTCAGTAGGAAAATATATTAACCTCAAAAAGAGAAAGAGACACTGTATGCAAATTGCCAAACTGACTAATAAACTTCTTATTTAATATCTTTAATGGTTACGAATAATAACAAAACAATCATCTAAAAACATGCACAATCTTGAACAAACATAGTCAGATAGTGAAATAATTTAAAAATTTGAAACCACTTTGCGATACCAATCTCAACATGTTTCGCTCAATAACTGAGCTTCATCAGGAGTTTTTTGGTACAGATGTGGCATACAAAGCCAAAACAGATTCAAAGATGAATAGTAGACAAACAAGTTGTGAACGTATATAAAGTGCCGTGGCTCAAATGCCAATCAAAAGGATGCGTCTCACCCGTCTAAGGCCTCCCAAACCGTTTTTTGGTCCACAGAGGGGCCCAAGTGTAGAGTAACTTCTAGGTTGAATCAAGGGTCAATGTTCAGGGCTATAATAGCCATATGAACAAAAGCATAAAGGAGGACAACGCTCCAGTTTCACCACACGGTGGCAATCCAAAAGGACAACCCTTGAGAGTCAGATCAGAAGATCCAAGTGTATGCTGCCCCAGTAAACTGAGAGGTGGGGTGGATGTGTACGGAAGGGGAGAGCGGCATATACCTCCCCTTGCAGCCTCAGAGCCACTGTCCCTGACAGTGGCTCTGAGGCTGCAAGGGGAGGTATATGCCGCTCTCCCCTTCCGTACACATCCACCCCACCTCTCAGTTTACTGGGGCAGCATACACTTGGATCTTCTGATCTGACTCTCAAGGGTTGTCCTTTTGGATTGCCACCGTGTGGTGAAACTGGAGCGTTGTCCTCCTTTATGCTTTTGTTCATATGGCTATTATAGCCCTGAACATTGACCCTTGATTCAACCTAGAAGTTACTCTACACTTGGGCCCCTCTGTGGACCAAAAAACGGTTTGGGAGGCCTTAGACGGGTGAGACGCATCCTTTTGATTGGCATTTGAGCCACGGCACTTTATATACATTCACAACTTGTTTGTCTACTATTCATCTTTGAATCTGTTTTGGCTTTGTATGCCACATCTGTACCAAAAAACTCCTGATGAAGCTCAGTTATTGAGCAAAACATGTTGAGATTGGTATCGCAAAGTGGTTTCAAATTTTTAAATTATTTCACTATCTGACTATGTTTGTTCAA
This sequence comes from Lithobates septentrionalis, assembly GCA_037952835.1. Taxonomy (NCBI): domain Eukaryota; kingdom Metazoa; phylum Chordata; class Amphibia; order Anura; family Ranidae; genus Lithobates; species Lithobates septentrionalis. The sequence goes on along the minus strand of JBBDGP010001410.1, from coordinate 1,705,528 downwards.
GATTGTGCATGTTTTTAGATGATTGTTTTGTTATTATTCGTAACCATTAAAGATATTAAATAAGAAGTTTATTAGTCAGTTTGGCAATTTGCATACAGTGTCTCTTTCTCTTTTTGAGGTTAATATATTTTCCTACTGACCTACCAAAAATTCTGAAAAGCACCTTAAAAATCCCAGGGGTATTCATACCCCAACCCCCCTTTCTTTTTTGTATTTATGCCAGAACCTTATCCTAGATGAGTGTCTGGCATAGATGTTAATGGGGGAACCCCTCACAAAAAAGGCATGTAGTTCTCACTAAAATTATATACCAGACTATTATCCTTCATGGGGGTATGGATGTAAAGGGAGACCCCATGAAAAAAAAGGGTTTGGGGCCCTTCAAATTTTAATTTAAATTGAATGCCACACAAAACAACAAGAAAAAACAAGGGGTCCTCTCCAAAATCCATACTAGATCCTTATTTGAGCAGGCAGACTTAGCAGGATAGGAAAGGTGAAGAAATGACCAAGCACCCTATATCCAGAACCATATCAAGCCACATGTCCTCAGCACCTGAGCATGGGTAGTACTATGCTGATGAAGGCAAGAGATTCTTTTCCACAACCCTGGTTTGGTGGTTGTGGTTGTTTTTGGATGGCGAGCTATTTGAAATTTAGGTGCCAAATCAAAAAATAAAGGGGGCCCCCAGATACGCCCCCCACATGTGAAAGAGTAAAGATGTACATAGTGACCATCATCCTACAAAACAGATCCTTGGCAATCATGATGAATGATACTTAACAACTTGACAAATGCAAAAACCCACCAACCAGATTACACATCCAATCCCATCTCTACATCTAATGCTAATGACTGCTCTGCGATCTGTAATGTGGAATATAAACAAAGGGATGGTATACTCGATGAATACATGGACTAAATTTGGTCATATGGAAAAGTAAGGTATAGGGGGGAGGTGCTTCGCTAACCAGAAGAAAGCTGTAAATCTCTGTCTGTGGTCAATTAAGAAAATGACATAAAATCACATAATAAATCGCATAAATAAGTGTTGACACTAAAAAAACATTCAAGTCTTAATAATCAGCATCCTGTGTATGTGAAAAAAAGTGCATAAAACCAAAGAAATAACCATCAAAAACATATCCTTATAAATGGTGCAAAACGTACAAAGTGATGGTTATTTCTGATTTATTCTATGTATTTTTATTTAGAATTATTCACATGAAGTAGTGTTTATGTCCCTTTGTGCACCAACACATGATCATCTAGATTTATATGTTTTTAGTGTCAACACTTATTTATGCGATTTAACATGCGATTTTTTTGTCATTTAGTATATACCAATTGAAAAGGATTTTTATGGGAGAGCACAGGTGCGAAGCTGCTGAGCAGTCATGAATGCTTAGAGCTCCGCTGTCACCAGGACGAAAAGGCCTTCTATCGACAAGTCACGGTCGAATACCGCATTAATACGGTAACCCACTTATTACTGAGACTACGGGGCACAACTACATATAATGTTTAGCGGGAAAAAGACAAAACTTAAACAGCCAGCAGGCAAAGAAAAGCTGACAAGAAACGCTACTAATATGACAGCAGCACAATCTTCCCGCTCTGCATTACCTCAGAGACAGTCACAAAGGGGGAACTCTGCCTATTCTTCCTCACAACTTGCTGACTCTGACCTTGATTATGGATTAACACCAATATCTCTACAGAATATTCCTAATAACTCGGATATTCTTAGTCAGTTTGAACGTGTTTTACAAAAAGCCCTCCAAAATACCTCAGACACAATAACAGAAAAACTGACAAGGGAAATTTGTGAGGTAGGGCGCCGCACATCTATCTTAGAACACAAAATGGAGGATATAAATGATATCACTAATACTCATACTGACGAGCTAGAAGCCTTGAAAGAAGAAAATTTTACTCTACACGCACGTCTGGAAGATTTCGAAAACAGAGCGAGGAGATCCAACCTGCGACTGCGCGGTATACCCGAAACTATAATAGATCTTCAATCAACCATTACAGCGCTTTTTCAGGAGTTAGCCCCATCAATCCCCATTGAACGATTGGAGATGGACAGAATTCATAGAACTTTGGCCCCTAAAAAAGAAGTTGGTCCCCCCAGGGACATTGTAATAAAATTACACTATTTTAGAACAAAGGAACAACTGATGGAAGCGGCACATAATAAACATACATTAACCTTTCAAGGCCATCGCTACCAAGTATTCCATGATCTCTCGCAGCAAACTCTCTACAGAAGAAAAGAGATGAAACCTCACCTACAAATACTCCAATACCACCACATCCCCTATCGTTGGAGTTTTCCATTTGCCCTGCGATTCACCTATAAAGGTACAACATATACCTGCAAGAAATTGGACGACCTACTGACTGCGATCCAGGAGCTTCGTTTGTCAATTCCAGATAATTCGACTGAAGGCTCCAAACGCAGATCATCATCAAACTCACCCAAGGCTCAGCAAGACAACCAAACTCAACTAGCTCACTCCAGTACCAGTAAAAGGAGTCGTTTTGCATCACCACCTCCTAATTCCAAAGATCAAATGGACTGAAAGCCACTACGATTCTTTTATTTCATTGAAACCTTTTACCTAGTGTTACTATTATAACGGTAACCAATTTCAGGTAGATTCAGAGTAGGGATCGAATAATCCTTCCCCTGTCTTTACCTTTATCCTTATAATTTCATTTAAGCAGAAGTTAATCAATCCTTTGTAAAATAATAATTTTTACCAAACTTTATTACTCCAATATCATTTTTTAGGTTTAGTTTAGTAAATGCAATGCCCTTTTTTATAAGTGCATGATGTAATGCAAAGTTATAGAAACATATCTCTATTACATTATCCTAATAATAGCTATTATATTATTAGTGACTTGTATTATTTTGTTATTGTTTGTATAGCCTTTGAGGAGGCTGCCTTTGTCCCGGAGACAATCCACTGCGCCTCTCAATAGATCCTCGAGTAGCGGGACTTACTGACCGGACTCTCTTTGGACCATTTGTACCCACCGGTTGGTGATATTTCACCACCCCTTGGATACTAGCTCCATATAGGAGCTATTTTCCTCTTTATTTAAAAACAACTTCTCATCTACTGCTCTAAAATAGGAATTTTACTTATTCTACTTGTCCTATTCATCCCCCTTTATTCTTTTTACCCATCCTTTCCTGCCCCCCCCCCTTTTTTTTTTTTTTTTTTTTATTGTGTTTTGTTTTTTTTGTTTTTTCTCGCCCCTCCAGAGTATAACCTTCTTGGATATTATCACATTAAGAATTTATTATAATCCCTAATACCTTTTATTCAAAAATGTCTTTAACCGGTTCAATACAGGGCAATTCTACCCCCTTCCTTCCCAGGCCAAATTTTAGTTTTCAGCGCTGTCGCACTTTGAACGTCAATTGCGCGGTCGTGCGACGTTGTACCCCAAAAAAATTGACGTCCTTTTTTCACCACAAATAGAGCTTTCTTTTGGTGGTATTTGATCGCCTCTGCGGTTTTTATTTTTTGCGCTATAAACAAAAGAAGAGCGACAATTTTGAAAAAAACACAATATTTTTTACTTTTTGCTATAATAAATATCCCAATTTTTTTTTTAAAAAACAAATTTTTTCCTCAGTTTCGGCCGATACGTATTCTTCTACATATTTTTGGTAAAAAAAAATCGCAATAAGCGTATATTGATTGGTTTGCGCAAAAGTTATAGCGTCTACAAAATACGGGATAGATTTATGGCATTTTTAAAAAAAAAAATTATTTATTTTTTTAGCGGCGATCGCGATTTTTTTTCGTGACTGCGACATTATGGTGGACACATCGGACACTTTTGACACATTTTTGGGACCGTTCACATTTATACAGCGATCAATGCTATACAATTGCATTGATTACTGTGTAAATGTGACAGGCAGTGAAGGGGTTAACCACTAGGGGGCGGGGAGGGGTTAATATGTTTCCTAGGGAGTGATTACTAACTGAAGGGGGAGGGGACGCTCAAGGGGAGGAGACCGATCAGTGTTCCTCCGTTCTGGGAACACAGATCGCTCTCCTCAGAGCTGACAGGCTGTGGATCTGTGTGTTTACACACACAGATCCACATGCCGGCCCAGTTAATGGGCAATCGCGGGTGCCCGGCGGACATCGCGGCCGCCGGGCACACGCACCGGGTCCCGAGAAACGTGGCGGGCGCGCGCGCGCCCCCTAGGCGGCCGGGAATCCCAGGACGTCATATGACGCCCACCCAGGATGGGAGATCCCATCCCAGGACGTCATATGACTATGGGCGGGTAGGGAAGTGGTTAAATGTACTAACACTTAATGTCCAGGGTCTCAACTCCCCACCAAAACGAACAAAAGCCTTTCATTGCTTTTCTTCACTTTCTGCACATGTAATATGTCTGCAGGAAACACACTTCTCTACACAGTCTTCCCCTAAATTTATAAGTCGCCAATACCCACAAGTCTATATGGCCTCGGCCACTACAAAACAAAGAGGAGTGCTGATTGCATTTCATAACACAACCCCCTTCACTTTACATAGAGAAATAAAAGATCCTGAGGGTCGCTATATAATCCTTACAGGTCTCCTGTTAGATAATGAAATAACTATAGTTTCTTACTATGCTCCCAACAGAAATCCTCTTTCGTTCCTCTCACACTTGTTCTCAGTAGTTGAATCTCATAAAAAAGGTACCCTCATGATGTGTGGAGACTCAAATCAAGTTTTATACCCAATTTTAGACAAATCCCCTACACCACTACAACCTCAACGCCTTAATTTCAGACAACTCCTTGAACAACATTCTCTTATTGACTCTTGGCGTGAACAAAACCCTAGAAGAAAACAATACACTTACTATTCCCATCCCCACAAAACATTTTCTCGTATAGACCACCAATTCGTCCACATTGGCACGTTACCACAAATACATAACTCCTTAATCATCCCATGCGCATGGTCAGACCACAATGCGGTCATGACGTCCTTCTCATCCTTGATCCCGAGGCCTAGCCATAGATCCTGGACTATAAATGATAATTTATTAGTTGACCCAACATACCGTCTAAAAATAGAAACAGCCATACAAGATTACATCGCTAATAATTTACCAACAGATACTAATCCACTGAATCTATGGGAAGCTCTTAAACCTTCCATTAGAGGAGTCTGTATCAGCCAGTCGTCTTACCGACGTAAATTGAAACAGCAAATGCAAAACAAATTAGAGGAAGCTTATTATAAAGCCTCTGAAATTTTCCAAAATTTGCCCTCTCAAACTACAAAGCTAGACTATGATAAAGCAAAGTTGGAGCTTGATCTTTTTTTAACAGACTCAGCTATACAGATTCTTTGCAAAACTAAACATACAATATATATGAAAGCTAATAAGCCAACCACATTCTTGGCATTAACTCTACGCAGAGCAGACCACATTCCGAAACCAATTCGGCTACAAATCACCAAAAACAATTTTTCTAGTAATCCACAGAAAATTATCAATGAGTTCCGTAGGAAACTCAAAGATTTATACCAAAATACACAAACATTCGACTCAACAAAATTAGACGCACTGTTATCTTCTATTCTTCTCCCAACCCTTTCTGTTACCCAACAAGAAACTTTAGATAAGCAGATCACTAATATGGAAGTCATATCAGCAATAAAATCCCTAAAATTGCATAAACGCCCAGGCCCTGATGGATACTCAGCCACATTTTATAAACACTTTACTACACTACTAGCCCCACTTATGACAAACGCATTTAATTCTCTATTAGAAGGCTGTGCCTTTAACGCGGAATCCCTACTAGATTCAATATCCATGATTCCAAAACCGCATGCAGATGACACGTCATGGTCCAATTACAGACCAATCTCAATCCTTAATATAGACATAAAAATATTAGCAAAGATTCTATCTAATAGACTTAATCCAATTATTGGCACATTAATTCATAAAGACCAAACGGGTTTCATACCTTTCAGACAAGCAGGTGATAACATACGGCGTGCTACCCTACTGGCTCATATAGCCAGGTCTCGCAAAATCCCTGCCTGTTTCCTCTCTATCGATATACAAAAGGCGTTTGACACTCTGTCATGGTCTTATCTTAAAGCCATTCTTCATAAATGGGGATTTGGTGAGCGGTTCCAGGGATGGATTTCCTCTCTTTATCATAATCCAAAAGCGTATATAACCTATTCAGGTTACCACTCAGACCCCTTTAATATTGAAAGAGGAACCAGGCAGGGATGTCCATTATCCCCTCTTCTATTCTCCTTGGCTATTGAGCCCCTAGCTCAACTTATTAGATCCAATATAAATATAAAAGGACTTGAATTAGGTGGTCACCAACATAAGTTATGTTTATTTGCCGATGACGTCTTAGTATTTCTTACTTCGCCCCTACTATCAGCTCCAAACCTCATTGAAATTCTTACAAAATTCGGTAAAATATCTGGTCTTAAGATAAATCAGCAAAAATCAAAAGCCCTAAATATATCGTTATCACCTGATTTACAGAAACAGTTACAAGACTCCCTTCCATTTACATGGTCAACAACACATTTACCATATTTAGGGATCTCACTAACGGCTAATCCAGCTGACCTATACTCTGCAAATTATCCTCCCATGCTAACTCAATTATCAAGATAAAAAGAAGACAAAAGCGCACCAGCCTAGTGCATTAACTTTTAAAACATTTATTTGATAAAAAATATTAAAGGAAATAACTCACAGGCGATTAGTAGAGGAGGCACAACAAAAATTGCACCGGTAAACAGTCTGCGATTTGGAAAGAGCGGAGCCTTCCAGGGGTCGTGGAGGAACGCACAGATGCTGCAATCCGCGGAGCGATTTTTGTTGTGCCTCCTCTACTAATCGCCTGTGAGTTATTTCCTTTAATATTTTTTATCAAATAAATGTTTTAAAAGTTAATGCACTAGGCTGGTGCGCTTTTGTCTTCTTTTTATCTCGGTTTTCACTAGGATCCCCATCCTTGAGGGCAGCAAGGCCAGTGCTTTACCTACTACATATGGTGATCCACCTGTGCGCAGGAGTTGCTTTTCTTAACTCAATTATCAACCTTACTGAGAAAATGGTCTTCTTTACCGTTAGCATGGATGGGTAGAATCACAGTAGTAAAAATGTCCATATTGCCTAAAATCCTATACCTGTTCCGTGTACTTCCTATAAACGTTCCGGCTTATTTTTTCCGAATACTACAACGCAAATCAGCCCAATTTATTTGGGGCAAACTTAAACCACGATTACCACAAAATACACTACATATGGCCCGAACCTGTGGAGGTTTGGGTGTTCCAAATTTCTCAAAATACTATTATGCTTCTCAATTAGCACAAATTATTAAATACCATGCCACTAAAGAAATCCCTCTTTGGGTAACTATAGAATCGGTGGAATGTGATCCACTTTCTATATCAAATCTGTTATGGCTTTCACCACCCCAACGACGTTCAATAACAAATCTAGTCACAAAACATAGCCTCTCAATATGGGATAGACTTAAATTCCATTTTGGTCTCCAATCTCCACTAAACCCTCTCCTCTCCTTTCTAAACAACCCCTCCTTCTACCCAGCTTGGACTTTACCTTCCTCCTTTAAAGCTTGGATAAATGTGGGTCTTACACGAGTTCATCACTTCTACGACTCTGATAAACTTATTTCATTTCCTACAATAAGCAAGACACACAACATACCCAGTAATGAAACATTTAGATTCTTACAAATTAAAAACTTTTTATCCCAAAACATCCCCACAACTTGACAACTCCAGAATATACTTCATTTGAATGATCATGTATGTCAGATCCACACAGACAAGGACTTATCTCTGACATATATGCTCAACTACTTTCACAAACAAATTCCTCTCCCCCGTCTTATACTACCAAATGGGAAGCTGATTTAAACCTTCCTCCAGACTCACTGGATTGGTCACAAATCTGGCAATCTACAAAATCAGCCACACCCAACATAGTTGCCCTAGAAACAAATTATAAAGTTCTTACCAGGTGGTATTTAGTGCCAGCACGTATATCAAAATACCTTCCCCAATACCCCCCTCACTGTTTTCGCGGATGCAAAGACATTGGTACACATCTGCATATTTGGTGGACTTGTCCAATAGTCCAAACATATTGGTCAAAAATATTTCAAATTCTCTCTACAATGTTTGAAACCACATTACAACCGGATCCATTGGTAGCCCTCCTAAATAATAAGCCACGAAACATAACTCAACGTCAATTTAAACTTTTACTATATGTCACAACAGCTGCAAAACAATCGATAGCAAAAGCCTGGTAAACCAATAAGCTTTGTGACATATCTGTAAAACAATGTGTAACTCAAGCTATGATCCATGCTAAAATGGAGGCAATCATACTTGATAAACTGGACAAATTTGAATCTCTTTGGCTTCCATGGATAACACACATACTACCACCGGATTTGAACTATTCCCTTTTTTTACCCTGATGAGATCTACCACCTTCACGGTCTATATTATTACATGTTCCCATAAATATTTAACACTCGCTTCTCTCTGGAGACCCCAAATTTCCTCCATAACCATTTCAGATCCCACCACATATTCCCACTTATTAAATTTTATTTTTAGTGATGTATAATAATAAAATATGTCTTTATCTATTTCTATTAAATTATTATTTGGTTAGGTAAACTATGTCTTTTTCGGATGCAAAATATCTATACCTTTGATGGGGATGCTTTGGAGGGACGCCCATACACCCGGGATATGCCGGGCCAAATAGCCGGACCTTGGCCCTGGTTGTTTGGGTGTCTCTCTAGGTCATCTCATTAATACCCAATTTATCTAATTTAGTTGCATTTTATGTCTCACTATTGTGACATATTGTATTTTTTTTATATATATATATTTATCTACTTACTTATTTATTTATTTTTCCAATTACAAAAGCTCTATTAATTATTATAACCATATAATTCAGATATGTGCACTGGATAATAGATTTTCTTACTGATTTCTACAAGATAACTTAAGTATTATTATTCTAAGTTATTATTGAGAAGTTCCTTTTCCTCATATTTTGTAACCTTACATAAATTTAAAACCAATACTGTAAAATTGTATTGTTGTATTCTCAATAAATTATTTGAAAAGGAAAAGGATTTTTATGCACTTTTTTCACATACACATGATGCTGATTATTAAGACTTGAATGTTTTTTAGTGTCAACACTTATTTATGCAATTTATTATGCGATTTTATGTCATTTTATTAATTGACCACAGACAGAGATTTACAGCCTTCTTCTGGTTAGCGCAGCACCTCCCCCCCTATACCTCAGTTTGATTTTGGGCTTATGTCTGACCCTTGCTTCGGTGCATGCAGCTGTCCAGTCGCATACGTGCGTTTTTACCATTTTTCTGAGTTCTTGTTTTCTTTTCTTTTTCCTATTGGGTAGCGCAGGAATATTCTTATTACATATGGAAAAGTAGTTTGATCTGAATCTGTGTGCAGACTGAAGTTCAGGCTCATCCCTAAAAATGAGTGACAAACTGAATAAAAATGACAAGCTGTACTAAAAGGAAAAACAGAAGTAAAATAGAGGGAGCGCTGTCAAAATGTGAGCATGAAAATGAAGTGGACTATAAGGCCTAAAAGAGCTCTTCACTATGGTTAGTTATTGCCTGTATAGATTAACATTATTTATAGTGTACAGTCCTTTCATCCATTCCTTAAATCCATAGTTATTCCCCAGCCAGCAGGAGTTTTTGACCTTCCATCTTCAGTTAGCTTCCTAATATCAGAGTGCAATATTATCAGAAAAAAATATTACACTGGAAGCCCCTGCCACACTACCCTGTACACCAATCAACCGATTTTGGTCCCACCTGTGTCCCACCTTTTATTACCGAGTCCCTTTCTTAGAGGTGGGAAGGCCTGGAAAAAGTAAAAACATTCGGAAAAAAACATATTTTTTCTCTTTTTTTTAAAAGCCGTTTTTTTGGAATATGTTCTTTTACAATGATAGATAATGTATCTGTGACATGGTATTCAAACTATATAACATGAAGACCTTAATATACGATTTCTGACAGTTTATTTAAAGTCCTAAATTATTGCAAGTTCTCTAAGCTGAAGACAAACAAATCCTGGAACACAATTCAAGTAACACTGTACTTCTGAAAGCAGTTCTCAAATATATGTATTTCTGCCACTACGGGACACTGCAGGGGAAAGGCTCCAGCTTAGTTTGCTTATGGGCTCCATCTTATACCTCCGACAGTTGGATGATTGTTTGGATACAGTAGATCAGTGTTTCTCAACTCCAGTCCTCAAGGTGCCCCAACAGGTCATGTGTTCAGGTTTTCCCTCAGATGAAAGGGCTGTGGTAATTAATGAGGCGGTGAAACTGATCAAATCACCTGTGCATAATAATGGTGAGCCTGAAAACATGACCCGTTGGGGTGCCTTGAGGACTAGAGTTGAGAAACACTGCAGTAGATGATAGTTTCTGTACTCTCAGGCCTTAATTGACAGGTAAGAGGGTAAATTTGTCTGACAAATTAGTTTATCTTTATAACCTTTAAATGATTCATATTAATGTTCTCCACTATCACAACATAATTTTTACCTATATTTTGCTCAGTGAATTGTTTTATCTTTATCTCCTCATAATAAAACGGTGAGACCAGCATATTGTCAGAAACCATGAATCAGACCGAGACAGAAGTGCAGTTAAAATGAGACATGTGCACACTGAAATATTTTGTTTCGGAATTTTGTTTTCGTCCGAAAAATAAATTTATTTAGTTACTCCCGAAATTCGTTTTTATTTATTTCGTTTTTCGTTAAAAATTGCATTAGTCCAAAAATCCAAATTAAGGTCGAATCTGTCATTGAAGGCTTATGGTGTCTGTCGAATGTTCAAAGAAGATTCGACGGAGCAGCTAAACTGTATGACGCCGTATAGTTTACCTGCTCCGTCGAATCTTCTTAGAACTTTCAACAGACACCAAAAGCCAAAGTACGTGTGTACTTAGTTCTAGCTATTTTACTGCTCCTCCTCTTTGGTTACAATCAGCCAATAACATTCATCATCATCATTATTTTTATTTATCTTTTTTTCTGCCCTACATCAAATCTTTTCTCCCCTGCGTCAAATCTTTTCTCCCCTACGTCAAATCTCTTCTCTCTATGTCAAATCTTTTCTCTCTATGTAGAATAATATTGGACTAATAGAGGTAAGGTTAGGCACATTCGACCACAGGTTTGATGGACACAGATTGTTATTGTCATCATCATGTCGAATCTCCTATCTATATCGAACTGTTGTAGCAACGAAAACTAAAATAAAGCATTTGTTTATGTCGGTTCTTTCATTTTTTGGATTCTGCACTTTCGTTATCGTTTGTTAAAACGATAATGAAAATACCTGAAATTCGAACGAAAATGCATTTGGACGAAAACGAATGCACATGTCTAGTTAAAATCACACTTATTTAATAATAATAATAGCAAAAGGTAAACAGAACAACGTATTAAAATCATAGCCAGAGTTCGGTAACCGCAACAAGTAGTCAGACAAGCCAGGATGTCAGGAAGCCAGAGATCAGTGTACTTCAGGACAGGCCAGGAAACCAGAGAATGAGCATAGTGGAACAGAAAGCAGGATCAGGAACCTGAAGGGACTTTAGCCAAGCGAGTCTTCAACAGGTACACAAGAGAGAGTCTCTGGATGTGTTGACCAAGGTGAAGGTAGAGAAGATCTGAACTGAACAGCTTAAGTAACCAGCAGGACTGACAAACAGGATATCATCAACAGGTGAGTCTGCTCTTAGAAGGAAGAGCTGAGCCCAGCCCTGACAGTACCCCCTCCTCAACGACCCCTCCCCATCTGAGGACCACCAGGTTTAAGGGGAAAATGTCTAGGGAAAGCACGGAGGAGGACAGGGGCATGTACGTCCGAGGATGAGACCCAAAAGCGTTCCTCCAGACTGTACTCTTTCCAATGCACCGGGTACTGTATGCACCCACGAAACCTATGGGAGTCAACAATGGACTGCACTTCATACTCCTCATGGTTCTCAACCTGTACTTGGTGTGGACGTGGCACTGAGGTGGTGAAGCGGTTGCAGACCAAAGGTTTTAATAAGAAGACATTGAATACATTTGAGATACGCATATTGGAAGTAAGGTCTAAAGCGTAAACCACTGGGTTAATCCTGCGGAGAATATGGAAAGGCCTAATAAACCAAGAAGCCAACTTCAGTGAAGGAACATGGAGTCGGAGGTTGCGAGATGAAAGCCAGACCCTGTGTGCAACCTGGTAGGAAGACGCAGGGGAGAAAGAAAGCTGAATTCCCAACTGTGCACAAAAGGCTCGCCAGAACCAGGACACAAACTGACTACCCCTGCCTGAGAGGATCACCTTGGGTAGCCCATGTAAGCAAAAGATCTCCTGAGCAAAAATGGAAGCCAGTTCCTTAGATGTGGGCAACTTCTTGGTTGGTTACAATGAGACATCTTTGAGAACCGATCAACCACCATAAGGATAGCTGTGTTGCCCTGAGAGCTCGGTAACTCCACAATGAAATCCATGGACAGGTGGGTTGAAGGCCTCTCTCCATTGGGTATGGGTTGTAGGAGGCCCAGTGGAAGGTGTCGTGGTGTCTTACTCTGAGCACACACGGAACGAGCAGCTATGAAGGCGGCTACATCAGCACGTAGACTAGACCATCAGAATTGTTGGGAAATGGCCCAAAAGAGGTGATTCTTCCCTGGGTGGCCAACAGCCTTGGGAGAATGGTAAGTCTGGAGCACGGCAGTACGGAGACTCTCAGGGACAAAGCAGCAGTCACAAGGTTCCTCAGGGGGAGCATAGACCTGAGCAGCAAGAATTTTGCCACCCAAAGGAGAAGTGAGACTGGTGAGAACCGTAGCCAGAATATGATCAAGAAGAATCACAGGAACAGGAACCGATTCCATCTTGGAAGTGGAGGAAAATTGTTGTGACAAAGCGTCAGCCCTTACATTCTTAGTACTAGGTAAGAATGAGACAATGTAATTTGCCCTCCTGGGAGAGAGGCGTATAGCCTCAGACAGGAATATGAGATTCTTATGGTCAGTAAGTATGAGAAACGGAACAGTGGTACCTTCGAGGAGATGCCTCCATTCTTTAAGTGCTAAAATGATCGCTAACAACTCTCTGTCCCCAATCTCATAATTGCATTCCGCAGGTGACAATTTCTTGGAAAAGTAGCCACAAGGATGCATAGCGCTCTCAGAGGTAGGACAAGACTTCAAAAAGTTACCTGCCTGGCCACAATAAAGGCACAATCTCTCCCTCCTCCTAAGGGCTCTCTCATCTGCAGAGAGACGTGTGAAGTCCAAGTGCATGGGTTCACCTTCACTGACCAACTCGATACCAGGAGGAGTGGGAGGTGAGGGAGGCAAGGATGGCACTGCAAAGTTCGGAGACAAATGTTCAGGAGGCTTCTGCAAGCGCTCCTTAAAAGAGAGTCTTTCTCTGAGTCTGGAATCAATGAGGATGGCAAACGTGATCAACTTCTCCACCTCAGTGGGTATATCTTGGGCTGTCATCTCATCTTTGATGGTATCCGAGAGACCATGAGAAGAAGCAGCCATGAGGGCCTCATTGTTCCATGCAACCTATGCTGCCAGAGTACGGAATTCAATGGCGTAATCGGCAACAGTTCTTGTACTCTGTTTGATGGACATGAGGCACTTGGCAGCAGAAGTGGAGTATGCGGGAACATCAAATACCATTTTAAAGGAAGCCACAAACTGGGTAACTTAGGACAATGAGTTTTTGCATCTCCCATAGAGGGTTTGCCCAGGCCAAGGCTCTCTCAGAAAGCAAAGATATCACAAAACCTACTTTGCTTCTGTCAGTGGGAAATGCCTGGGGCAGCATCTTGAAGTATATCTCAACCTGATTGAGAAACCCTCTGCATTGAACTGGATCGCCCCCAAATCACTGGGGAAGCGGAGTAGTACCAGACATACCTCTTATAGAGGTAATACTCGAGGCGAGTGCCTGCGCAGACTAGAGCAGCAGCAGGAATGGCCTGCAACACAGGTTGTACAGGAGCAGCTACAGTGGAAGATTTCAGGTGAGCTGTGTGATTCTGAAGCATCTGTAACGCTATGGCAAACTGATCCATACAGTGATCCTGCTCATCCAACCTTGAAAAAATATTACCAACAAGTGGATTGACTGCATTTTCTGAATTCTTGGCCTTCGCCTACTGTCAGAAACCATGAATCAGACCGAGACAGAAGTGCACACTTGTTTAATAATAATATTAGTAAAAGGTAAACAGAGCAACGTAGTCAAATCATAGCTGGAGCGGATAGTAAGACAAGCCAGGATGTCAGGAAGCCAGAGATCAGCGTACCTCAGGACAGGCCAGAAAATCAAGAAACTGGAGATACAGTGGAACAGCAAGCAGGATCAGGAACCAGGCAGCCAAGCGAGTCTTCAACAGGTATACAGGAGAGAGTCTCTGGATGTGTTGACCAAGGCAAAGGCAGAGATGATCTGAACTGAACAGCTTAACCACTTCCTGACCAGCTGCTGCAGTTATACTGTGGCAGGTTGGCGCAGCTGCGCGAGCCATCGTAGCTGTATGTCGGCTCTTTAAGATGCCATAGCATTTATACAGTAATCAGTGGCCATTTTTAGCTCTGATCGCTGTATAAATGTCAATTGTCCCAAAAAAGTGTCAAAAGTGTCCGATGTGTCTATCGCATTGTTGCAGTCCCGATAAAAATCGCAGATCACTGCCATTACTAGTAAAAAAATAATAATAATAATAAAAATGCCATAAATCAATCCCCTATTTTGTAGATGTTATAACTTTTGCACAAACCAATCAATATACGATTATTAGATGTTTTTACCAAAGATATGTAGAAGAATACATATTGGCCTAAACTGATGAAGAAAATATTTTTTTACATTTTTGGGGGGATATTTATTATAGCAAAAAGTACAAAATATTGTCAAAGTTGTCACATTTTTTGTTTAAAGTGCAAAAAATAAAAACCGCACAGTGGTGTAGTGGATAGCACTTTCGCCTAGCAGTAAGAAGGGTCGCTGGTTCAAATCCCGACCACGACACTACCTGCCTGGAGTTTGCATGTTCTCCCTGTGCCTGCGTGGGTTTCCTCCGGGTACTCCGGTTTCCTCCCACACTCCAAAGACATGCTGGTAGGTTAATTGGATCCTGTCTAAATTGTCCCTAGTATGTATGAATGTGAGTTAGGGACCTTAGATTGTAAGCTCCTTGAGGGTAGGGACTGAATGTACAATGTATATGTAAAGCGCTGCGTAAATTGACGGCGCTATATAAGTAACTGAAATAAATAAATAATAAATAATTAAAACCGCAGAGGTGATCAAATACCACCAAAAGAAAGCTCTATTTGTGGGGGAAAAAGGACATAAATTTTGTTTGGGTACAACATTGCATGAATGCGCAATTGTCAGTTAAATCGATGCAGTGCAGTATCACAAAAAATGGCCTGGTAAGGAAGGGGGCAAATCCTTCTGGGGCTGAAATGGTTAAGTAACCAGCAGGACTGACGAACAGGATATCATCAACAGGTGAGTCACTGTGGAAAGATTTAACTAAAAGCTGAGCGGCCTGCTCTGAGAAGGAAGGGCTGAGTCCGGCCCTGACACATCTAGAGTTTGGAAACATTTCCACAGTGCAATTTCTGCTGAGAGCAAAGATGCAATTTGCAAATGTTGTGAGAAGAAATATTCTTTTCCAAATGCTACAAGGATGACAAAACATATCCTTGCATAGGAGAGGTGCCCTACAGGGAGAATGAAATTATGAGCACCATAATGAAAGTGCAAGTAGCTTTTTCCTGCAGAGTTCTCCTTCCAGAAATACTCTTTTTTAAAAATCAGAAGAAAATTGACCAAGCTCTTGTAAGAGTAATATATGCTTCTGGATCAGCATTGTCAATACCCGAAAATGCATATTGGCAGGAAGCTTTTAAATAATTATGAGGGAAAGAGTGTGGTTACTTTTCAAGTATAGTTGAAATGTTCTTAACATATATAGTGCTTGTTATTCCATTTGGAATAAAAAATAAAATTTTAAAAAGCAAGTTTTGTTTATTTACTGAATTATCTGTACTACTATTTCAAGCATAAAACTTTTATATGCACTTCATTTCACCTACCAGTGTAACAAAATTACTTTCAGCTTATACAACTGCTCCACACTGATTTTATTTTTTTTCAATTTTAAGAAAAAGTTCATTTTTTTCCAGAAAAAAATCAGGGAAAGAAAGTTTTTTTCCCATGGCTTCAAAAATTTCAAAACTTTTACTTCTCTAGTCCTGATATCTCCTCATTTGTTCTATGATGTGTCCCCCTTATACAATCCTGCTCCTGACATTCCTTATTTATTCCATTCCCAGTCCAGTTCCCCTTACCCACCCATTGCCCTTACATCCCCCATATGTTCTGCCCTGCTCAGCTTTCCCTGTTCAGCAATCACCCCATCTGTTCCTACCCATGTCCCAGTTCCCTTTGGCTAGCCTCACACCTAACTATGCCCATTTACGCTCACCTTATAATTTCCCTAAATTCCCAATAGTTTAACCACTTAACAGGTGTCACCTAGCATACACCTGCATAGTCTGGAAAGAGAAAGGGTTAGTGAGAGGTGGAGCTGGATGGCAGGTGAGTGCAGTGCAAGGTGTAAGGGAGGGGGCCCTGATATTGGCATTAAAGTGGCAATAGAGCTTGATTTTAGAGGGTGTATGGGGTACAAGGATGTAGACAGTTTGGGTGACTGCAAGTTTAGGGTGGGTGGGTGTAGTGGATTTTGGAAAAATTGGATGAGTCCAAGATCTAATTAAGGGGCTGAAGGTAGTGGAATATCATGGTGACAGATCTCCAGTGATTGCTTCCTTGATCATCATTCTACCGTTCCTATCCTTATGCTTGTTTGACTCTGCCGCTGGCAGTAGAGTCCATGGATTCTGGTAAGCGTATTTACTATCCCCTCTGGTGTATCCTGGTGACTCCTTAAGTGGACAGTGGAAAACTTTTACCTTTACTGAGTTGATTCTATTACCCACTTTTTCATCTGGAATGTCTTGTTACACAGCAGCTGCTCTGCACTCATAGTTCCTATGTGTGGACTTTTGTATATATTTTTTATATTTTTTTGGACTCTGTTTTTCACTTTTTTGCATTATGCACTTTATTATTTTATATATGGTATCATTACCTCTCATGTACATTTGAGTATATATGTTGGTTTAGTTTCACTTGCTCATTTGTACATTGCATTTTATAATCAGTTATATGATATTATTATCTTTCAAATATTTGTTTGCACATTTATCATGGTTTAACACTGCCCTTTTAGAATTTTAATCACTTGCACAATATTCTGTCATATTTTAGTGTCAGCAGGTGTTGTATATTATGACATTAGCGCAGAAATTTTTTATGGTATCTCATCTTCCACCATTCCCTGGTCATTTTTTTATATTTCAGCTGAATCTTTTATTCAGCGAAGCGCAGGGACAGGATCCGATATGTCCATGGGTTGGCATATTTATTGGTTCAGAGGGTGTGTGGCATAATTTATCATGATTTACAAGAATCTGCACCACTTGACTGAAGATGGTCCTTTTTATTTATTTTTTTACCTTGTCAAAATATTTTATTTAGTTCATACAAGGTGGTAACAGGTAAAATAATGAGATATAAAGTGACAATTGAAATGAAGCTCAAAATTATGTAGTTAGATATACTTAATTTGTACGGCATAATCATAAATTGTCATGTAAGTACAAATAGAAAAAAGAAAAGTACAATTATGTAAATATAACCAATATGCTAAATTAGTTAGAAGGATTCATAGGTTATGCAGATAGGTTGGGGTATAGAGAAAAATTCTGCAGGAGCGAGAGCTTCTAATACATAAGAGGTAAAAGGAGGTAAAAATTAGAGAGCAAAGGGAAAGAAAGAGGGTAGAGAGACTAGGATAGGAGTGTCCATTTGGTAGGTCCTAAAGTCATTGTGGATATAGTCTGGATATACTTAGATCAACTACCATGGCAGGAGAACATTCTCATCGCAAGTTAAAGGGAGATGATGTTGGATCCATGGGTGCCAAAGTTTTTCAAATTTGGGGATTTGATCCCTTTCTATGGCTGCTATTTTAGCCTGAATCATGAAGTTATGCCAATAGGAAATGGTTAATACCCGTGTAACCTTTGTTTTGCTGTCTGTGCACCTCTTCAGAAGATTTCACCTTACTTTCTGTCCTAATGACAAATGTTTTTTGAAAATTTGGGGTTTTTAGTGAAACAAGAATTGGTGATAAAGCATCAGTGGAGAGGAGACACGTTTTCCCCATATTTACTCTTACAGGAGAGAATTTCTGTCAGGAGAATAGGGCTCTTAGCCGTCAAAATTGTGTCCCTGTGCGCATGCGCGACGGAGCGATGCTTCGGCGCATGCGCGCTCGCGGATCGGCAATCCGGCGCATGCGCATGCACAATAGCGCATGTCCCATGTGATCCTTGGACTGGCCTATAAAAGGGGCTCTGACACACAGATCAATTGCTGGTTTGTCTTCAGCTTCCTGTGATATCTCTGCTTCCTGTTATTGTGACCTGATTACCCATTTTTGACCCGGATTGACCTCGACTACTCTGCTTGTCTCCTGAATTTGACCCTCGGCTTGCTGCTCAGACTTCTGCTCTTCTCCAGTGTTTGACCCTCTGCCTGTGACCCGGATTTGCCTACTTCTCCTTGCCCTTGAACTTCTGCCTGTATTCTGGACTATCCTTGTGTCTTACTGCTGCATGCTTCAGCCTGCTGTGATTACACTTAACCTGTGTGTGTTTGACCCTCAGCCTGGTTCTGGACTTTCTCTTATACCCGCTCTATCAGATCATCCATCTGCCAGTTGCTTTCATCTACCCAGGACTTCACATCTACAACTTCCTGCTTCCTGAGGTAGCCTGTGCCTCTTTGTGCATCCACTCCCCTGTTTCACCTCCAGGGGGCGGACTGCGCTTAGTCGCAAGGGTGAACCGCTCTCAGCATTTCGGCCTCGTTAAGTACTTTCCTGATAGTACAAACCAGCCATGTCTGAGGCCGACAGAGCGTGTTCACCCCTTGAGATCCTTTGCCAGCAAGTGTCAGCACTTACGGATGCAGTCCAAAAATTGCAAGACGGTTATACTCAGATTGATGGTCGTCTCCAACAGTTGGCGGGCCCATCCGCAGCTCCCATCTCTGCTCCTACGACCGCCAGTGGGTCCTCCTCCCAAGCGGCATCTAATCCCACTGTGATCATGGCTACCCCAGAACCCAGGGTTCCTATACCCCAGCAATTTTCAGGCGATCGCAAAAAATTCCGGGCCTTCAAAAATGCTTGCTCCTTGTACTTGGCCCTACAGCCTAGGACTTTCTCTTCTGAGGTAGTAAAGGTGGGCTTTGTTATTTCACTGTTAACAGATGAACCTCAAGCTTGGGCCCACAGCCTAATGGAACAGCGGAGCCAGATATTAAATACAATTGACTCTTTCTTTGAAAGTATGGGACAGCTCTATGACGATCCCCAATGTATGGCTACAGCCGAGGCCACGCTACACAATTTATTCCAGGGACGCAGGCCTGTAGAAGATTATACCGTGGAATTTCAGAAATGGTTAGCTGACACCGGTTGGAACGAGCCAGCCCTTAAATATCAGTTTTGCCTAGGATTATTTGAAATTCTAAAAGATGGACTGGCCAGGATGGAGACCCCTGCTACTTTAGAGGACTTGATCCAAACTGCCACCAAGCTGGACAGACGTATGCGAGAGCGACGCTCAGAACGCTTTCTCGTCCCTCATCCCAGCTGGATGCTGCCAAAACCCACTCCCATCCACCCACCTTGTACTGCCTTCCCAGCTTCCACCACCTCGGATGTCGAGCCCATGCAATTGGGATTGGTCAGGGCTCCTCTCACCCCAGAAGAAAGACTGCGCAGGCGTCAGGCCAACCTGTGTCTCTACTGTGGAGGTTCTGGCCATTTCCTCCTTTCCTGCCCTGTAAGACCTAGTAAGTCCTACTCACCAGTTATTATGAACTATCAAAATTCTGGTATTTCACAGACTTACGTAAACCTCTTTGATTCTCTACAGCTAACTGAAAAGACAATCCGCCTACCGGCCATAATTGGCTCTGGAGCATGCAGCTGCTTCCTGGATGCTGTATTAGCTGCTAACCTGCATATCCCCCTAGTAACCAAGAGACAAGGTTTCTGGGTACACTTGGCTGATGGGTCTCTTCCCATCCTGATCACCACAGACTCTGGTCATCAGGAGCTTTTACGCTTTGATATCATCCCATCACCTATGTTCCCTATCATATTGGGACTTCCTTGGCTCCAAGCACATGAACCCCAAATCAGTTGGCGAAAGAAGGAAGTCGCCTTTTCCTCCAAATATTGCTTACATCACTGTTTTTCTTCAGCACCAGCTTCTTGTTCTGCTGTTATACCAATACCTGACAGCCTCCAGCACGTGCCTGCGACTTACCTGGAATACAAAGACGTCTTTGACAAACAACAGGCTGACCATCTACCTCCTCATCGGTCCTACAACTGCCCCATCGATCTTCTACCTGGCTCTGAGGTTCCTTTTGGACGCATCTTCCCGCTATCTGAAACTGAATTAAAGGCTCTCAAAGCCTAGACGAAAACTTAAAGAAAGGGTTTATTTGTCATTCCTCATCACCGGCCGTAGAAAAAAAAGATGGCTCTCTCAGACCCTGCATTGACTTCTGATCCGCCAAGGTTTTTTCTAAATTGGATCTCCGTGGAGCCTATAATCTCATTCGGATCCGGGCTGGCAATGAGTGGAAGACCGCCTTCAGATCTAGGTTCGGGCACTATGAGTACCTGGTCATGCCATTTGGGCTTTGCAACGCCCCAGCTACCTTCCAACTAGGGATGAGCTTTGAGTTCGAGTCGAACTCATGTTCGACTCGAACATTGGCTGTTCACAAGTTTGCCGAACAGCGAACAATTTGGGGTGTTCGCGGCAAATTCGAATGCCGCGGAACACCCTTTAAAAGTCTATGGGAGAAATCAAAAGTGCTAATTTTAAAGGATAATATGCAAGTTATTGTCATAAAAAGTGTTTGGGGACCTGGGTCCTGCCCCAAGGGACATGGATCAATGCAAAAAAAGTTTTAAAAACGGCCGTTTTTTCAGGAGCAGTGATTTTAATAATGCTTAAAGTCAAACAATAAAAGTGTAATATCCCTTTAAATTTTGTACCTGGGGGGTGTCTATAGTATGCCTGTAAAGGGGCGCATGTTTCCTATGTTTAGAACAGTCTGACAGCAAAATGACATTTTGAAGGAAAAAACTCATTTAAAATTACCCGCGGCTATTGCATTGCCGACAATACACTTAGAAGTTCATTGATAAAAACGGCATGGGAATTCCCCAAAGGGGAACCCCGAACCAAAATTAAAAAAAAAAAATGATGTGGGAGTCCCCCTAAATTCCATACCAGGCCCTTCAGGTCTGATATGGATATTAAGGGGAACCCCGGCCAAAATTTAAAAAACAAATGACGTGGGGTTCCCCCTAAATTCCATACCAGACCCTTCAGGTCTGGTATAGATTTTAAGGGGAACCCCGCGCCAAAAAAAAAAAAAAAACGGCGTGGGGTCCCCCCAAAAATCCATACCAGACCCTTATCCGAGCACGCAACCTGGCAGGCCGCAGGAAAAGAGGGGGGACAAGAGTGCGCCCCCCCCTCCTGAACCGTACCAGGCCACATGCCCTCAACATTGGGAGGGTGCTTTGGGGTAGCCCACGAAACACCTTGTCCCCATGTTGATGAGGACAAGGGCCTCATCCCCACAACCCTGGCCGGTGGTTGTGGGGGTCTGCGGGCGGGGGCTTATCGGAATCTGGAAGCCCCCTTTAACAAGGGGACCCCCAGATCCCGGCCCCCCGTGTGAAATGGTAAGGGGGTACTTACCCCTACCATTTCACTAAAAAACTGTCAAAAATGTTAAAAATGACAAGAGACAGTTTTTGACAATTCCTTTATTTAAATACTTCTTCTTTCTTCTATCTTCCTTCATCTTCGGGTACTTCTGGTTCTTCTGGCTCTTCTGGTTCTTCCTCCGGCGTTCTTGTCCAGCATCTCCTCTATCTTCTTTTCCTCGGGCCGCTCCGCACCCATGGCATGGGGGGGAGGCTCCTGCTCTTCTCTTCTTCTTTTCTTCATTTTCTTCTCCGGGCCGCTCCGCACCCATGCTGGCATGGAGGGAGGCTCCCGCTGTGTGACGGCGCTCCTCGTCTGACAGTTCTTAAATAACGGGGGGTGGGGCCACCCGGTGACCCCGCCCCCCTCTGACGCACGGTGACTTGACGGGACTTCCCTGTGACGTCACGGGGAATGCCACAGGGAAGTCCCATCATGTCCCGTGCGTCAGAGGGGGGCGGGGTCACCGGGTGGCCCCCCCGTTATTTAAGAACTGTCAGACGAGGAGCGCCGTCACACAGCGGGAGCCTCCCTCCATGCCAGCATGGGTGCGGAGCGGCCCGGAGAAGAAAATGAAGAAGAGAAGAAAAGAAGAAGAGAAGAGCGGGAGCCTCCCCCCATGCCATGGGTGCGGAGCGGCCCGAGGAGAAGAAGATAGAAGACGCCGCGGAGGAGATGCTGGACGAGAACGCCGGAGGAAGAACCAGAAGAGCCAGAAAAAACAGAAGATGAAGGAAGATAGAAGAAAGAAGAAGCATTTAAATAAAGGAATTGTCAAAAACTGTCTCTTGTCATTTTAACATTTTTGACAGTTTTTTAGTGAAATGGTAGGGGTAAGTACCCCCTTACCATTTCACACAGGGGGGGGTCGGGATCTGGGGGTCCCCTTGTTAAAGGGGGCTTCCAGATTCCGATAAGCCCCCCGCCCGCAGACCCCCACAACCACCGGCCAGGGTTGTGGGGATGAGGCCCTTGTCCTCATCAACATGGGGACAAGGTGTTTTGGGGGGCTACCCCAAAGCACCCTCCCAATGTTGAGGGCATGTGGCCTGGTATGGTTCAGGAGGGGGGGGGCGCACTCTCGTCCCCCCTCCTTTCCTGCGTCTTGCCAGGTTGCGTGCTCGGATAAGGGTCTGGTATGGATTTTTGGGGGGACCCCACGCCGTTTGTTTTTTTTGGCACGGGGTTCCCCTTAAAATCCATACCAGACCTGAAGGGTCTGGTATGGAATTTAGGGGGAACCCCACGTCATTTTTTTAAAAAATTTTGGCCGGGGTTCCCCTTAGTATCCATACCAGACCTGAAGGGCCTGGTATGGAATTTAGGGGGACTCCTACGTCATTTTTTTTTTCATTTTGGTTCGGGGTTCCCTTTTGGGGAATTCCCATGCCGTTTTTATCAATGAACTTCTATGTGTATTGTCGGCAATGCAATAGCCGCGGGTAGTTTTAAATGAGTTTTTTCCTTCAAAATGTCATTTTGCTGTCAGACTGTTCTAAACACAGGAAACATGCGCCCCTTTACAGGCATACTATAGACACCCCCCAGGTACAAAATTTAAAGGGATATTACACTTTTATTGTTTGACTTTAAGCATTATTAAAATCACTGCTCCTGAAAAAACGTCAGTTTTTAAAACTTTTTTTTGCATTGATCCATGTCCCCTGGGGCAGTACCCAGGTCGCCAAACACTTTTTATGACAATAACTTGCATATTAGCCTTTAAAATTAGCACTTTTGATTATTCATGTTCGTGTCCCATAGACTTTAACGGTGTTCGCGTGTTCGAACGAACTTTTTTCCTGTTCGCATGTTCTGGTGCGAACCGAACAGGGGGGTGTTCGGCTCATCCCTACTTCCAACACTTAGTAAACAATATCTTCTGTGAATTCCTTGATGACTTTTTAGTCGTTTACTTAGACGACATTCTCATTTTTTTTGCTACTATCGAATTGCACCAGGTCCATGTTAAACTGGTTTTAGCAATCCTCAGGAAACACAAATTGTACCTTAAAGCGGAAAAATGTGAATTTGAGAAAACTATGGTTCAGTTCTTGGGATTCATCATCTCTACCAATGGGGTTGCAATGGACCCTCAAAAGGTCAAGGCTATCCAGGAGTGGCCGGCTCCCATAGATAAGAAAGGAGTCCAACGCTTTATCAGATTTTCTAACTTCTACTGAAGATTTATCACTGGCTTCTCGGCAATCGTGGCACCCATTACTCAGCTCACATACAACATAGCCGTTTTTTGTGGTCCTCAGAAGCCCAGGAAGCTTTCACTAAACTAAAGGCCCTATTTTCTTCCGCACCCATCTTACGGCACCCTGACCCTCTTCTGCCTTTTGTATTAGAAGTTGACGCTTCTGAAACAGCCACTGGAGCCATTCTCTCCCAAAGACAAGGGTCCAAAGCTCTTTTGCATCCTGTAGCGTTTACTTCCCAGAAGTTAAGTGCACCAGAAAAGAATTATGATGTGGGTAATAGAGAATTACTGGCCATCAAGTTTGCTTTGGAAGAATGGAGGTATCTGCTAGAGGGGGCATCTCATCCTGTTATGATTTTTACAGACCATAAAAATCTGGAGTACCTCAGAACTGACAAATGCTTGAGACCCAGACAGACTCGGTGGGCTCTCTTTTTCTCTAGATTTAATTTTCATATTGCATACAGGCCCGGCTCAAAGAACGGTAAAGCTGACGCACTTTCCCGAATGTTTCACGAGACCACCCAAGAAACCTCTCCTCAGAATTTCTGTATGATCACACAGGTTGATTTGTTAACCACCATTAAAACTGCATCCAGTCACTTTTCTGATCCTGAAATGCCTTTTTTGCAGAAACAAGATGACCTCCTGTTTGCTCGGGGGGAAGATCTTTGTCCCACCAGAAACTAGATCTCTCGTTCTTCAGACATGTCATGACCATAAACTGGCAGGACATTTTGGAATGCTAAAGACTGCTGAATTAGTATCCCGTTCTTTTTGGTACACCGGGCTGGAGACAAGAATGTGGCTTAGTGTATTCGTTGTCAACTCAGTAAAGGGTCAAACACGAAGTCTTGGGGCTTGCTCAAATCATTATCCATTCCTGAACGTCCATGGGCAGACAACTCTATGGATTTCATTGTGGATTTACCGCCCTCAGGAGGGTTCACCTCTATTCTGGTTTTTATTGATCGTCTCTCCAAGATGGCACATTTCCTGCCCATGGTGGGCACTCCTTCTGCCTCGGCTACAGATGATGTCTTTTTCAAAGAAATAGTTAGACTTCATGGCGTTCCTCTCAGTATCACCTCGGACAGAGGGGCTCAGTTCACATCCAAGTTCTGGAAGGAACTTTGCAAAATTTTGGAAATAAAGATCTGCCTTTCCTCTGCATATCATCCACAGAGCAACGGCCAGACAGAGAGGACAAACCAAACTCTGGAGCAGTATCTCCGCTGCTTTTCTGCTGACTCCCAAGATGACTGGTCCTCTCTCCTACCATTTGCCGAGTTTGCATACAATAACTCTATTCACTCTGTTACTAACCAAACACCTTTCTGGTCAAATTTTGTTTTTCACCCTTCTTTTTTCCCAAATATTCTTCCAGAAATACCCGTCCATGCGGTACAGGACCATGTAAGCTCCATCCAGCTGAATTTCCAGAGGATTCAGGAAGCTATGCAGAAATCCCAAGATGACTACAGCAAGCATTACAACAAAGGAAGGAAGGAAAATCCAACTTTCAAGGTGGGTGAAGAAGTGTGTCTTAGATTACCAATCCCAGCACGGAAGTTAGGACCAAAATTCATAGGCCCTTTCAAGATCAAGAGGATGATCAATCCTGTGGCTTTTGAACTGTATTTACCCAACTCATATAAAATTCATCCTGTATTTCATGCATCTCTTCTGAAACCCAGGATCCCTAGTCCTTTCCCAGGCAGAGAAGAACTACCTCCTCCACCGGTCCTAGTGGACGGCGAGGATGAATTTGAGGTGAAAAATATTCTGAGTTGCAGAAAAAGGGGAAGACAGCTCCAGTACTTAGTGCAATGGAAGGGGTATCCCACTGAAAATAATTCATGGGAACCTGCTAAAAATGTGCATGCCCCACGTTTGGTTCAAACTTTCCATCAGGAACATCCTGAACTAATGTCCAGTTTGGGTGTCCAGAGGCCACCCCTCGGGGGGGGGCACTGTCAGGAAAATAGGGCTCTCAGCCGTCAAAATCGTGTCCCTGCGCGCATGCGCGGCGGAGCGGCGCTCCGGTGCATGCGCTTCGCGGATCGGCAATCCAGCGCACGCGCATGCGCAATAGCACACGTCCCATGTGATCCTTGGACTGGCCTATAAAAGGGGCTCTGACACACAGATCAATTGCTGGTTTGTCTTCAGCTTCCTGTGATATCTCTGCTTCCTGTTATTGTGACCTGATTACCCGTTTTTGACCCGGATGGACCTTGACTACTCTGCTTTTCTCCTGAATTTGACCCTTGGCTTGCTACTCGGACTTCTGCTCTTCTCCAGTGTTTGACCCTCTGCCTGTGACCCGGATTCGCCTACTTCTCCTCGCCCTTGAACTTCTGCCTGTATCCTGGACTATCCTTGTGTCTTACTGCTGCATGCTTCAGCCTGCTGGGATTACACTTATCCTGTGTGTGCTTGACCCTCAGCCTGGTTCTGGACTTTCTCTTGTACCCGCTCCATCAGATCATCCATCAGCCAGTTGCTGCACAGTTGCTTCCATCTACCCAGGACTTCACGTCTACAACTTCTTGCTTCCTGAGGTAGCCTGTGCCTCTTTGTGCATCCACTCCCCTGTCTCACCTCCAGGGGGCGGACTGCGCTTAGTCGCAAGGGTGAACCGCTCTCAGAATTTCGGCCTCGGTAAGTACTTTCTTGATAATTTCCCTTCCTAGGGGTAGATTTCATCTCACTTCATGTTGTCTCCTTCGGTTTGCAAGTAGGAGTCGTTTGTAAGTTGGATGTTTGAAAGTAGAGGCCTGCCCTATATACTCTGCAGAAATTTGGGCTTTAGGTGTTGGTGTTGCCACAACACTGTAAGCCCTCACAGTTACTCTTGGTGGGCACTGTAACACCCTGCTGTGAACTATTATATCAAGAATTGTAATTACATGCCATTGTTGAACAGTGGTAGAAAAATTGAGCCTTTGGTGGTGGTGGTGCTGGTGCCACAACACTGTAAGTCCTCACAGTTACTCTTGGTAGGCGCTGGAATGGGCCCTGTTGTGAAATATTATATCAAGAATTGTAATTACATGCACCTGTTGAACAGGGGCAGAAAAATTGGGCCTTCGGTGGTGGTGGTGGTGATGGTGTTGCCACAACACTGTAAGCCCACACAGTTACTCTTGGTGGGCGCAAGAATGGGCCCTGCTGTGAAATATTAGATCAAGAATTGTAGTTACATGTCCCTGTTGAACAGGGGCAGAAAAATTGGGCCTTAGGCACTGGTGCCACAACACTGCAACCCCTCACAGATACTGTAGTTGGAGTGCAGGAATGAGCCCTGCTGCAAAGTATCACATCAAAAATTGTAATTACATGCCCCTGTTAAACAGGGGCTGAAAAATTGGGCCTTAGGCACTGGTGCCAGTGCCACAACACTGCAACCCCTCACAGATACTGTAGTTGAGTGCAGCAACGAACCCTCCTGCAAAATATTGCATCAAAAATTGTAATTACACGCCCCTTTTTAACAGTGGATGAAAAATTGGGCCTTAGCCACTGGTGGTGGCGCCCAGAACCAAAAATGTTCTTACAAGCTATTAGCATGATCATTGAGGAGGAAGAGGATAGTCACTCAGCTTAACAGGATAGTCAGTCAGCATCAGCATAGCAAGGGCTTGAAGAGATCTGACATCAGGTGCTTGGTAGCTGGTGGTGATCCAAGACTGATTCATTTTTATGAAGGTCAGTCGATCGACCGAGTTGGTGGACAGGCGCACCCTGTGATCAGTTAAAAAGCCTCCAGCAGCACTGAACGTGCATTCCGAAAGAACGCTGGATGCAGGACAGGTCAGTAGCTCAACTGCATACTGTGCAAGCTCTGGCCAGTGATCCATCCTCAAGAATCAGTAACCCAGAGGATTTTCGGTGGGAAAGGTGTCCAAGTCAGATCTTGCCCCTAGGTATTCCTGCACCATGTAAAACAGACGCTGGCGATGGTTGCTGGAACCGATCATACCTTGGGGCTGCAGACTAAAAAATTGTCTGAACGCATCGGTCAGATGGTCACCTTCTCCGCCGCTCCTTCTTTGACTGACCGAAGCCTCAGCAACACGTTGTCCAGGAACAGGAATTTGTAACCTCCCAGTCTCTGGGAACGCATTGCACAGACCTTTCTGCAAGGCCTCCCGAAGATGCTTCATCCTTTGCTCCCTCTGCGACGGCAAGATAAGGTCCGCAACCTTACTTATGTAACGTGGATCAAGGAGGGTTGCCAGCCAGTAATGATCCCTCTCCTCGATACCACGAATACGAGGATCCTTCCGCAGGCTTTGCAGGATCAGGGAGGCCATGCAGCGTAGGTTTGCTGAGGCATTCGGTTAGGAGTCCTCTGGGTCACTAAGGACGACATGATCCGCAGCCACTCCCTCCCAGCCACATACAAGTCCATGGGTTTTTCCGGACTCTAAATAATCCCTTAAAGACTGCTGCTAATGCTGAGATCTAGGCTCCACCTCCATGCTGACACAATCCTCCTCGTCCTCTTCCTGTGTGATCGGCGGGCATGCAGGAACACTGTCTGGATAAAGGGGGCCTTGAGAGGTAAGGAAGTCCTCCTCTTCCTACCTCTGTCCATTATTCCATGCAGCGTGTACTCCAACAGGTGGACAAGGGGGACAGTGTCACTGATGCATGCACTGTCACTGCTCACCATCCTCGTGGCCTCCTCAAATGGTGACAGGACAGTGCATGCATCCCAGATCATGGCCCGCTGGCATGGGGAAAAAAAACAAGCTCCCCTGACCCTGTCCTGGTGTCATAGTCGCACAGGTACTCATTGATGGCCCTCTGCTGCATGTGCAGCCGCTGCAGCATGGCCAAAGTTGATTTCCACCTGTTGGGCATGTCACAGATTAGGCGGTTCTTGGGCAGGTTAAATTCCTTTTGGAGGTCAGCCAGCCGAGCATTATATGATCGGCGGAAATGCACACAGACTTTCCTGGCCTGCCTCAGGACATCCTGTAAGCCTGGGTACCTGCCCAAGAACCGCTGCACCACCAAGTTAAGGATGTGAGCCAAACAGGGCACATGGGTCAGTTGTCCCTGTCGGAGGGCGGAGAGAAGGTTGGTGCCATTGTCGTAAACCACCATTCCTGCCTTAAGCTGGCGTGGCGTCAACAACCTCTGAGCCTGCCCCTGCAGAGCTGACAGAATCTCTGCACCAGTGTGGCTCCTGTCCCCCAAGCACACCAGCTCATGCACCGCTGTCACGTACCTTACAGCGGAGTCTGAAATGACAAGGGTGGCCTCTTGCATGGTTCCGGTCCTAGCACCCCTGGAGGTTGAGACAGGGCTGCTAGGGCAATGGAAGGGCGCAGGTGCCTGCTGGCAGGATCAGGAACACCGGAGCCTTAGAGGAGCTGGTGGGATACGGATTCTGGATTGGTTCAGGAAAGTTCGACAGGAGTACTTGCAAGGTCGGGGACAGGCAGGAGTCGGCAACGTGCTGGCAGGAAGGTACACAATCGGCAGGCAGGTTCGTAGTCAGGAGCTGGCGGTGGTTGGCAATGAGCTGGCAGAGAGGTACAAGACCGGAAGAAAGAGCCGTAGTCAGAAGCTCAAGCTGGGTTCGGTACAGGAAGCAGGGGTAGGCAGAGTTGCAGGGATAATCCGAAAGAGTAGTCAGGAAAGCCAAGGGTTCAGGATCAAGGTTCAATCAAAACAGCAGCAAGGATACAGGAACTAGCTGAGACAATCCAGCACTGACACTAGTATGCTGATCCTTTAAACAGGGTGCCTTGTGCCGTGATTCTTTGGCGGGCGGACGTGCCCACGCTGACGTGCACTCGTTCGTATGAGAGTGCTAACGTGCGTGCCTGGTCCGGGGCTCACTCGTTCGTGCAGCACGTCTGGCTGGCGCACGGAGACGAGACATTCACTGACATTGCCCCCTCCTTACAGGCAGCCTCGATGCCACTCTGGATCCTTCTTTCTTGATGAGAGCGATGAAAGGCTTGTATAAGCCTTGGGGCATGGAGGTTTGCTTCTGGTTCCCAGGAATTTTCTTCTGGACCAAAACCTTTCCACTTAATTAAATATTGATTATGTCCGTGCCTTTTCCTGCAATCTACAATGGTCTCGATTTCGAACTCCTCCTCTCCATCCACCATTATAGCCTCTGGGGGCCCCACTTCACGACCTGGAAAGGGATTAACCACGTCAGGTTTCAACAAGGAAGTATGAAACACAGAATGGATCTTGAATGTGTCGGGAAGTTCAAGTTCATAAGCCACTGGGTTGATTTTTCTCTTGACCAGGAAAGGTCCCAGATATTTAGGTCCCAATTTCCTGGACAGACAGGCCAATTTCAGATTGATTGTCGAAAGCCACACACGGTCACCAACTTTCAAATCCAGTTCTCCTCTCCTCTTCCTGTCAAAGAATCTTTTATTAACCTCCTGTGTCCTGGAAATGGTCTCTCTCAGCACCTGGTTATTAGTAGCAAGGAAATTTAGTCTGTCCTGAACAGCTGGCAATGGAGAGTTTGGAATTAACGTTGGCAAGAAAGAGGGATGAAACCCATAATTTGAGAAGAAGGGAGATTGGTTGGTAGCTGCATGGGCAGAGTTGTTAAATGCGCAGTAGTGAGGCCCAATCTTCTTGGGTAAAAGAGGTAAAGCAGCGCAGGTATTGTTCTAGCGTTTGGTTGGTACGCTCAGTCTGCCCATTGGACTGGGGATGGTAAGCTGAAGAGAAATTTAGTTTGATGCCCAGTGCTTCGCACAGTGCTTTCCAAAATCTTGAAGTGAACTGCACTCCACGATCTGAGACAATGTCACTAGGGATTCCATGCAATCTCACCACTTCTTTAATGAAAACTTCAGCAGTTTCTGTTGCTGATGGGGTCCCTTTCATGGGGACAAAATGTGACATCCTGGAGAGGCGATCTACCACTACAAAGATGGAAAACCCTTCCGATGGAGGGAGCTCTACGATAAAATCCATCCCAATTTTATCCCAGGGTCTTTCAGGAATGGGTAGTGGTCTTAATAATCCCCATGCTTTGCTTTTGCTGTTCTTGTTTCTGAGACAGATTGAGCAGGAGCCAACATATTTCCTGCAGTCCCTTGCTAAGCTGGGCCACCAAAAATGTCTCTGGATCAAATCCATGGTCTTGTATCCCCCGAAATGGCCAGCCAGCGGGTAGTCATGGCACACTTGTAAGATAGTAGTGCGCAGATTCTGTGGTATGAAAATTTTATTCCCCTGCCAATAGAGCCCATCGTTTTCAGTTGGAGTTATTTTTAATAACATTTTTAAAACTCAATTTTTTTATTTATTTTTTTTTTTTTTTTAAGTTTGAAAAAAAGTTTATTGAGTTATTGAAAAAATACATCAATCAAGAGAGAGAAAAAGGAGCACAACGCTCATCGTGTACAGATTATAAAAATGGTACAGCGGTTATATAGAATGTCAACATTAAATTTTGATTAGCCTTAGTCTTGTAACATAAACAAATACGTTGCTATGGGCGTTGGGAATCTCGGCACCAGAGCCCCTTCTGGGAACTAACTGCTCTGATGAACCGGGAATCCCCGAGCCCACCTCGCTTCTACAATGTGGAAAAATGTCTAGGATATAGATACACAACCTTAAAAACCGGAAAAATAATAAAAAGGAGAAAACTGAAAGGGGGCTTGTATCTATATGACAATTGAATACCATGTTAATAACGTATTTATATAATCATTACTTTAATAAAAAAAGCTAACTGGTCGGTCGACCTCTCAGGGTGGAATGAACTTTGGCCGGTTGATCCGGACCGAAGCATATTATGCTTAGAAAATAGGGGGATACAACATTTGAGAATCTGCCCTGAAAGCCTCCTTGAGGCTAATAACCTAGGTAGTAGAGAGTACCGAGAGCCTGAGGAAACAGTAATAAAATAGGGAGAAAGCAGAAGGGTGAAAGAGGGAAAGAAAGAAGTTAGGAGGGACAGAAGGGATAGGGGGGGCGAAAGGAGTAACTGATCGTAAGGATTGATGGGAAGGAAGTGCACAGGAGACCCCTAGGAGAGGGAGATTGAGAGCCCTCCAATGATGAGCTATTCTTATGGTCTATCGATCACACATACAGTGGGTGCCCCACGAGATTTGCCCAAGGTTCCCAAATAATTTTGAATTTGTCTAGGGTATCTAGAATAGTGTTGGATATTTTTTCTTGCAGCATGATCCAAGTAATTTTTTGTTTGGCTAACCGAATGGACACTTTCGGTGATTTCCAGGACCGGGTGATGGTCATTTTGGCCCCCACTAGAATAAACTGGATCAGCTTCTGGGTATGTTTGGAAATTTTAGGAATGGGACCATTAAGCAAAGCAATAGTTGGATCTTGTTTCAGAGTACAACCGCATGTTCTGCGGATAAGGGAGAAGATCTTGTTCCAATACATTCTGATTTTAGGGCATTCCCATAGTATGTGTAAAAGAGTGCCCACATGACTGCAGCCTCTAAAGCAAAGAGGTGACGTTTGCGGATAGAATTTGGCAAGTCGTGAAGGTACCAGGTACCAGCGTGTAAGAATTTTCAGCCCTGCTTCGTTTATTGAAGTATTAACCATACCTTTGAAGGAGCGGGCAAAATTAGTATGCCACTTATCCAGGTCCCAGCTGAAATCAAGATCCCGCTTCCAGCTCATCATATATGCTGCTTTCTCCATGGGTTCCGCCAGGGATGAATAGATGAGAGAGATACCTCCTTTGGTGTCTGAGGCCGAAGCGCACCATTGTTCATAAGGCGTTACTGAAAGATGGTTCTCACTACTCTTCCATAACCGATTCAAAAAATGTGAAAGTTGAAAGAACCTAAATTTTTCGGCTGAGGGCATTTCAAGTTTGGAAATACAATATGCTAAAGTGAGGGGACCATTGGAGTTGAAGAATTGACCAATTCTATAAAGGCCCTTGTCAAGCCACCATTTGAAGGCTCGAATATCTAAGCCAGGTGGAAAGTTATGATTCCTGAAGATATGTGCCAGGGGGTGCCAAGTAGAGATGAGGGGTTTGAGTTTATGAAGGGAGTCACAAAGTTTCATTGAGTGAGATAATGTGGGGGCTAGTATAGGGGGACGTTTTTTGGGGATATTCCAAAGCAGAAAATCTAAGGTGAAACCAGGGACCGCCTCTCGCTCCATGTTCACCCAGTCTGGTTTGGGTCCTTTCATATAAATAGTTGAAAATTGGCTCAGTTGCGCTGCCTGATAATACCACCAAAGATTAGGAACCCCTAGTCCTCCCTTTTTTCTGGGTCTAAAAAGCACTTCTTTAGAGAACCTGTGGCCTTTCTTATCCCATATAAAGCGGATTATGGCAGATTGTAGGCGTTGGATGTGCGATTTGGGGACTGGGATGGGTAAGAAACGAAAAAGATATAATAACCTAGGTAGGAGTGTCATTTTAACCGCGTTCACTTTACCTAACCACGAGAGCTTATAAAGCGACCACTGGGTCAGGTCGTCTGTGAGCTTTTTGAACATGGGGAGAAAGTTATGTTTAAACATTATTTCAATACTGGACGTAAGGTTAATGCCAAGGTAAGGGATGGATGTGGAATTCCATGAGAATGGAAATTTACTCCTTAGAGTGTTAACGATGTCTTGAGAAATGGAAACATTGAGAGCGACTGATTTGGATACATTAACCTTAAGTCCGGAAGCTAGTTCAAAGTCTTGTAAAAGTTGCATTATGTTGGGGATGGAGATTAGGGGAGATGTGACGAACAGGAAGACGTCATCCGCGAATAAAGCGCATTTGTGAGTACCTTGCCCACAACGAACTCCATGGATGTCCGGGTGTTGTCTTATCGCGATGGCTAAAGATTCGATAGCTATCGCGAAAAGAAGGGGGGAAAGGGGACATCCCTGCCTCGTTCCCTTCTGTATAGAAAATTTATCTGATAGATGTCCTTGTAATCTCACCTGTGCCTTAGGTTGATGGTAGAGGGCTCCCAAGATATTAATAAAGTTTGGGCCAAAACCCCATTTACGTAAAATTGTGAAGAGGTAGGGCCAAGCCACTGTGTCAAATGCTTTTTGGAGATCTATGGAGAGGAGGAGGCCCCCCTGAGGGGGTCCCCCATCCCACCCCGATCTCATTAGGGAAACTGCATTTATTGCTCTCCGTATCTGGTCCGGTCCCTGTCTCCCCGGTATGAACCCTACTTGGTCCTTATGTATGTAGGTACCTATAAAAGAGGCGAGTCTATTGGATAGTATTTTTGTCATAAGTTTTAGATCATTATTAATTAATGAAATAGGTCTGTAGTTACTGACTTCGCTGGGGTCTTTACCTGGTTTGGGTATGACCGAAATAAAAGCCAAGTTGGCATTAGGATCCAGTGGGGATGATTTGGTTAAGGAGTTAAAGAGGCGAACCAGATACGGAGAGAGGGTATCTATAAAAGTTTTGTAATAGTGGTTTGAGAAACCATCCGGGCCTGGGGCTGAGTCTTTTCTAAGCCCTTTTATGACTGCTCGGATCTCGGATTCTTGAAATGGGGATTCCAAGATGGAGCGGTGAGATTCAGAGATTTTGGGTAGTGGGATTTTCTCTAGAAAAGCATCCAATTTCTGTTGAGAAATTGGGCAATCGTCGGAGTACAGGTTGGCATAAAAAGATTGGAATGATTTTAGGATTTTACTTGGGTTTTGGGTGTGTGACCCGGATTGGGTTTTTATTTTGGGTAGGGCGAATGACCTATGTTTCGGGGTAAGTTTGGCCGCTAACTGGGGGCCAAATTTGTTTGCGCGCAGATAGAAACTTCCGCTGAGCCAATGAAGGTGCTTTTCTACATTGGAGGTCAAGGCTGAGTTAAGGGACAGTCTGATAGTATCAAGTTTAGAGAGAGTGGTAGGATTGGGGTTCAGTTTATGGGACCTGCTGAGATCTTTGAATTCTTTCTCTAGTTTCATGATATCTATTTGCCGTTCTCGCTTTAATTTGGCCGCAAATTGGATCAGTTTCCCTCTAATTACCGCTTTGTGGGCATTCCAAAGAGTAGTAGGGGAGATGTCCTCAGTGTCATTAATTAGGAAGTACTCTTTAATATCCTTTTCTAATATATTACAGTGGACAGGGTTAGATAAGATTTTCTCATTTAGGCGCCAAGTGCGAGAGCCACATGGGGACAATGAATTGGATAATCCTAAGATTACCAGGGAGTGGTCGGACCACGGAACATCGTGGATAGAGGCGTGGTTAGCATTTTGTATATCAGAGTTTGACATAAATATATGGTCGTCTCTAGCATATGTCTTGTGGGGTGCTGAGTAGTGTGTATAGTCCCTTGTTGTGGGATTTAATTCCCTCCATGAGTCAATGAGCCCTACTGAGTGAAAGAGTCTGGCAATCTGGAGGCTCTGTTTGGGGGGTTGTTTAAGGTGAGGGACTCCCTGAGCTACTTTATTTAGGATCTGATCGAATGTGATGTTGGAGTCCCCACCCATAATCACCCTACCCTCAAAGTGGGGTGAGAGATTTGCCAATAAGGAGGAGAAAAATTTAGCTTGGCCTTTGTTAGGAGCGTAATATGAAATGATAGTATAGAGGTTACCTTCAATCAGTCCTTTGACTAATATATATCTCCCGTCATTATCTTTAATGGCTAAAGTGTGAGAGAAAGGGGTCTGTTTAGAGATTAGGATGGCTACTCCTCTTTTTTTCTCGCTAGCGTTTGCAAGGAAAAAAGTGGGGTATTTGTTGTGTAAAAAAGAAGGCAAATAGTTTGAGGGGAAAGGAGTTTCTTGGAGGAGCACGACATCTATTCCTCTTGAATTATAGCTTTGAAAAGCTTTGCATCTCTTGACCGGTGAGTTGAGCCCTTGGGTGTTATGAGAGGCAATCTTAAGTGCCCTCTGTAAAGGAAGTGGGTCGGCCATAGTTACAGAAGGAGTGAACCTGGTGTGTTAGGCGCGAACCTACCCGGTTCCCTGATGAAGCAGCGCTGAGTCTGGGAGGGAGATCTTGCTGTCGCAGCGGAGGATTCTGGATAAAGACGGTCTCCTGTGCACATTCCTGAAATAAAGAGAAGGGGAAAGGGGGAAAGAAAGGAAAGAGGAGAGTGAGAAGAGAATGAGAGAAGAAGGGAAGAATCGTTAAATAAGACAATCTAATTACTTCAAAAAAGTCCAGGTGTAAGAGCCCAGAAAGGCAATGAACTGGACTGAAAAGTTCAGTTCAAGTCTGAGACCCAAAAACAAAAGGGTCACAGAAAAACAGGAACAACCTCAGCCGAGGTTGTTTGTCTGATGTAACCAGTGGGAGGGTCTCCCCTGATCACAACAGAAGGAGTGGCGATGCTAGCCCAGCCGAGCCGCCGGGTCCCCATCTATTGGGGTAATATGGAACCTAAAAAGTATGAACATCAAAAATTTTAAATATATACCCAACTAAAAGAAAGAAAACAAAAATGAGGAGTTGAGCCCAACCACTAAGAGATACATGGGCAAATCCCTGCCTTACATATAAATGACAAAACGAAACCTGCCATAGGAGATATCCTACCAGTAATCGGGAAGGGGGAGGGAAGGTAGGAGTAGGGAAATG
Organism: Lithobates septentrionalis; assembly: GCA_037952835.1. Lineage (NCBI taxonomy): Eukaryota > Metazoa > Chordata > Amphibia > Anura > Ranidae > Lithobates > Lithobates septentrionalis. The sequence continues at coordinate 1,668,634 of JBBDGP010001410.1, read as the reverse complement.
GAAGGGAGGGGGGGAATAGTGAGATGGGGCGCAATTTTATGCCCTGGTGTTCCCGGAAGTCATTATAACCTCAAGTGCGGTCCATTATGAAAACAGAAGGTAATTGTCTGAGGATATATAATAATAAAATAAAAAAAAATAAAAAAGGGAAAAAACAACCCGGGATCATCTTCTTCCATCTTCATTGTGAGGAGGTGAGTGGAGAGGGTTCAGGTAAGTGCGACTATTTTCACTGAAGGATATAGAGGATCGGATAGGGTGTACACAATGTACACAAGTACCCCTCATTCAGAGGGTATAACCTGGAGGCGAAAAAGTATCCACACAGTCCTTGTAGAGCCGAGTGAAGACGAAATCATCTTGGAGGGAAGGAGTCGCGGTGGCGCTTCGGTTGCTGTTTGTTCCAGAGGGGAGTGATGGGGCTGCCTGGAGGGGGTCTCTTCGAGGAACTTGACTTGGACGGGGGATCCTGGGGGGAGGCTTCTTGAGAGATGAATCCAAGTCTCAGGAGTAAGTGTTCACCCTCTTGGAATGAAGAGAATCCATATGATCTTTCCTTGTGTTGAAACAGGAGACGGAAAGGGAAAGTCGAGAAGAGGTTTCAAAGCCTTTCTTTTTAAAATTGTAGTTTTGGAAATGTCTGCGAAGACTTGAATCTTGTTTCCTTGGAAGGATAAGTTGTCCAGGTTCCGAGATCTTTTCATGACTTCCTCTTTGGTTTCGTAATAGTGGGGTTTAACCACTATATCCCTCGGGAGCCCGTCCTGTCTGGGTGGTTGCAGCGCTCTGTGAGCCCTGTCAATCTCTAGTTTATGGTCAGAGATATCTGGGATAAGTTCTTTCATAAAAAGCTTCACTGTGTCATGAACATTAGTAACAGCTTCAGGGATACCTCGAATGCGAAAGTTACCTCTCCGGTTACGATTTTCCAAATCGTCAATCTTCCCTAGTGCCGTATCAAGTTGTTCCTGCATCAATTGAATGCTGTCAGTATTCTGGTTGGTGCGCGCAACAGTATGATCCACAGCTTGTTCGATCAAATCAATGCGGGCCCCCAAGCTCTGTAAGTCAGCCTTTATAGACGTGGTGATCTGCGCTGCATTTTGAGCCAGGCCTGCAGCCAGCATGTCTGAAAAACAGTTCAGAAGTTGTGCTATGTCTGACTGATGGGGAGAGTTCAGAGGTGCAGCCTGCTGCGTGGCTGGGGATGGGATGGGAGCGTGCATTGATGGGATATGGAGCATATCAGATAAGGCCCTGTTAAAAAGGGAGTCTTTGCTGGTAGGGTGATCATTCTTGGGGGAGATATTACTCACAGAGGATCCCAGAGTGGTGGTGGCGAGCTGTTCCTCTTCAGGGATGTCTGCCATGAGGTCTCCTTCTCCTGTGTCTGCCTGTGAGGAGGCCGCGGCCGCCATCTTAGAAGTAGTGAGGGCGGACAGGCCGAAAGTGAGTTGCCTACTAACCGCTGGTCGATGTGAGCGGGTATGCATATATAAATGTGCCCACGGTCCTCCTCTACCTGTGGGTACTTAGCAGGGACGGTTCCGCTAAAGATGTCAGCGTCTAGGGACCGCGGAAGGCTCGGCTGTGACGGAGCTCCCGTTCAGAACGTCTTCCTGGAAGTCCCGCGCATGCGCACTCTGAGCCCATCGTTTTCTTGAAGGTTCATATCTGGAGGCAGAGAGATTCCCCTGGATGCTTGACGAATCTGTGTCATTAGATCGGTTTGTGTAAACAGAAAATTCCCAGCCTGTAAGATGGTATCCATTTGAGGTGGAACCTCGACTTCCGTGAACATACGCGATAACGCGTCTGGTTTCACATTCTTGGATCCGGGCCGGTAGGTTATATGGAAACTGAAGCAAGGAAAAAAAGAGCCCATCTTGCTTGTCTGGGTCTAAGACCTTTGGCAGTCCTGAGATACTCTAAATTTTTGTGATCCGTGAAGATCAGTATTGGGTGTGTTGCTCCCTCCAAGAGGTACCGCCACTCTTCCAGGGCCGATTTGATTGCCAACAGTTCCCGGTCTCCCACATCGTAGTTCCTTTCTGAAGGCCCTAATTTCTTTGAGAAAAAGGCCACAGGGTGCATTAGAGCTTTAGGTCCTTGGCGTTGAGACAGGATGGCCCCTACAGCGCTCTCTGAGGCATCTACTTCCAGTATGTATGGAAGGGCAGGGTCAGGGTGCTTTAATACCGGGGCAGAGGTGAACAGTCTTTTTAATTTGTCAAAAGCAGCTTGTCCACTGAAAGCGGTTCTGTTTCTTGGTGAGTTGAGTGATGGGCATGATGATACCAGAGAAGTTTTTAATAAATTTCCTGTAAAAATTGGAGAAACCGATGAACCGCTGTACCCCTTTCTTGTCAACGGAGGTGGCCAGGACATTATGGCTGCAACCTTTTGGGGATCCATTGCCATCCCTCCTGTAGAGATTACTAGTCTGAGAAAGTGAATGGTCTGCCGTTCGAATTCACATTTCTCGGCCTTGGCATAGAGTCCATTTTGTCTTAACCTAAGAAGGACTTGTTTCACATGGTCACGATGTAGTTCTAGAGAAACCGAGAAAATCAGAATGTCGTCTAGGTAAACAATCATGAATATGTCTAGGAAGTCTCTGAAGATATTATGTACAAAATGCTGGAAGGTTGCCGGGGCGTTACATAACCCAAAGGGCATAACGAGGTATTCAAAATGGCCAAACCGAGTCCTGAAGGCCGTTTTCCACTCATCACCCTTTCTGATTCTGATCAAGTTGTAAGCACCTCGTAAATCCAACTTGGTGAAAATCCTTGCAGAGTGGAGTCTCTGGAGCAATTCTGGAATTAGAGGCAGGGGGTAGCGATTTTTAACAGTAATCCGATTTAATTCCCTGTAATCCACACATGGCCGGAGTGAGTTGTCTTTCTTTTAGACAAAGAATATTCCTGCCCCGGCTGGAGAAGTAGAGTGTCGGATGAACCCCTTCTTGAGGATCTCGTTGACATAGTCTTTCAGGACCAAGAGTTCAGGTTCCGAGAGGGGGAAAATTCTGCCAAAGGGAATTTCTGCCCCTGGTAAAAGTTCAATCGGGCAATCGTAGGCCTGGTGGGGAGGAAGAGTGTCTGCTTTCTGTTTATCAAAGACATCCAGGAAATCGTGGTACACGGATGGAACAAGATCTTGGGATTCGGATGCTGGTTTGAGACAGCCAACAACTGGGACTGAGTGGTGGAGGGTCTGGAGACAGTTATGGAGGCAGTAGGCTGACTGGAAAACCACCTTGCCGGTTGTCCAATCGATCTGTGTGTTGTGTGCTTGCAACCATGGCATTCCTAGAATGATTGGAAAGAGCGGTGAGGATATCACATCTAGGCACAACAGTTCTTGGTGGTTGGGTGAGATGTCAGCGGGCAAAGGTTGAGTTTCTTGAATGATGGGCCCAGATTTGATGTTGGACCCATCAGCTAGTCGTATGAACAATTTATGTTGCTTAGGACGTAGAGGAATCTTGTGTTGCAGGGTGAAGGCATGATCGATGAAGCAACTACAGGCGCCTGAATCAACTATGGCCTGGACCTGGAGTACCCCTTCTGGAAGCTGTAGGGAGACAGGAACAGCAATGTGAGTTGATCTTGCTAGAGCCAAAGCACAAGGATCAAGAGGAGGAGAGTCACACTTACGAGTCTTGTTAGGACACATGTTGGCGTAATGACCGGCTCCTCTGCAGTAGAGACAGAGATTATTCATACGGCGGCGCTGCTTCTCTTCTGGTGTCAATGGTGCATGAAGCAGACCTAATTGCATTGGCTCTGGAGCTTCAGTGACTGGAGCAGGTAGTGGGGTTGCAGGAATAGGTGGGTGGCTGGGTACCCTGGGTAGCATCCACATGGGCTGAATCAGCTCTTCTAGAGAATTGGGGACCCCCACCCGAGCTAGTTCATCTTTAAGTGCCTCTGAAAGTCCTAAGCGGAACTGAAAACGGAGAGAGGCGTCGTTCCATTGTGTGTCGGAACTCCACCGTTTAAAGTCAGTGACATATTCCTCCACGGGTCTACGACCCTGCTGGAGGGCGTGGAGACTGGCCTCAGCTGTGGTGGTACGTTGAGGGTCATCATAAAGCTTAGCCATTTCATCCAGAAAAGAGTCCATGGTATTCAGCAAGGGACTAGCTTGTTCTAATAGATGGTGAGCCCAGGTCTGGGGTTCTCCCTGTAGCAATGAGATGATGAATTCCACCTTGGTACTTTCCAAGGAGAAGGTGCGAGGCTGAAGCAGGAAATACAGATGGCAGGCATTTCTGAAAGCGCGGAATTTGCTGCGGTCTCCCATGAATCTTTCTGGAGCAGGAACTCGTGGCTCTGGGGGTGGCACCACTACTGTGGGAGTAGAAGTTGAAATCAATGATGCAGGTGCTGCGGCTGTCTGGTGTGCTGAGGTGCTTGGGGAGAGAGACTCCACTCATTGCTCAAGTCACTGATAGCCATCCTGCAGGCCCTGGACTGCTTGAGTGAGGTTTGCAATCTGTTGGCACAGAGCATCCATAGCTGAGGCCCCCCTTTCAGACTCCATGTGGCTGGATTGTACTGTCACGTACCTTACAGCGGAGTCTGAAATGACGAGGGTGGCCTCTTGCACGGTTCCGGTCCTAGCACCCCTGGAGGTTGAGACAGGGCTGCTAGGGCAACGGAAGGGCGCAGGTGCCTGCTAGCAGAATCAGGAACACCGGAGCCTTAGAGGAGCTGGTGGGATGCCGATCCTGGATTGGTTCAGGAAAGTCCGACAGGAGTACTTGTAAGGTCAGGGACAGGCAGGAGTCGGCAACATGCTGGCAGGAAGGTACACAATCGGCAGGCAGGTTCGTAGTTAGGACCTGGCGGTGGTTGGCAACGAGCTGGCAGAAAGGTACAAGACCGGAAGACAGAGCCGTAGTCAGAAGTTCAAGCCGGGTTCGGTACAAGAAGCAGAGGTAGGCAGAGTTGCAGGGATAATCCGAAAGAGTAGTCAGGAAAGCCAAGGGTTCAGGATCAAGGTTCAATCAAAACAGCAGCAAGGATACAGGAACTAGCTGAGACAATCCAGCACTGACACTAGTATGCTGATCCTTTAAATAGGGCGCCTTGCGCCGTGATTCGTTGGCGTGCGGACGTGCCCACGCTGACGTGCACTCATTCGTATGAGAGTGCTAACATGCGTGCCTGGTCCGGGGCTCACTCATTCGTGCCGCACGTCTGGCTGGCGCGCGGAAACGAGCATTTGTGATGGTTCTCTGACAGCCGCATGGCATCTTTTGACCTGCGTACTTGCGTAGCCCCTTGAACACCTACGGAGCACAGCTGGTTCCGAGGACAAAGCACAGGAAGAGGCCATGGAGGAAGAAGAAGAGGAGGGGGTGGAGGAGAGAGGTGTGTCAGAATCACCAGTAGTAGCATTTTGGAAGCATGGTGGCAGAACAACCTCCAACACTACTGCACCTTGTCCTGCATCCTTCCCAGCTACCAGCAGAGTCACCCAATGCGCCGTAAAAGATAGGTAACGTCCCTGTCCATGCCTGCTGGACCATGAGTCAGTGGTAATATGCACCTTACCGCTGACCGCCCTGTCCAGCGAGGCCAAGACATTGCCTTCCACATGCCGGTAGAGAGCCGGAATCGCCTTCCATGAGAAAAAGTGGCGTTTGGGAACCTGCCACTTAGGAACCGCATATTCCACAAACTCATGGAAGGGGGCAGAGTCTACAAACTGAAAAGGCAGCAGTTGAAGTGCTAGCAATTTAGCCAAGCTAGCATTCAACCGATGGGCATGTGGATGGCTGGGAGCGAACTTCTTTTGGCGGTGCAGCAGCTGGGGCAGGCAAATTTGCCTGGTACAATCTGACGTCAGTGTACCGATAGAAGATTGCCTGTAAGTACTTGGCTGTGACACACCTAATTCTACACCTTCATTCCTCTCAGTGCAGGTTTCAGAGAGGACTGAAGGTATAGTGGGGTTGGAGATCCCAGCTGATGAGGAGCAAGAAGAGGTCCTCTTTGTTCTTTAGTGTGGGTCTTTTAGGTACGCTTGCCAATGAACTGCATGGCAGGTCGACATATGTCTGGTCAAGCAAGTGGTGCCCAAGTGGTGTTTTGGCCACGCGAGATATGCTTGAGACATATGTTGCAAATAGCAGCGGTGCAAATAGCAGCGGTGCGATCTGATGCACTCGTCTCAAAAAAGGCCCACACCAAATAACTTTTGGAATAACGTGCAGAAACAGCAGCGCCCTGCACATGCGGAGCTCTGCGGTGTGATGCAGTCGGTGTGCTGCCCCTAAGCTGGCCCCTGGAGGGAATCCTGCCTCGTTGGAGATGTGCCTCCTCCTCCTCCTCCTCTCTCCTATCAGGCAACCACGTGGAGTCAGTGACTTCCTCATCATCCCCTCCCTCCTCATCACTGGAGCAAACCTGGCAGTATGCTGCATCTGGGGGAACATTACTGCCAGATTGCTGTCCTTCTTGGGCACCCCCTCTCTCTGGGCTCATGTTACTGCCTTCCTCTAGCTGGGTACCATCATTGGAGCCTTCAAAACGCTGGGCATCCTCCTGGAGCATGTACCCAACACTGTGGTCAAACAGTTTGGGGGACTCCTCGGGAGGACATGGTGGGGCTAGGGAAGGAGTGACTGATGCCATTGAGCCGAGGGAAGAGGCCGCGTTTGCAGCTGCTTTGTCAGACAAAGTACCCTAAGCCTGGGTGAGAGAGGATGAGGAGGATGAGGATGGCTTGGTCATCCACTCTACCAAGTCTTCGGCATGTTGCGGCTCAAAACGTCCAGCTGCTAAAAAAAAGGACAAGCGTGTCCAATAGCCACGTGCTGATGAGCATGCCCCGTGTCCACGACCAGCACTGTTGTCTCTAGACTCAGAGCCTGTTTGCCCTCTTTTATTGGCTTGTGACTGTCTGCCTCTTCTTGTTGGCCTTCCAGACATACTAATGGCCTGCAGTGAGATGTAGCTGCACAAAGCTAGGATGTATATATATATATATATATACTAATTATACTGCAGCTAGCAGAATCAACTGCCTGCCTGTAGTATTATTAGTATGAGAACACCAGCAATTGTCTTCAGGTAGCTTTAAGCGCACACTGTGCAAAGGACACAGTACACTAACTGTATATACTGCAGCTGCCTGCCTGTGGTATTAATAGGATCAGAAGAATACCAGCAATTGTCTTCAGGTAGCTTTAGGGGCACACTGTGCAGAGGACACAGTACACTAACTGTAAATACTGCAGCTGCCTGCCTGCGGTATTAATAGGATCAGAAGAACACCAGCAATTGTCTTCAGGTAGCTTTAGGTAAACACTGTGCAAAGGACACAGTACACTAACTGTAAATACTGCAGCTGCCTGCCTGTGGTATTAATAGGATCAGAAGAATACCAGCAATTGTCTTCAGGTAGCTTTAGGGGCACACTGTGCAGAGGACACAGTACACTAACTGTAAATACTGCAGCTGCCTGCCTGCGGTATTAATAGGATCAGAAGAACACCAGCAATTGTCTTCAGGTAGCTTTAGGTAAACACTGTGCAAAGGACACAGTACACTAACTGTAAATACTGCAGCTGCCTGCCTGTGGTATTAATAGGATCAGAAGAACACCAGCAATTGTCTTCAGGTAGCTTTAGGGGCACACTGTGCAGAGGACACAGTACACTAACTGTAAATACTGCAGCTGCCGGCCTGTGGTATTAATAGAATCAGAAGAACACCAGCAATTGTCTTCAGGTAGCTTTAGGTGCACACTGTGCAGAGGACACAGTACACTAACTGTAAATACTGCAGCTGCCTGCCTGTGGTATTAATAGGATCAGAACACCAGCAATTGTCTTCAGGTAGCTTTAGGTGCACACTGTGCAGAGGACACAGGTCACTAATTGTAAATACTGCAGCTGCCTGCCTGTGGTATTAATAGGATCAGAACACCAGCAATTGTCTTTAGGTAGCTTTAGGTGCACACTGTGCAGAGGACACAGTACACTAACTGTAAATACTGCAGCTGCCTGCCTGTGGTATTAATATGATCAGAAGAACACCAGCAATTGTCTTCAGGTAGCTTTAGGCGCACACTGTGCAGAGGACACAGTACACTAACTGTAAATACTGCAGCTGCCTGACTGTGGTATTAATATGATCAGAAGAACACCAGCAATTGTCTTCAGGTAGCTTTAGGTGCACACTGTGCAGAGGACACAGTACACTAACTGTAAATACTACAGCTGCCTGCCTGTGGTATTAATATGATCAGAAGAACACCAGCAATTGTCTTCAGGTAGCTTTAGGTGCACACTGTGCAGAGGACACAGTACACTAACTGTAAATACTGTAGCTGCCTGCCTGTGGTATTACAGTTTTTCTCCATTGTTTTGGCTCATTTCTTGAAACAGAAATGACATTCTCAAAACAACATGGACAAATCTCCAAACCACTTGGCAATTGTTCACAACTGAATTGAATTTCTCACTCATTTCATCAAAATTGCAAATGTCTCAGTACATGTCTCAATGTCTCAGTACATCTTTCAAATGATTAAGTACAAGTAGCCTACATTTAGCACAATTTCCAAGTGAATAGATCTTGTTGATCTAAACTGATTGTCAATTCTCAGTCTAATGGTTGTTCTCTCCAAAAAGTGTCAGCGCCATTTCATTGTTTAAGTCATCACATGCACAATAGTCTGTTCAATTGTCAAAATTATTCAGGAACATAATACCATGAATACCATATATGAATCTCTTGGAACATTTGATAAAATGATTACAGCAATTGACAGTCAGGTGCAACTAGAACTTGACTAAGGGTCCTTTCCCACTGGGGCGGTTTGCAGGCGCTATTGCGCTAATAATAGCGCCTGCAAACCGACCCGAAAGTGCCGCTGCTTTCATTCCAGTGTGAAAGCCCCGAGGGCTTGCACACTGGAGCGATGTGCTGGCAGGACGGTAAAAAAAGTCCTGCCAGCAGCATCTTCGGAGCGGTGAAGGAGCGGTGTGTATACCGCTCCTTTACCGCTCCTGCCCATTGAAATCAATGGGATGGCGCGGCTATACCGTGGGCAAAGCGCCTCTGCAGAGGCGCTTTGCGGTGTTTTTAACCCTTTCTCGGCCGCTAGCAGGGGGGTAAAACCGCCCCGCTAGCGGCCGCATACCGACGGTAAATCGCCGCTTACAATAGCGGCGCTTTACCGCCGACAACGCCCCCGCCCCAGTGTGAAGGGAGCCTAACAAAGGAGGAGTCGGAGTTGGTCTCAGATGACCAATCAAACAGTATGTTTAGTTACCTGACAGGTGCTGTCCATGATTGTAAATGCTGCCAAACATGTATATATAGAGCTTGACCATGCAAGACCAGTACAATTTCTGAACATGGAGGCACCTGGCCACGTAAATGAACAAGGGAAACTGCCTGCTCGAGGAAGAGGAAGAAGAAGAGGAAGAGGAGTAAGGGTGAGTGGTGGTGGAATAGGGGGAAGAGGCAGAGGAGCACAAAGACACCATGCTGTCCCTGATGAAATTCGGGCCACAATTATAGATCATGTCATCAACCATGGCCTCACAATGGCGGAGGAAGGTCGCCGAGTGCAACCTAATGTGCCTCGCTCTACAGTCTTCTCTATCATCCAAACCTTTCGCAGGGAAAACAGGTATGTAGTCAGTCAATGATGGAATTATATAATGTATAGGACAGGACACTGTGCATAGAGCAACAAATATGTTTATTTACTCATTTACGTATTCATTTACGTAGTGTGTATGTGTGTGTGATAGGCCTACAGTATTACAGTATCTTACCTCAGTGGGATGTTACGTATGATACTAACAATGACAAGAAAAATATTGTAGAAAATAAACTATGGAATAGCATGGAATAGTTTATTTTCTACAATATTGATGATACAGTTTACAGTAGTATTCCAGTCACTGTGCAGTAATGCATTAGAATTGTGGTAAAGTTACTGTAAGTAAAACAACAATACGATTACATTGGTAACTCATTCTGTACGGAATACATAAGGTATAAATTATGAATGGAGTGTTGTCCTTTGAATTCTATGTCTAGGATTGGACGACAACCTGGCACGGGTGGCCGAGGAAAACTTCTCAATGAACAACAAGAACAAGAGATCTGTAACATGGTGTTGGCAAATAATGCCATCACATTGAGACAGATCTGCACTGCAATCCTAAAAGACAAAGCCATATTCCAAAATGTCACTCTATAAGCATCTCCACAATGGCCTGCATATTGAAGAAGCATCAGATGACAATGAAGCAAATTTACAGGGTACCATTTGAGAGGCACTCTGACAGAGTGAAAGAGCTGCGGTACCAGTATGTACATGTAAGTCAGTCACTGGTTGTCCATCAAGATAACCTTTTTACAACTACCATAAGCAGTAGTTCCCGAAATGTATTGGTTTCAGTACCCACTTTACCTGATTTCTGAATCTAGGTAATCCAGGTATGAAAGTATTTGATTTACGTATCTGATTTATAAACATTTTGTCTAAAAACTGCAGCTTACTGTATGATGCAATTATCATTATAATCCTTATTTTGAAGAATATAACATACAATACAGTAAGAAAAAGGGTCAAAGAGCTGCAATTACAGTAGTGCCTCCCGTGTAAATCTATCTAATGCTGTGGGTTTTACTGTAACATTTCAGTAAGTCTACTCATTGATCATTTTTCCCCTCCCCTTTCTGTCAAATCCCCCCTGTAGTACCTCTGCATAGGGTACATGTACCCCAGGTTTGGAACCACTGGAATACTGGCCAGTAATATATTGAACTTGTTTAGAACATTCCTATGTAACTGTCTGTAACTGTAGTGTATGACTCTTCTGTATGACTGATTTGATGTTTTCTTTTTTTACTCTACTGTAGAGAATAATGGCATTAGAAGGAAACGAGACTTCTCACATACTCGTGTATGTGGATGAGGCTGGCTTCAACCTGGCCAAGGGCCGAAGACGTGGCCGAAATTTTATTGGCCACCGGGCCACGGTGGATGTCCCAGGCCAGCGAGGGGGCAATATAACTATGTGTGCTGCCATTTCTGAGAATGGTGTGGCCACTCACATCCCCAGTCTTGGCCCATAGTATACACAGAAGCTCCTTATCTTCTTGGACCGCCTTCATTTGGATTTGATCCCTGAAAATAAGAGAGGTCTCATAGGACCTCACCTACCACAATATAAAATTGTGTGGGACAATGTGAATTTCCACCGTGGCCTGCTTATGAGGGCCTGGTTCACTGCTCATCCAAGGATGGATATGGTGTTCCTACCACCTTACTCTCCTTTCATCAACCCTATTGAGGAGTTTTTCTCCGCTTGGAGGTGGAGAGTGTATGAGCATCGAGCTCAAGATCAGAGGTCCCTGCTCCATGCAATGGATGCTGCCTGTGAGGATATTACAGGAGATCAGTGTAGGGGATGCTCTGATGAAATACGATTGGCGGATGAAACGCGTCAGCATGATGCCATCACGCTACCCATAGCGTTCCCACAGACCTCCAGATCCACCCACCAGCCCAGGCATCACTGGCCTGTAATTACAGTAACATGGCCGTTTGAAACTTCCCGGGAAACGGAACGAGCGGAGGACTGAACGCTTTAGAAAATCCTGCTTTATTCACCGCATCTCCCAGAGCGTACACCTTCTACTTACCCTCAGTACGCCATCAAAGGATATGCACAGCTGAGGACCCGGCGGAGGACGGGAGACAACTCAACTAGCCAGCTGGAGACGGCATGAGCCTGAACTCGGTCCGGTGATGTGTCCTGATGCACCACAGAGTCAACACTGGGTGAGATCTAATCTGTTTGTGTCCTGGACAGGGAACAGTTGTCTCAATCAGTGCATCCACCCAGTATGTATGATTCACTAAATGAGTTACACTGCTCAGCCTGATTCAATCTGCTACGGCACACCATATCCTGCAAACAGGAACTCCCATTCCCTGTCATCAGCGCTGCGAAATATTGATGGCCCAGGGTGATCTTACAGTAACTGACCAGGACTGCAGTATCCAGTGACCACGCTACTGTTGAGTCAGTACAGGGTCTTCCCATTTCCGTTCCCCCCATCTTCCCCTCCTATCCCCCCGGTTCTTCTTGTTCCTACATCTATGAGGACCTGATATCTAGGGCTACTGCATTACCATCCACAACCCCACATATCTCTCCTTTCACTTACCATCTGCTGTTATCATTTGATTTACCAGGACTTTCAGTTATCCAGCAGATGAAAATTTAGTATCTAATCTGAATTCATTCTTGTATATCTATCTTGAATGAATTCACATGAGGTGTGTGTGGTATATGTGAGTGGTGGCCATCTGTGTCTGTCAATGACAACGTTGTCATTTTTATATTGGTGATGGTACCTGTTTTTACAGTATATTATTGGATTGGTGCTTATAGTGTACTTTCAATAAAAAGCATTTCATATACGTTTTGACCATTGCATGTTCCTCCTTGATGAATTACCTTTCCCTTTGTTTTTTGTAGGGGATGGTTGCGACATGCACGCAGCTTCTTCCCTCATTGCATCGCAAGGGAGGATATACGCTGCAATGTTGATGAGAATCTGTGGCCAGACAGACAGCAGCGTGTGGATGGGCAGGAGGGTGAGGACGGTGGCCAGTGAAGAGATGTTACAGTAGTTGTGAAACTCCAGCTTTATTTACAGCATTGTAGGCTAAATGTAATTTTCCTTGTTTTTTGTTTGTGTGTTTATATTTCCGTATATTATGCTGTATACATTTTCTTTTTACTCTGATGTATGGAAGTTACTTTGTGTGTGAATGATAATGGTTACAATACTGTAAAGCAATTTTTCCTTGGCAGTATGAGTGCAATGTGTGATGTCAAACCTTGGAGGCTACTCTTACCCTAAAATCTTTTCTTTTTTTTCAGTTGTATACACAATTGTATTCAGTTAGCTAGACAAAAACTGTACAGTAACCATTGTCAATGAAGGACTGAAAGGTGGACATGAGGGATATTTCAATGGTCCTCTGCCTTAGAGACAAAACATCTAAACATTTTGACTTGCAGTGCTTACACAATGCCAAAGGGACAAAGCATTTTGGGGGCACTGACTATTTGAATGAGAAAGAAATTTATTTTTGACACATGAGTGAACTGTTTTGGGAAAGATATGAGCTTTTGAAGGTGAACCATGGTGTTGTGCTGAACCATCCAGGTTATTTTGGCAAAAGCACCAAGAGAGTTGAGAACGTCTGGTCTGTTTCAAGAAATGAGCCAAAGCAATTGAGAAGAATCTTTCCCATTTTGGTAGCACTGACTCTTTATATGGGAAAGGAATATGGTTTTGAAACATGAGTGAACAGTTTTGGGAGATATATGAGCTTTTGCACGTGAGTTATAGAGTTGTGCTGAACTGTAAGACTGTTTTGCCAAATGAACTTAGAGTTTTGAGAATGTCATTTCTGTTTCAAGAAATGAGCCAAAACAATGGAGAAAAACTGTAATAGGATCAGAAGAACACCAGCAATTGTCTTCAGGTAACTTTAGGTGCACACTGTGCAGAGGACACAGTACATTAACTGTAAATACTGCAGCTGCCTGCCTGCGGTATTAATGGGATCAGAAGAACACCAGCAATTGTCTTCAGGTAGCTTTAGGTGCACACTGTGCAAAGGACACAGTACACTAACTGTAAATACTGTAAAAACTGCCTGCCTGTCAGTATATTAGGAAAAGAATAACAGGAATGGATCTAGCTAAACTGAATACAGTGTACAGTGGGGACGGAAAGTATTCAGACCCCATTAAATTTTTCACTCTTTGTTATATTGCAGCCATTTGCTAAAATCATTTAAGTTCATTTTTTTCCTCATTAATGTACACACAGTACCCCATATTGACAGAAAAACACAGAATTGTTAACATTTTTTGCAGATTTATTAAAAAAGAAAAACTGAAATATCACATGGTCCTAAGTATTCAGACCCATTGCTCAGTATTTAGTAGAAGCACCCTTTTGATCTAATACAGCCATGAGTCTTTTTGGGAAAGATGCAACAAGTTTTTCACACCTGGATTTGGGGTCCTCTGCCATTCCTCCTTGCAGATCCTCTCCAGTTGTGTCAGGTTGGATGGTAAACGTTGGTGGACAGCCATTTTTAGGTCTCTCCAGAGATGCTCAATTGGGTTTAAGTCGGGTCTCTGGCTGGGCCATTCAAGAACAGTCACAGAGTTGTTGTAAAGCCACTCCTTCATTATTTTAGCTGTGTGCTTAGGGTCATTGTCTTGTTGGAAGGTAAACCTTCGGCCCAGTCTGAGGTCCTGAGTACTCTGGAGAAGGTTTTCATCCAGGATATCATTGTACTTGGCCGCATTCATCTTTCCCTCAATTGCAAACAGTTGCCCTGTCCCTGCAGCTGAAAAACACCCCCAAAGCATGATGCTGCCACCACCATGCTTCACTGTTGGGACTGTATAGGACAGGTGATGAGCAGTGCCTGGTTTTCTCCACACATGCTTAGAATTAAGGTAAAAAAGTTCTATCTTGGTCTCATCAGACCAAATAATCTTATTTCTCACCATCTTGGAGTCCTTCAGGTGTTTTTTAGCGAACTCCATGTGGGCTTTCATGTGTCTTGCACTGAGGAGAGGCTTCCGTCGGGCCACTCTGCCATAAAGCTTCGACTGGTGGAGGGCTGCAGTGATGGTTGACTTTCTACAACTTTCTCCCATCTCCCAACTGCATCTCTGGAGCTCAGCCACAGTGATCTTTGGGTTCTTCTTTACCTTTCTCACCAAGGCTCTTCTCCCCAGATAGCTTAGTTTGGCCGGACGGCCAGCTCTAGGATGGATTTTGGTCATCCCAAACGCCTTCCATTTAAGGATTATGGAGGCCACTGTGCTCTTAGGAACCTTAAGTGCAGCAGAATTTTTTTGTAACCTTGGCCAGATCTGTGCCTTGCCACAATTCTGTCTCTGAGCTCTTCAGGCAGTTCCTTTGACCTCATGATTCTCTTTTGCTCTGACATGCACTGTGAGCTGTAATGTCTTATATAGACAGGTGTGTGGCTTTCCTAATCAAGTCCAATCAGTATAATCAAACACAGCTGGACTCAAATGAAGGTGTAGAACCATCTCAAGGATGATCAGAAGAAATGGACAGCACCAGAGTTAAATATATGAATGTCACAGCAAAGGGTCTGAATACTTAGGACCATGTGATATTTCAGTTTTTCTTTTTTAATAAATCTGCAAAAATGTCAACAATTCTGTGTTTTTCTGTCAATATGGGGTGCTGTGTGTACATTAATGAGGAAAAAAAATTAACTAGATTTTAGCAAATGGCTGCAATATAACAACGAGTGAAAAATTTAACGGGGTCTGAATACTTTCTGTCCCCACTGCATATATATATATATATATATATATATATATATATATATATATATACACAACACCTAGGATGCATATATATACACAATACACTGTGAGTGCAGCTAACTGACTCACCTGCCTACTCTATCTAACTTAAATCAAATGACACTGTCTCTCTCTCTCTGCCGCCGCAACACACTACACAAGGCCGCCGCATAGGCGGCCTTATATAGTGAGGGGCGTGTACTAAACCCCCTGAGCCATAATTGGCAAAAGCCACCCTGGCTTTGGCCTATTATGGTTCTCTGTACAGACGGCGCTGTGATTGGCCAAGCATGCAGGTCATAGTGCATGCTTGGCCAATCATTATCCAGCAATGCACTGCGATGCCGCAGTGAATTATGGGCCGTGATGCGCCACTAGAATTTGACGCGAATGGACCATAACGTTCGCAATTCGACAAACAACCGAACAGGCGATGTTCGAGTCGAACATGCGTTCGACTCGAACTCGAAGCTCATCCCTAGTTGGGAGCCAAAGTAAATTAGAAATCGATATAGGGTCACATTTGGTGGCTTCAATCATAACTCATAGAGGAATTTCATGTGTAGCATTGAATTTAGATAGACTAGCGATATGTGCTGCTTTATAATAGGTTGCAAAGTTAGGGAAACCAAAGCCACCACTGGTTTTAGGGAGGTATAATGTGTGTAAAGATATGTGTGGTTTAGAGAGGTTCCAAACAAATGAGGTAGCTTTTTTCTGAATTAATCTTAGATAGTAGGCAGGAATTGGTATCAGTAGTACTCTAAAGAGATACAAACATTTGGGCAAAAGTGTAATTTTTATTGCACCAATTCTTCCCAACCACGATAGTAGGAGATGAGTCCATTATTTTAACAAGTTTGTTGCCTTTCTTAAGGTTTGGCGGAGAAAAGATAAGATATGGAGGCTGTAAGATTAATTCCCAAATATGGGATTGATTTCTCTGCCCAGGTAAATGGAAGTGCTATTTTAGCAGGATCCATTTCCATTTTGGTAAGAGAAATATTTAAAACCAGACATTTCTTCTGATTAATAATAAGACCCGAGAAGGGAGCAAACTTGATAAGAATAGGTAAGAGATTGGGCCCTGAAACTTGTGGGGATGAAAGAAATAGCAGGATATCGTCTGCAAAGAGACAAAGTTTATGCTGATATCCCCTATTTCTATTCCTGTAATAGTTGGATTAGATCTAATAAGTTGAGCAAAAGGTTCTATTAATAGGGCAAACATAAGAGGGGAAAGAGGGCAACCCTGCCGTGTGCCTCTCCCTATATTAAAGGAATCCGATTTAAATCCAACATATTTTATGTATGCCCGTGGATTATCGTACAAAGCATCAATCCATCTCATGAAATGCAGCCCGAAACCCCACTTCTGAAGGGAATAATTTAAGTATGACCAAGAAACTGAATCAAAGGCTTTCTTGATATCTTGTGAGAGAAAGCAAGATGGGATGCAGCGAGTTTTAGGAATATGTGCTAATAGGACAGCTCAACGAATATTGTCATTAGCTTGGTGTGTAGGCATAAATCCTATTTGGTCACAGTGTATAAGTTTACCAATGATTTTATTGAGGCGATTAGCTAAGATTTTTGCTAGTATTTTTATGTTGAGGTTTAAAAGGGAGATAGTTTGAACAGGAAGAATCATCAGAGGGGTTTTGGGATCATGCAGATGGTTGCCATTAGCGATTCCTGTCTGAAGGAGTGGCCATCTAATAGAGTATTGAAGGCGTCCCAACATAGGGGATAATGTTTCTGAAAAGGTTTGGTAATATAAGGCAGGTCCGCGTCTTTTGTTCTTTTTTAACTCTTTAATTGTTTTGGCTACATTGTTTACTAAAATGCGTTCGCTGAGTTGGTTTTTTGGTCATTGGATAACTTCGGTAGATGTATTTGGGAAAAGAAGGTGTCAGCTGCCTTAGGGCAGAAATTGTTTGTTGCCGTGTATAAGGAATAGGGATGAGCCGAACACCCCCCTGTTCGGTTCGCACCAGAACATGCGAACAGGAAAAAAGTTTGTTCGAACACGCGAACACCGTTAAAGTCTATGGGACACGAACATGAATAATCAAAAGTGATAATTTTAAAGGCTTATATGCAAGTTATTGTCATAAAAAGTGTTTGGGGACCTGGGTCCTGCCCCAGGGGACATGGATCAATGCAAAAAAAGTTTTAAAAACGGCCATTTTTTCGGGAGCAATGATTTTAATAATGCTTAAAGTGAAACAATAAAAGTGTAATATCCCTTTAAATTTCGTAGCTGGGGGCTGTCTATAGTATGCCTGTAAAGGGGCGCATGTTTCCCGTGTTTAGAACAGTCTGACAGCAAAATGACATTTCAAAGGAAAAAAGTAATTTAAAACTACTCGCGGCTATTAATGCATTGCCGGTCCGACAATACACATAGAAGTTCATTGATAAAAACGGCATGGGAATTCCCCACAGGGGAACCCCGAACCAAAATTTAAAAAAAAAAAATGACGTGGGGGTCCCCCTAAATTCCATACCAGGCCCTTCAGGTCTGGTATGGATATTAAGGGGAACCCCGGCCAAAGTTTAAAAAAAACCGGCGTGGGGTCCCCCCAAAAATCCATACCAGACCCTTATCCGAGCACGCAACCTGGCAGGCCGCAGGAAAAGAGGGGGGGCGAGAGAGCGCCCCCCCTTCCTGAACCATACCAGGCCACATGCCCTCAACATTGGGATGGTGCTTTGGGGTAGCCCCCCAAAACACCTTGTCCCCATGTTGATGAGGACAAGGGCCTCACCCCCACAACCCTGGCCCTGAAGAAGAGAAGAGCAGGAGCCTCCCTCCATGCTATGGATGCGGAGAGGCCCGAGGAGAAGAAGGGAAGAAAATGCAGCGGAGGAGATTCTGGACGAGAACACCGGAGGAAGAACCAGAAGAGCCAGAAGAACCAGAAGAACCAGAAGAAGAAGAAGGAAGAAACCGAAGGAAAATAGAAGAAAGAAGAAAGAAGAAGCATTTAAATAAAGGAATTGTCAAAAACTGTCTCTTGTCATTTTTAACATTTTTTTATGAAATGGTAGTGGTACCCCCTTACCATTTCACACAGGTGGAGGGCTGGAATCTGGGGGTCCCCTTGTTAAAGGGGGCTTTCAGATTCCGATAAGCCCCCCGCCCACAGACCCCCACAACCACCGGGCAAGGGTTGTGGGAAAGAGGCCCTTGTCCCCATCAACATGGGGACAAGGTGATTTGGGGGGCTACCCCCAAAGCACCCTCCCAATGTTGAGGGCATGTGGCCTGGAGCGGTTCAGGAGGGGGGGCGCTCTCTCGTCCC
The DNA here is from genome assembly GCA_037952835.1 of Lithobates septentrionalis. Taxonomy (NCBI): domain Eukaryota; kingdom Metazoa; phylum Chordata; class Amphibia; order Anura; family Ranidae; genus Lithobates; species Lithobates septentrionalis. The sequence continues at coordinate 1,649,893 of JBBDGP010001410.1, read as the reverse complement.
CCAATCTTTTCCTGCGGCCTGCCAGGTTGCATGCTCAGATAAGGGTCTGGTATGGATTTTTGGGGGTACCCCAGCACTTTTGATTTCTCCCATAGACTTTTAAAGGGTGTTCCGCGGCATTCGAATTTGCCGCGAACACCCCAAATTGTTCGCTGTTCGGCGAACTTGTAAACAGCCGATGTTCAAGTCGAAGCTCATCCCTAATAAGGAAGCTAAGTGAGAGCGAAATTGATGTACAATTTTGACAGGGTTATATGTGTAGGTATTATTTGATAATTTAATTCTAATTGGTTTGGTTGGTTTATTAAATGATTTTAGAGCTTTAGCCAGTAGTGTGCCTGTTTTATTGGACTTCATATAGAAGGTGTGTTTAGACCTGTTTAGAGACTTTTCAGCTGATTCTGTGAGGAATAAGTCATACTCCAGGTAGGCTTTTTCTAATCAGATTTTAGAAGTTTGGGTGGGATTATCTTGAAATGATGCAAAGGAAACATTGAATTCAGATTATAGCTTGCAAGCAAGATTTCTACGTTTGCGTTTGAATGCGGCAGATTGTCTGTGAATTATTCCACGCATTACTGGTTTGTGCACTTCCCAAAGAGTCAGTGGTGACATGTCAGGGTTATTATTATGTGTTAAATATTCTTTCAGGGCTTGTTCATTGGTCAAGCGATGGGATGGGTGATTGAGTAATTTATCAGGGAGGTACCAAGTGGGGTCTTGAGCTTTAGAGATAGTAGAAGCTATTGTGGTTAGGACTGCATTGTGATCAGACCAAGAAATGGGGATTATATCTAAATTAAGTATTTCTGGTAACATTCCTGTGATTAAGAAGATATGACCAATGCGTGTAAATGTTTGGTGAGGGTGCGAGTAGTATGTGAATCCTCTTTTAATTGGATTATTTTTCTCTCCAAGTATCAACTAAATTGTGTTTAGAAAGAAGCTTTGGAGTTTGAGTTAGGTGATATGGTGATTTATCCAGAAATGGGTGTAATACTTGATTGGAATCACCACACATGATAATTGTTCCAATCTTGTGCATAGTAATTACTTGCATTAGGGGTGTGAGGAAAGGTGTGTGTTGTTTATTGGGTGTGTAGTAAGACACTATAGTAACTGCTGAGTCCATATTGTGTCCTGTGAGTATTAAATAACGTCCCCCTGGGTCTTTAATTTCTGATTGGAGTGTGAATGGAAAGGAGTGGTGGAATGCTATGAGAGTACCACGTTGTTTGGTGGTGGTTGAGGCTGTGAATATGTGTGGATAAAAAGAACTAATTTTAGGCGTAGAGTTTACTGTGAAATGTGTTTCCTGTAAGCAGACAATGTGTGCTTTTCAAGCCTGAAAAAAGCGGAACGCTTTAGTTCTCTTCTGAGGAATATTGATACCCTGAACATTCAGGGAAAAAATGTTTAGAGGTGCCATGGTAGTTGATCTAGGAAATTAAACTTACCGATAGTCATGAAATTCTGGATGACCAAACCTGTATGAATGGACATGAAGAGGAGGAAGTTAGAAGAAGAGCTAGGAGAGACTGAAAAAAGAAGGTACAAAAAAAAGTGGTTAGATAATTTATTATAAAAAGCAATCCAAAATAATATTCAAGCATTGCCCGTGATGAGGAAAAAGGATTCCAATCAGGGGAAATAGGGCCAACGTCGAACTCCTACATATTATGAGTGGGTGAACGAGGAAGGTACAGTGGAGCACATGGGAGTACCGTGGGTGGGAGAAGAGCCTTATTAAAGAGACATCCTAAGGATGTAATATTGTTTAAGCCGCCAGGCTCTCTGAAAATGTAGTGCTATTATTCAAGAAAAATCCTAGAGGGAAAGGATGTGGGTGTTTAAGAGATCTGCAATCTGAGAGAAGTTTGTTATAATAGAGAACTTTTAGGATAATGGAGGGGGAGGGAAGGGGAAAGGGAGGGGGATATACACCAGAGGGAGGGCAAATATAAACAATCTTACAACGGTGGCCAGGGTAGGTGTGAGTTCTCTAATCAAAGCAACCCGTATAATAAAAGTGAGGCGCTTACATGAATCTTATCTTAAAAGAATTTTGCTAATAGAAAGTATATTATCAAATAATTCAATAATAACGAAATGATCAAGCTATGAAGGAAAACTAACTACTATCATCCGTAAAGAGGACAAACGATTTAGGAGGATTATGAGTGGAACAGATTGAGATTTTGATTTTAAGATAATAATCATCTGAATAGTAGAGATAAGGAGCCTAAGGTATTCAATCTGAAGAGCAGGCAACGTTTCCACTAAATGTGGAACAAATAGACCAAACTTTGAAGGTTTATAGCTAGGTAGAGAACTATGGGACTTAGTTGGAACCTAAAGAAGACCCTTGGCATGCCTAATCAGGTTTCATAAAAACTGTCAGAGAAATCAATCTCAAAGAGAAAAAGTGGAGGAATGTTCAGAGTAACAGAACGCTGTCAGTCCATGGAATCTTCTTGGTCCAGGGATGGGGATCCAAATCGCCCTCTCTTGTGAGAATGTTGGTTGTCAGTTTTCCCTAAAGATTGGGAAGAATTATGAGGAGAAGAAGATGATGTGGATGCTGATCTTCTGCATGATGCATTAATGGAGGATCCAGATTCTGTTAGATGAAGGTCATGAAGTGTTTGTTGAACCTCCTCCGAGGTTTTACAATAATATTTAGAGCCCTTATAACTAAAGCGAATAGAGAACGGGAAGCCCCATTGGTAGTTGATGCTATGGCGTTGAAGCTCCATTGCTATCAAGATCTTGACTGGCTCAAAAATTCATTGAGGTAGGCTATTATTAGGGAGTATGCTTTTGCAACTTTTTCCCCACCCCTTTTTTTTTTCTTTCCAAATGTTTAAATATTCATTTATACCCTTGTTTTTTTGCATATTTACCTTCAATTCAGATGGATTTTCTGTCCTTCCCAGTTTATTGCCCTCCTCTATGATGCTCCCAAATGGCCCTGCTTGCCCTTCCTCAACTATTGATGACTATATTTTTGAAATTTTGAAGGTTGGTGCCGTGGTTAGAACATGCTTACTGTTCATTGTTTATCAGTCTATGATACTAAAATTTCTATGGATTTTTGTTTGCTGTTTTGTTTTTGTATGTTCTTTTTTCTCATATTGTGTTTATTGATTTGTATATTTCTCTATTATAGTGATCAGTCTATACACACAGAGTTTATTGTAACAGAATCTCCTGAAGAAGCCGTAAACGGCAAAACATGTAGAGAGACAATTTACTTCTGTTATTTGTTACTGATGTACTGTGGTTTTACTCTTTTTTTCACATATGTATTTTAATTCAAAAAATATTTTCTATTTTTCTAAATTTTCTATACAGTGGCTTGCGAAAGTATTCGGCCCCCTTGAACTTTTCAACCTTTTGCCACATTTCAGGCTTCAAACATAAAGATATAAAATTTTTATTTTTTGTGAAGAATCACCAACAAGTGGGACACAATTGTGAAGTGGAACGAAATCTATTGGATATTTTAAACTTTTTTAGCAATTAAAAAACTGAAAAGTGGTGCGTGCAAAATTATTCGGACCCTTAACTTTCAGTGCAGCAAACTCACTCCAGAAGTTCAGCGAGGATCTCTGAATGATCCAATGTTGTCCTAAATGACTGATGGTGATAAATAGAATCCACCTGTATGTAATCAAGTCTCTGTATAAATGCACCTGCTCTGTGACAGTCTCAGGGTTCTGTTGAAAGCGCAGAGAGCATCATGAAGACCAAAGAACACACCAGGCAGGTCCGTAATACTGTTGTGGAGAAGTTTAAAGCCGGATTTGGATACAAAAAGATTTCCCAAGCTTTAAACATCCAAAGGAGCACTGTGCAAGCTTTGCAAGCTTTCATTTTGAAATGGAAGGAGTATCAGACCACTGCAAATCTACCAAGACCTGGCTGTCCCTCTAAACTTTCAGCTCAGACAAGGAGAAGACTGATCAGAGATGCAGCCAAGAGGCCCATGATCACTCTGGATGAACTGCAGAGAACTACAGCTGAGGTGGGAGAGTCTGTCCATAGGACAACAATCAGTCGTACACTGCACAAATCTGGCCTTTATGGAAGAGTGGCAAGAAGAAAGCCATTTCTCAAAGATATCCATAAAAAGTCTCGTCTAAAGTTTGCCACAAGCCACCTGGGAGACACACCAAACATGTGGAAGAAGGTGCTCTGGTCCGATGAAACCAAAATCGAACTTTTTGACCACAATGCAAAACGATATGTTTGGCGTAAAAGCAACACAGCTCATCACACTCAACACACCATCCCCACTGTCAAACATGGTGGTGGCAGCATCATGGTTTGGGCCTGCTTTTCTTCAGCAGGGACAGGGAAGATGGTTAAAACTTGAGGGGAAGATGGATGCAGCCAAATACAGGACCATTCTGGATGAAAACCTGTTGGAGTCTGCAAAAGACCTGAAACTGGGACGGAGATTTATCTTCCAACAAGACAATGATCCCAAACATACAGCAAAATCTACAAAGGAATGGTTCACAAATAAACGTATCCAGGTGTTAGAATGGCCAAGTCAAAGTCCAGACCTGAATCCAATCGAGAATCTGTGGAAAGAGCTGAAAACTGCTGTTCACAAACGCTCTCCATCCAACCTCACTGAGCTCGAGCTGTTTTGCAAGGAAGAATGGGCAAGAATTTCAGTCTCTCGATGTGCAAAACTGATAGAGACATACCCCAAGCGACTTGCAGCTGTAATCGCAGCAAAAGGTGGCTCTACAAAGTATTAACGCAAGGGGGCCGAATAATTTTGTACGCCCCACTTTTCATTTTTTTATTAGTTAAAAAAGTTTCAAAAAACCAAAAGATTTCGTTCCACTTCACAATTGTGTCCCACTTGTTGGTGATTCTTCACAAAAAATAAAATTTTTATATCTTTATGTTTGAAGCCTGAAATGTGGCAAAAGGTTGAAAAGTTCAAGGGGGCCGAATACTTTCGCAAGCCACTGTACGTGTGCGCCTTAAAAGTCCCAATTTCTCTCCCTCTATGTTAGTAGAGATAAGGAGCCTAAGGTATTCAATCTGAAGAGTAGGCAACGTTTCCACTAAATGTGGAACAGATAGACCAAACTTTGAAGGTTTATGGCTAGGTAGAGAACTATGGGACTTAGTTGGAGCCTAAAGAAGACTCTTGGCATACCCAATCAGGTTTCATAAAAACTGTCAGAGAAATCAATCTCAAAGAGAAAAAGTGGAGGAATGTTCAGAGTAACAGAACATTGTCAGTCCATGGAATCTTCTTGGTCCAGGGATGGGGATCCAAATCGACCCCTCTTGTGAGAATGTTTGTTTTATTTATTTTTTCATTTTTCATTTCTTCCTTATCATTGTTGCATTATAGTTCCAGTAGTGCAACCTACCCCTGGTGCTTGAATATTTGAGCATAAAGCACTGAGGTTCTATCACCCTGTTTGCGTGTGTAGTGTCGAGACCCCATCCAGTTGCTTAGGTGGGATCCCGTTTAGTCCTTGACAGTAGGGAGTGGAGTCCTCCAGGTAGGAACCTCCTTCTTTGCTTTCAACCCTCTTTTCCGCCCCTTGGGAAACCATTATTTTTTGTTTATACACCTTTGATTTTTTATATAAATTCATACGTCCTAAACCCAGAATGGATGTTTTTGAATACCGTTCCTCGCGGGTCATCGCTAAGGATGGGATTTTTGAAATTAGCGATGCACCGGAGAGCGACATTAGTGGTATGTTCATGAGATTGAAAAATCTCATGGTTTCAGAGATACATACCCAATGGGACATACTGTTCTTGGGACAATATGTCACGGACTCAATGGTCCCAAGGAGTCTCAGATGGGAAGTCAGTCCCCAAAAAGGAGAGACTGACCTTCAAGATTGGTTCCAGTCCTTTAATGAAGCTGGAGGAAAACTCCTTCAGTTTTTGATAAAGAAAAAAAACGACAAACTCGCTAGACTGGACTGTGAGATTACAGTAATTAAAGAAAAATTATCCCCCTTCAAGGATAGCGAGGAATATAAGGAAAAATCAATGAACCTTAAGAAAATATTGGAAAAAGAGGAAACTGAACAAATGATTAAAAAAAAGAAAAAATTTAACCGAGACGTGGGGGACTACAAAACAGGCTCCGTTTTTATCTGGCAGAGTAAGATTGCAGTTGAAACGGCAGAAACGGTAGGCCGCCCTTCTGCTTCTGGTGGGGAAGCGATGTCAGTGGAGGCTGAGGAATACCAGCGATGCCCTCCTCCAACACAGACACGGCAACCTCCAGCCTCTAGGAGGGTCTCTTATCGGTCTCCAGGTAGACAAGATAAACCTCCCCAGCCTAAATTACGTCCCCGACATAAGGAAACTGGTAAAAACCAGAAAAAGGGACCTAGAAATCATAAACCTAGTGAGTACAATCAATATAGTCAGGAATACTATCCACAGGAGTTCAGAGATCTCCCTTATAATTATGACTCCCCTATGAGAGGCTACACCGATGATCACCCCTCTAGATACCCTATATCCACGCAGAATCGATTTCAGAGCCTGAGGGATGAGGGGTTCCATCATGAAAACTATGACCATTACGATTATAGAGCAGACTACCATTCTGGACCACGCACTCCAGGTAGGGGTCCACAGGGTCACAGGCCATATTGGCACCAACCCCCTCCTTCTCAGATTAGAGAGGGAGAGGGCTGGCAACCTCCTTACAGACAGAGACAGGGCCAATACTCCCAACCCCAACATTGGGGTTTTCCCCGAGGCCATCAAAACCATCAAGGACCCATAGAAAAAAGAGAGGAGTCAGAGGGGGGAGGAAATCAAGGGGCAAAAAGAAAGCGGGTGTAAGTGGCAGGGGAATTTTCAATTTGAGTAAAACTCCTCTAACGGAAACTGTAATTTCAATTTTAGATAAAGGACTTAAGTTCGTACCACCCAAAACACTCAACAAATTTGAATCTTATATGGACATCCATAAATACACTAGGAAATTAAATATCATGAGATATTTGCTGTCCAACCCCATTAGCCCCCAGACTGCTGGTCTCAATACCGTTAGGCACTCTGGTTTAGCCAACGCGTCCCTATTCAACCCTCCGGGTGGCTTATCTGCCTCTCTGAGAGTTTTCAGGGATGTTCTCTTGAGGGATCTCGACCATTTGAAGGTTCAGAATATGAAAATGACGAGAGATTTACAGTTAGGCCTGGATTCACTTTGTGAACGGAAGGACCTTGTAATAAAGCCAGCCGATAAAGGGGGGTATAGTAGTCCTTGACAAGTCAGATTACCTCCTTGAATTGGAAAAACTTGTTGGTGATAGGGACACCTACCAACCCCTTAGGTCGGATCCCAGAATCCGTTTCAAAAAAGAACTTGAAAGGATTGTGGATAATGGTTTTCAATCTGGTATCATTAATAAGAAGGAGAAAGCTTTTCTCATCCCGGTTGCGTCGAGAATTCCAGTCATGTACTACCTGCCCAAAGTCCACAAGGACCCAATTCATCCCCCGGGTCGTCCCATCATTAGTGGAATAGATTCCATTACATGTAGGGCAGGTAAGTACATCGACAATTTTCTCCAACCACTGGTAAAACTTCTGCCAGCATACATTAAGGATACCAGACACACCATTAACCTACTTAAGACCAGCAATTATAGAGAAGGACATTGACTTGTGACTGCCGATGTCACTTCCCTGTATACCAGCATCCCCCATCATTGGGGTATTAAATCTGTAAAACACTTCCTTGATAAGGACGCCTCCATACCCAAGAAACAAAAACGCTTTATTATGGAGCTCTTAGAATATGCCACTACACATAATTTCTTTTGGCATAATAAACAGTTTTTTCTCCAGACTAAGGTAGTAGCCATGGGGGCTAAATTTGCCCCCAGCCTGGCGAACCTTTTTTTGGGGAAATGGGAGGAGGACGTCATCTATGCCCACCGAAGACCGGAATTGGTCCTGTGGGCCAGGTACATAGATGACGTCCTCCTATGGAATGGCTCCCATGACTCTCTCTGTTCTTTTATGGATGGACTTAACACCAATGAGAGGGGTATATCCTTTAAATATGAGGCCAGCCAGGAAAAAATACACTTCCTGGATCTGGAGATACGAGGTGAAAGTAATTCTCTACTTACCTCTACCTACTTTAAGGCCACTGATCGTAATTCGTTCATTCCGAGGGACAGCTGCCATTATAAAGCTTGGCTGGACTCTGTCCCCAAAAGTCAATATATCAGATTAAAATGGAACTGTTCCACTAACACTGACTTTCTTACTCAGTCCAGGGTCTTGACTGACAGATTTATAGAGAAGGGGTATGATGTGCAGTTCCTCACTGAAAAGCTTAATCAGGTTACATCACTAGACAGGGATGCTCTCTTGGTTGAGAAACCTAGAGTACAGAGGGACAGTCAGTTGGTCTGTCCCCTGATTACAAGATACTCTTGTCAACATTTTTCGGTCAGAAGGATGCTGAATAAGCACTGGCATATTATTAAAAATGATCCTGTGCTCGGACCGTCTCTTCCTGATAGACCTCAGCTGGTCTTTAGGGGTGCCCCCTCAATCAGTTCACGAGTGGTGTCTGCCGCATGTGATCCTCCAGTTTATAAACTTATGTTTTTTCAACATATGACAGGTTATTTTAAGTGTAGAAACTGTGAGGTTTGTTCCATCAATGCTCTAACGGAGAGAAAGGTGTGTCAATTCCGTACTAATAACTCCCCGCTTAATTTTCACATTAAATCTTTTATCACATGTTCGACCACACATGTGGTGTACCTACTCACTTGCCCCTGTGGGCTCCATTATGTGGGCCGTATGGTTCGCTCGTTAAAGGTGAGACTGGGGGAACATATTGGAAACATCAGAAGGGGTTTTTTAGGTCACCCAGTCTCTAAACATTATTTAGACAAACACAAAAAAGACCCTAGGGGCACCCTGTTCATGGGCATTGACAAACTCAAACTCCCATGGAGGGGGGGATCGAAAAGACGGGCCATCTCTAGACTCGAGATGGAGTGGATTTACAAGATCCGCTCTCTTAGGCCCTTAGGTCTTAACGTAGACATTGAGTTGAATGCCTTCATTGACAACTCATAGATTATGTTTTTGGCCTTTTTGTTTCCCTTCCTTTTCCCCTCTTTGCTTATTTATATTTTTTATTTTATTTTAATTTTTATTTTTTACTTTTTCATCCATTCACCTTTTTCATGCATTCACCTTTTTCATTCACTATGTTTCTAGGAATTACTGGACAGGGGTCTATTATCTTTTCCCCTCACATATTTTTGTTTTTTGGCTCTCTAGGATAATTTGAGGACCCAATAATTTGGGCTTCTAAAAGCCTTTAGAGAGTGGTCAACACAGTGATATGTTTAGCTTGGTACTAGTATACATCATGTACTTTGTATGTATGGTCGCATTATTGTGATACTGAGTGCTCTTCACGTTCATGGATGGCCTCCGTTTTTTATAGTGTGACTTTAATATATATATGTTCTAAATTTAGTGATTTTTTCCCTTTTTCGTCACTTTTATGGAGATTAATATTGCTTCTTTATTCACACACTTCTATATTTTTCAATGTTATCAACTACTACATTGAGCCCATCTTTAAGATCTAGCAATGTTTTCCTTTTTGTCCTGTCATTTTTATTTTATTTTTTTAAATTAGCTTCTGGAGGATTTGTTAATTGCCTAGTAATCCTAGGTTTCCCCTCCAGGTGGCGCGTGATGCTGGCACTCTTGGAGCGGTTAAAGTTTTGTTTAGTTTCAACCCTTCATTTAAGGTGTCACCTCGGCAACATCCATTCACTGAGGAGCACCAGGTAGAGGCTCGGCTTCACCATCCTGAGAGCGGAGGTGAAGACGAGGCTTGGTGCGCATTGGAATACTATATAGGGGATGGCTTAACACGTAGCCCGTGCCCCTTTGAAGACGTCAACTAATGACAAAAAATGTAGGGCGTGGCTACGTTTTAAGCCGTCACGATTGCCCCATGTTCTGCATGGGTTACTGTATGTTTTTTATGCCGGCTTGTTTTTAATTGTACCTATACCTTACGGAGTGTGCACTCTCCGTTTTGGTTTGCTTTTTATCCAATAAATTTTGAAACTTTTTACACTATTGGAGCCCCGCTCTTTTGCTTTTTCCTTGGCCACACTGGGAGCAAGAGAGCTTTCTTTCCCCCCCCTCCAGGCGTATCACTTGGACCAGCCCGAACCGAAGACAGCACTCCTGACAGCTGCTGCGGAGATCATCTCAACACACGGTCCCTGCAGAGGGCAAAATCTGCATGCTCGATAGACCCTGCCAGTGAGGGGGTCCAACACGGAGGGTAAGGGTCCACTTTTCTCATTCCTATTCATTGGAATTATCGCCAGTGGAGTTGCACTACTTTGTACATCCCTCTCCTTTGCTGATCCATCTATAGGCATTTTGGTTGTTGCAAAGCTGCATAGCTGATGGAAGTACTTTCAATGACGAACTTTTTATGATTTAGTTCACGGACTGGGATTCATTATTATTTTTTACTTTTTTATTTTTCATACACTGTGAATTTATGTTTTTGCATCTCATATGTACACTTCTCACAGGTTTCACCTTGTTATCCTATTAAGTTTCTACGTTTTGCATGTATACACTTATGCAATGTACTGAGTCATTAGTTTGTTCTCACTACATCCTGGTTTACATGCTTAATTATTTATATTCATCTATATTTGTTTGTGCATTTTTATATGGTAAGCGCACTTTTTATTTCTTATTTTTCATGGTATACACAGATATTGGTGTGTTTTAAGTGCAGCTATCAATTTGTTTTCTTTATTTTTGCTCCGCAGCGCGTTTTTTTTCCTTTCTGGTTGTTAGTTTTCCCTAAAGATTGGGAAGAATTATGAGGAGAAGAAGATGATGTGGATGCTGATCATATGCGTGATGTGTTAATGGTGGATCCAGATTCTGTTAGATGAAGGTCATAAAGTGTTTGTTGAAGCTACTCCGAGGTTTTACAATAATATTTAGAGCCTTTATAACTAAAGCAAATGGAGAATGGGAAGCCCCATTGGTAGTTGATGCTATGGCGTTGAAGCTCCATTAACTGTGATTTCATTGCACACCATCTAGAAGTGGTCAATTGAGATAAGTCAGTGAAAATCTGATAATTATGTCCCTGAAAGGTTAGGGGATTTTTATCCCGAGCTGCTGCTAGAAGTTGTTCTGACGTTTGGTGCTTCTGAGCGAATGGGAGTTCGCAAGCCGGCCGGCTATCCTTGCTGATTTTAATTGTACTTCTTGTAAGTGTGTTTCCTTTTATTTTATTAAAGTGTACTATCATATTTACACTATGGAGAGCTTCCTTTTCTCATTTTTTGGGTGACATTCGGTATCCATCCGTGTACTTGCTCGATCGAGCTACCTGGCTATTGGCTGACCATTTCTCCTGTATTGTGCTGACGCCATTGGAGCTGCTGTCCCAATCCCCTGGATAAAGGCCCTGGCTGGGTACATAGCCGCAAGCACAATTAGCTTGCATTTTGGTAAGCGTGCATTTAATTCTGTGTTTGGCACTTATTGGTGATGGATGATCCGTTTCCTTTTTTTTCACCTATTGTAACATTATTCTAAGAATCATGGACTGTTTTCAATTTATCTGATCCATTCTTAGCTCATGGACTATTTTCACTTTATTGGATCCATTTTCAGTTTTGGACATTTTTCACTATTATTTTCTTTATACACTTACCATGGAATTAGAGATTTAGTTTGGTTACGCATCATCACTTTGTCATTTATTGCTGTATTTTATATGTATTAGCACTTCCTAGCACAGTTTATTTTTTGTTTTTCATTGTAGCATGAATGTCAGTAATATTTTCAAGGATTCCTCTGATACCCAAATTGGAGCGTCTGGCTCTGTTTTCAAAATCTTCCAATCTGGTTTGCAGCGTTAAATTCTTTTCTTTTAAGTTACCAATTTCAGTCATAAAATCTTGTGTTGTGTTTTCTATTTCTTCTACTTTGAGCTCTAAGGCAGCAGTACAATTGCCCAGCTCTCTAATTTCCTTAATGAGACTATTAGTGATATGTTCAGAAGACTGCTTCAAAGCTTTGTGTAACATTTGTTCAACTTGTTTTAACAGAGCAGGGGGTGTTAAGGAGTCTTGAGAAATATCTTGTGAGGTAATAATTTCTGTATCTGACTCACCTACAGATTCAGGCTGGTGCGTTTTCTGTTTGTGGGAAAGCGACATGTTTTGGAAATTCACATTGATATATAATATTCCTTCTTCAGGGTATTTACAATTGGGTGATTTGATCCTTATCTGTATCTGTAATGTAAATTAATTATATATATATAGTAAATAGTAAAGATAACAACTTGTATGTGTTAATATATGAAAGTGCCAACAATTACACTTTACACAGTATTCTACATCAAGGCTCATGATACTTACATAGATGGGTTTCGTTATAAATCATAACAGAATAAAAACAATAGTAGAATAATGGGCTGGCTGAGAGGTCCACAGAGATATAGGATGGGCAGTCGTGGATCCTAAACAAACACTGCAGCGCATCCACAAGAGACGCCTGATTGGAGTTTAACAGCCAAGATGTATTGTTTGAAAAATCATGGGGAGAGGACAGATTGAATTGGTCCTACAAGTAACATAAGAGAATGTAAGAAGTTGCGGCATAAGAGTAAGGGAATATATATCCCTGGTTTACCTATGTAAATAATGTATTTACCTTTTACTGTACACATCTAAGATGTAGAACTCTGGGCGGTAGTCCATCGACTGACAAATGCCAGCTGAGTGTCTGCATCTTAAGTAGGGTATCTGATATAGTATCAACCAATTAGTTTTGCTCTAGGCTGTGTGGGCTTGCCCACCTAATCAGCTGTATGTAAAACAGCTGAATGCGGAGCTCAGAGCGCCTCCCAGACCCGGAAGCACGCAAGCTGATGAAGGAATATTGTATATCAATGTAAATTTCCGAAACATGTCGGGATGTTTGCTGTAAATCTATCCGTCTGACCTCAACTTGATTCAGGCAGTGGATTGTGAGCTTTGGGTTGATACAGTGGGGACGGAAATATTCAGACCCCATTAAATTTTTCACTCTTTGTTATATTGCAGCCATTTGCTAAAATCATTTAAGTTAATTTTTTTCCTCATTAATGTACACACAGTACCCCATATTGACAGAAAAACACAGAATTGTTGACATTTTTGCAGATTTATTAAAAAAAGAAAAACTGAAATATCACATGGTCCTAAGTATTCAGACCCTTTGCTCAGTATTTAGTAGAAGCACCCTTTTGATCTGATACAGCCATGAGTCTTTTTGGAAAATATGCAACAAGTTTTTCACACCTGGATTTGGGGATCCTCTGCCATTCCTCCTTGCAGATCCTCTCCAGTTCAGGTTGGATGGTAAACGTTGGTGGACAGCCATTTTTAGGTCTCTCCAGAGATGCTCTATTGGGTTTAATTCGGGTCTCTGGCTGGGCCATTCAAGAACAGTGACAGAGTTGTTGAGAAGCCACTCCTTTGTTATTTTAGCTGTGTGCTTAGGGTCATTGTTTTGTTGGAAGGTAAACCTTCAGCCCAGTCTGAGGTCCTGAGCACTCTGGAAAAGGTTTTCATCCAGGTTATCCCTGTATTTGGCCGCATTCATCTTTGCCTCAATTGCAACCAGTTGTCCTGTCCCTGCAGCTGAAAAACACCCCCACAGCATGATGCTGTCACCACCATACTTCACTGTTGGGACTGTATTGGACAGGTGATGAGCAGTGCCTGGTTTTCTCCACACATACCGCTTAGAATTAAGGCCATAAAGTTCTATCTTGGTCTCATCAGACCAGAGAATCTTATTTCTCACCATCTTGGAGTCCTTCAGGTGTTTTTTTTAGCAAACTCCATGCGGGCTTTCATGTGTCTTGCACTGAGGAGAGGCTTCCGTCGGGCCACTCTGTCAAAAAGCCCAGACTGGTGGAGGGCTGCAGTGATGGTTGATTTTCTACAACTTTCTCCCATCTCCCGACTGCATCTCTGGAGCTCAGCCACAGTGATCTTTGGGTTCTTCTTTACCTCTTTCACCAAGTCTCTTCTCCCCAGATAGCTCTGTTTGGCCGGACGGCCAGCTCTAGGAAGTGTTCTGGTCATCCCAAACGTCTTCCATGTAAGGATTATGGAAGTCACTGTGCTCTTAGGAACCTTAAGTGCAGCAGAAATTTTTTTGTAACCTTGGCCAGATCTGTGCCTTGAAACAATTCTGTCTCTGAGCTCTTCAGGCAGTTCCTTTGACCTCATGATTCTCATTTGCTCTGACATGCACTGTGAGCTGTAAGGTCTTATATAGACAGGTGTGTGGCTTTCCTAATCAAATCCAATCAGTATAATCAAACACAGCTGGACTCAAATGAAGGTATAGAACCATCTCAAGGATGATCAGAAGAAATGGACAGCACCTGAGTTAAATATATGAGTGTCACAGCAAAGGGTCTGATTACTTAGGACCATGTGATATTTCAGTTTTTCTTTTTTAATAAATCTACAAAAATGTCAACAATTCTGTTTTTCTGTCAATATGGGGTGCTGTGTGTACATTAATGAGGAAAAAAAATGAACTTAGCACAGATGAGAATCACCAACACGGTGTGCATGCGCGGGACTTCCGGAGCGTCACGCTGACCGAGAGCTCCGCTCCGCTCCAGCCTTCCAGAGCCTGGCACAACTGCCTTGTATAGCAATTCTCAGCAGGAGAACCAGATCCCGCACCCTCACGGATCCGGGCATCAGTTTAAATGTCCGGATCCCAACAGAAAAAGGACGTGATCCGGCAATTTAACTTTGGCCTGTCTCCCCCTGTGCTCTCCAAGATGGCGGCCGCAGCTTCTCCATGCGGAGACACGGTGAATCAACAGGGCTCAGTATGCCCTCCAGCTCTATCTACTCCAGCCACAGCACAAGTGAGTAATCTCCTGGGTGCCCAAAACTATATAGCATCTCCTGCTTCTACAGAATCTCTCTTAAGCAGACTGCAGAATGGCAACCCTTACTCTCCCCTTCTCAATTCCCCGGATAGCATTGCAGACTCCCCACAAGCTTCCCCTATTACCGCCAGTCATCCACCTGAAATGGCACAATTACTTAACTGCTTTTCCGACATGCTTGCAACAGGACTTGCACAGAATGCCATGCAAATTACCACCTCCATTAAAGCAGACCTTCAGAGCCTAGGGGCACGAATGGATGCCATTGAACCACATACCACCTGTATTCAATCCTTGCAAGAGCAACTTAAAAATGCACTAGCTAAAATTGAAGATTTGGAGAATAGAAGCAGACGCTATAATTTTATAGTGCGAGGCATCCCTGAATCCAATACAGACATCCATGGAACCATCCAAGCCTTAATTAAAGAAATTATCCCAGACATCCCAGATAACAAGCTTGAGTTGGACAGAACCCACAAAGTGTTACAACCACCCCGCCAAGATGGACGTCCTCGGGATATAATGGTTAAACCACACTTTTACAGCATAAAAGAAGAGGTAATGAAAAGATCCCGTTACAAAGATGACATCACCTTGCTTGGTAACAAAATCCAAATTTTTGCAGATATTTCACCAACCATGATCCAGAAACGAAGATCACTCAAACCACTTTTGGACGTTCTCTCACAAAAAATGATCAAATATAGATGGGCATTCCCCTTTCGTCTACAATTTCATTACAGAGACAAATCCTACAGCTTCTCGAATTTCCATATGGGTGAGCAATTGCTACTTCACCTTGGGCTTATAAATCAAGATCTGCCTCCACACAATTCAGAGAACCGACCGGCTTCTTCCAAGAGACCTCCTCCAAACATCCCCATTACCCCACTGTGGGTGAAACAACAACCGAAGAAACAACGAGAATCTATGCCCCCTAGATGAGCTCTGTTGACATTCTCGCAACTGGTCTAAATTCCCCTTTTGTTTGGACGGTGTAGAAGCATCTCCTACACACCTATGGTCTTTTTCAAGACCCGCCACAATTACTTCTCATCGGTTATCCCTACAACCCCTTCCTTACCTGTTTTGTTATTTTGCCGGAGCCTCCTATAGCAATGGAAACACTTCATCCCTCCATAGTATGAAAGCCCCAAATGTGTTTACATTAGATCTCGGGCAGAGGCCTTAACCTGAAATTATTTATGATCCGCCTAACTGTCCCCATTCCCTCCCTCACTATCCCTATTCCCTTTTCCCTTTCCTCCCCTACCTTACCCCCCCCCCCCCCCCCTCACCCCCACTCTCACTCTTTTTTTTTTTTTTTACCCTTCATTGCAGAACTACTTAGCATAATAGGCAGCTGACCCGGTTATAGTTTATATTTTATATGTTTGATTTCCAACTAATATACAAAGTTCGTTTAACCTTTTTGTCAGTGATGATAGTTGGATTACACTTTATGTTTCTCCTGATAAGGTACAAAAAGCTGTTGTAATAGGGAGACTTCTCCCATAATTTCTATTTTTCCTTATTTGTACAAACGCTCTGCAGCCGGAGCGGAAATACATGCCACTCCATCTATTGTAGCCGAGAGGAATTTTCATCCCTTGGTGACAATAGAACCGCGGCCCTACATAGGGCTGCTTTTGTTTTTCTGAACCCTTCAGTTTCAGGGGTTCAGGGCAGGTTTTCATTCCTGCCAAAATGGGATTCAGAGTTCTTTATACACTGGATCCTGTCTTTCTCAATTTCCTCTTCTCTCTTCTTTCTACCTTTTCTATTCTCTTCCTCCCCTCTCCCCCTCTTTCCCCCACTCAGGTGCCTTCGAGGAGAGCTGGCCAAGACAGTCACTCTGCAATCTGGGGCCAACATCACATTCTCTGGAACAATGGACTCAAGCCGCTAGAGCGGGTAAGAAACAGCTTTTTATTATCGAATATCCCACAACATGTCCATGGCTGATGAACCCCCCCATTGTCTTTTCTCAAAATAGCGTCCCACAATACACAGGGTTTAAATTCACCAGTAAACAGGCGCAAGGCCTTTCATAGCTACCCATCCAGTAGGTTGGACATTATACTCATTCAGGAAACACACTTCCCGAAAAGCTATAACCCTTCCTTCTTGCATCGGAATTTCCCCACATTTTACTTAGCCAATGCAGACGACAAAAAAAGAGGGGTAGCTGTCCTTATATCAAAACGCACCCCTTTTTCTTTGACTCAAACTATTAAAGACGCAGAGGGAAGATATATCCTGGTAAAAGGCCACATAAATGGTACACTTCTCTCCATTATATCATATTATACCCCTAATAAGAAACAAGCTTCTTTCTTCTCATCCATGCTTACCACTCTTTCCCCCCATTTGGAGGGCAAAGTGATCATGGGAGGGGATTCAAACATTGCCTTTGATTACATGCTTGACAAATCGACAAAAAACCATACTGAGCTCAAGCGACCCCCAATCAAAGCCTTCGTATTGCTCAACTCCTAAATTCATTGGGAATGATTGATGTATGGAGAGAATTAAATCCGACGGCGAAAGATTACACCCACTTCTCAGCCCCCCATAGAACTTATGCAAGCATAGACCATATCTTTCTACACACCACTGATATACACTTAGCCTCTCGCGCGACGATTAGCGGCATCCCATGGTCTGATCACGCACTGGTCTCCACCAAACTATGCAGTTTCCTGCATCCAGCAAGCCCTCCACAATGGCGACTCAATGAAGCCTTACTCTCCAATCCGGTACACTGCTCTATGATTGAAAAAGACATGTTAGAATATTTCCGTATCAATGACATACCTGACATCTCTCCTAACTCCTTATGGGGAGCTCATAAAACAGTAATAAGGGGCAAACTTATACAGCTGGTATCACAATTAAAACGAGAAAAACTAACACATCTTAAAAAGTTACAAAAAAACTTCCAACTCGCCTGTAAAAAACACAAACAACACCCCACTTCAACCTCTCTAGCTAAGATGGACGCTTCCAGGATTGAACTGAACACTGCCCTCACATCAACTGCAGAAAAACACTAAAAATGGGTCAAGGGGAGATTTTATCTCAACTCAGACAAATTTGGACCACAGCTTGCCTCAAAACTTTCTCCCAGACATAGATTCCAAGCTCTTCACAAAATTAAATCCATATCAGGTTCCTTAACACAAAACCCCAGGACAATCCTGGAGGCGTTCCACTCTTTTTATTCAAAACTGTACTCATATCCTAACCAGGACAATACTCATAAACTCAATGCATTTTTTGACAGTATCCCCCTCCCCAAAATATCTGAATCCCATCGATCCATAATGGAAGCCCCTATCTCAATAGAGGAAGTGATGGAGGTAATAAAAGAAAGTAAAACAGGTTCAGCCCCTGGCCCAGATGGCTTTTCGTCATTTTATTACAAAAAAATTGGAGCTACATTGTCTCCTTATCTGGTCCGATTCTTCAATTCCCTGAAGAGATTAGATTCAACAACTAATTTAGCTTATATTTCAGTCATTCCCAAACCAGGTAAAGATCAGAGCCAGGTTAGTAATTATAGACCTATATCCCTCATGAACAACGACCTGAAAATAATGACAAAAATCCTCTCCAATAGGCTAGGATCATTTATAGGGACATATGTGCACAGGGACCAAGTAGGCTTTATACCGGGGAGACAGGGTCCGGACCAGATAAGGAGAGCAGTAGATGTCATCTCCTTGCTACAATCAAAATGGGATGGTAATCCACCCCAAGAAGGTTACCTTTTATCCATAGATCTACAAAAGGCCTTCGACTCCATTACATGGCCCTATCTTTTCGGGACATTAGAAAAATGGGGGTTTGGCCCCCACTTCATTAGCCTCCTCACAGCTTTATACTCTCAACCTAAAGCCCAGATCAGGATCCAAGGACATCTATCTGATTCCTTCCCTATAACCAAAGGGACTAGACAGGGTTGCCCCTTATCCCCTTTACTTTTTGCCATCGGTATAGAAAATTTAGCTATAGCAATCAGAAATCATCCAGATATCCACGGTGTTAAATGTGGACAGTCCTCACACAAATGCGCTTTGTTCACGGATGATGTCCTTCTTTTTATCACTTCCCCCCTCATTTCCACCCCCAATGTATTATCACTTCTTAAAAAATTTGGACAGATATCATGCCTGCAAGTGAATATGGCTAAATCCATAGCACTTAACGTCTCAACCCCATCACCCGTAGTAGATAACCTCAAAGAACATTTCCCCTTTACATGGAGCTCTAGCTCTATCCCATACCTAGGCATTCAGTTAACCTCCCCCTAATAGAACAGCTTTACCGCTTTAATTACCCTCCCATGTTCAAAAAACTTAACTCAGATCTTGATCAATGGCCATTACACAAATTATCATGGCTAGGGCGGCTGAATGCAATTAAAATGACCCTACTCCCACGTATCTTATACCTATTCCGATCTCTTCCCATTCCGGTCCCTAAATCGCATATAAGTAAGCTACAATCCTCAATCATCCAGTTTATCTGGAATAAATCGAACCATAGGCTTCCCAAAAAGACACTCTTTAGACCAAGAAAAAGAGGGGGTCTAGGGCTGCCCAATCTCTGGTGGTATTACCAGGCAGCGCATCTTAGTCAAATTTCAGCTGTTTACTCTAGAGGTCCAAAGCCGGAATGGATAGAGATGGAAAGGCAAGCCATTCCCAATTACACAATAGATTATCTACTTTGGCGTCCCCACAAAACTAGGCCATCAATCCTCTCCCCCACCCTCTCACACTCGTTTAAGTTGTGTGACTCATTGCATAAATTAAATACTCTAACATCTAAATGGCACCCTTTAGCTCACATCTTTAATAATCCCATTTTTCCTCCAGGTACGAACATAAAAGCGTTCCAGTGGTGGCTCGACAAAGGCATATATAGAATATGTCATCTTTGTAACTCTAATGGGCCCATCACATTGACCCAATGTACGCCAAAACTTGAAATGCCCCAGTCGGAAAGGTTTCGCCTTTACCAATTGAGACATTTCCTACTCTCCATTCTCCCTCAAGATCCACCCCCACTTACTACTACTCCCTATGAACAATGGTGCTCATCAGCTATGGACATGAAAGGGGGAATCTCTCTAATATATACGGCATTAGCTGAACCACAGGAAAAGGCGACTTATATGGTGGCCTGGGAGCGTGATGTCGGCTTCGAATGGGACCTTGACACTTGGCATACGCACTTCACATCAGCCTTTAAAAGGATCCTAAATGTCTCCCTTACTGAAGCAGACCTCAAAATTTTGACGCGGTGGTACCTAGTCCCTACTAGATTAGCTAGATTTTATCCTCAATCATCCCCTCTATGTTTTAGGGGATGCGGTCACCTGAGTACTCTCCTACATATTTTTTGGGAGTGCCCACGAACCAGAGGCTTCTGGAACAAAATCTTCCACCTAATCCGCAAAGTCACCGGCGAGGCAATCCCACAAACCCCAACAGTAGCACTATTAAATCAAAAAATTTTGAAACTTCATAAATTTGATCAAATTCTAATTCATTATATTCTTATAGGAGCCAAACTTACTATAGCCCGAGCATGGAAACTTCCTAAAGTATCCTTCCACCTAGCCAAACAAAGTCTCCTGGATCATGTACCAGGAGAAAATATCTAACATCATACTAGACAAAACGGAGAAATTTAAACACATATGGGAACCGTGGGCCCGTCACATTGGCGTGACCCTCTAACCACTGAATATTCCACAAAAAGTGATTAAGCTCCTCGGAACGGCTGCTTGGCGATCAAGGCATGCCTTCCCCAACTCATCCCTCTTAACCCTCTCTTCCTTTCTTCCTTTCTCTATTTCTCTCTTCTACTTAAGTTCTCTATGAGACTCTTCTCCTCCACCATACTATACTGGTGAGATGAGAAGGAGCAGTTATATGAACATAACCATTATCTACCAAGTTCATGATTGTTGGCTAAGTTATAAGTCACTATAATCTGTGTTATCTACCTTTGATTAAAACCAGAAATTAACCAAATAGAAATGGGTAATGATAGTTGGTCATTGAAATTGTTATGTCATTACTAGAAGCCCAGATGTATGATATGATACCAGCCTTGAGCTATAGATTAGAACTCTCATTTTGTTAAGGAACTGAAGGCCCTTGGGCACAGCATGGGCCCGAAAAGGGGTGCCGGTGCCTCAGGGCAGAAGGTTATCTATTTGTTATACTGGATAGGGCTTCCCTGTTACATATGTTCACTATTTTTACATTGAAGTTTGATACATAAATATTTTTTGTGGACCTTACTTTGTGATTCTACCTGGTACTACAATTTGTTATATGACCAACATCTGTTTTCTACTTTATGCCCCTGCGTGGGCACAATTTTATTGTTGTCTATTATATTACCTTAATAAACATTTTAAACTCAAAAAAAAAAAAAAATGAACTTAAATGATTTTAGCAAATGGCTGCAATATAACAAAGAGTGAAAAATTTGAGTTGGTCTGAATACTTTCCGTCCCCACTGTATATTTACCTTGTATAAGATTCATTGATGTATTTTAAAGTGAATTTTGTATTCATATATATATATTTTTTCTAAAGTTAATAAAGTTGGCAGTTATGTGCATTTTTTACATATTGTTACTCTCCATACTTTTCTGCCTAAAAAGTCTTAAGGGGCTACCTTTCATGCGCTGTTTGGATATCTCCTTTTATTTCTTTTACCCTTAAAACGGCTTCCTCCCAGCACCATTATCCTCCAGAAGGCTGCTCTGTCGTCTCAGGGACAAGTGGGAGAAAATTAAGGAGTGTGGAAGCTGGCGGGGATATTCGTTAATGTGGCTTTTCTCCCTCACGGAGCGGAGCTCTAACAAAGTACAAGCACCATGCTAGGCTTCGCGCATGCGCCCATTTTATTTATTTTACTAATACTTGTCAAACTGTGTGTGAATTTATCTACTGTTTACATTTTTGTAACTATGTAACCCTTACTCCTTTATGTTGAGAAAGGTAGATATCTGGGGCTCCTTATATTAAAGGGGGGCTTCTAGATTTCAAAACCCCCCTGCCCCCTGCCCACAGAACCACAAAGCCACCAGACCAGGGTCTTTTTTTTTGCACTGGATTGAATAAAGTTTCTGGTAGGGACTTTGGGGAAACAACTCATTCTTTGTCATTTGCTGCAGGATATATTACAGCAATAGTGACATTCTGCAATGGTGAAAGAAAAAAAAAATCAGACATTCAGATTTTTGTACCAGCTTCTTAAGGGTCTGGTATGTATTTTGGGGATTCCCCATTCCTTTTTTTTACAAGCTGGCAGGAAAACTACAATTACTAACAATTACAGTAAATGACACCTTTTTTCTTTGTAATTGTCACTTTTGCTGTGGTAAGCTGTATACATTGTACAGATGTGCCACTACACAGGCAGATTCAGGCCATCCCCCAAGTAGGTTTTTGCATGAATTGTGCATTTTAAAGTTTTAATGTAAGTATTATTAACCACTTACAGACTGGATGATCTTCTCCCTAATGACCAGGCCATTTTTTGCGTCGCTTTAACTGGCAATTGCGCGGTCGTGCGACACTGTACCCAATCAAAATTGATGTCCCTTTTTTCCCACAAATAGAGCTTTCTTTTGGGGCTATTTGATCACCTCTGCGGTTTTTATTTTTTGCGCTATAAACAAAAAATTGCAAATATTTTGAAAAAAACAATATTTTTTACTTTTTGCTATAATAAATATTTAAAAAAAAATACAAATTTCTTCATCAGTTTAGGTCAATATGTATTCTTCTACACATTTTTGTTAAAAAAAAAAAAGCGCAATAAGCATATATTGATTGGTTTGCACAAAAGTTATAGCATCTACAAAATAGGGGATAGATTTATGAGTTGAGTTGCATCTTGACACAGCGAGGTCATTTACCCTGCAGGGTCCTGACGCGCTTACAAACACATACACATACTAAGGCCAATTTATAGACAGGATCTGATTAACCTACCGGCATGTCTTTGGAATGTGGGAGGAAACCGGAGTACCCGGAGGAAAACCCATAAAAGCCGTGTCATGGTCAGAATTTGAACCAGCGACCCTATTGCTGCTAGGTGAGAGTGCTAACCACTACACCACTGTGCTGCCCAAAGCCAGCATGTCTTTGGATTGTGGTGAGAAACCCATTATGGCATTTTTATTATTATTATTAGTATTTTTATTATTTTTTTACTAGTAATGGCGGGGATCTGCAATTTTTAGCGTGATTGTGACATTGCGGCAGACAGAGTCGACACTTTTGACATTTTTATGGGACCATTGACACTTATACAGCAATCAGTGCTATCAAAATGCACTGATTACTGTGTAAATGTCACTGGCAGGGAAGGGATTAACAGTAGGGGGTGATCAAGGGGTTAAATGTGTTCCCTGGGAGGTGTTTCTAACTGTGGTATGGCTCCTAAAGTTGCCGACGTTCACCTACGTCGATTTGCGGAAACAAGCCGACCTGCCACCATATAATGATAGCGGCTGGTCAGCAAGTGGTTAAAGTTGCTGTTCTCTGCCAACATTTTTTTGCATTGATACATGTACCCCAGGGAATTATCCAGCTCCCCATGCCATTTGTTTGACAATCCCTTGCATATTACTCTAGAAAATGGCTATTACTGATTTCTATAATTAGGCTTCAATTGATTTCAGTAGGGTTTGGATTCTACAGCTGATCCTGAACCAAATCTAGGCATGTTTGGCTCCTCACTACTCAGGACAGTTCAGTGCCTCCAACAGTCATGCAAATATCAATGTCCCAGAGTTTCAATCTTTCACAGTGGTGGATAGACATACATTCAAAATAAAATTGCTACCATGCCTCTCTACCATGTATGTGCATGGCCACTACTCTTATGCCCCGTACACACGGTCGGATTTTCCGATGGAAAATGTCCGATCGGAGAGTGTTGTCGGAAATTCCGGCCGTGTGTGGGCTCCATCACACATTTTCCATCGGATTTTCCGACACACAAAGTTTGAGAGCAGGATATAAAATTTTCCGACAACAAAATCCGTTGTCGGAAATTCCGATCGTGTGTACACAAATCCGACAGACAAAGTGCCACGCATGCTCAGAATAAATAAAGAGATGAAAGCTATTGGCCACTGCCCCGTTTATAGTCCCGACGTACGTGTTTTACGTCACCGCGTTCAGAATGATCGGATTTTCCGACAACTTTGTGTGACTGTGTGTATGCAAGACAAGTTTGAGCCAACATCCGTCGGAAAAAATCCTAGAATGTCCGAACAAAGTCCGACCATGTGTACGGGGCATTATTATACTTGCTTTCAGGCAGCACTGTTGGATTCAGCTTTGTTAAGCATGTTTCTAGACCAAAAAGTACTACTTTTATAATTGCATAGCCATCAATCTTCTGCTTGAAAAGCAAGCAAAAAGTGAACTGCCACTACCTAGCTGTTGGAATTTCAGAAGCCACATGCACACTCAGAACCACCACCATGAATCTGGCTTCCTGATGCTGAACTGTTTTTTTGTATTAGTGACAGCCATCTAGAGCAGGGATCCTCAAACTACGGCCCTCCAGCTGTTGCAGAACTACACATCCCATGAGGCTTTGTAAAACTCTGACATTCACAGACATGACTAGGCATGATGGGAATTGTAGTTCCTGAACACCTGGAGGGCCGCAGTTTGAAGACCCCTGATCTAGAGCATCATAAATGCAGCAACAGATCCATATGGCATCCATGAGGCATTGATCAGCTCTGGCGGATTTGCAATGACAACAGTAAATCGGGCCAATGTCAGTCCATGCAATGGTAAAATATGCCTTTCATTTTCAACAAATTGTTGTATCTTTGCTCAAAACAAGACAAAACTACAAGATATGTGATATTCAGAACCCAAAAACTTAGTTTCTACTTTGCAGCTGTTGCAATTAAAGTAAACATATACTACACATTAAAAACTGCAATGCCCTTAGTATAGAACTGAAAGGCAAGAAGAAAAAAATATTTTATTTAAGTACAACACAAACTCTGCTATTTCTGTGAAAGTGAAATCCAACATTTATAAAAGAATAATATTGTGGCACTTTTTTAATGTACACCTAGAAATAACTAAACTAGTAAGCTGTCTGTGTATTAGATCATTTGATTTAAAAGGCGAGTCATATCGAAGAGCAAAATATTCAATAACATTAAATCAGTTTTGCAAAATATATTCTTACTTTAAAAATGATTTTGCTTGGAGTGATAGTGCAGTAATAAAGAAGTTATTGACCAGATGTTATTGATTGTACAGTCCTCGGGCAAAGAACACTGACCTTGCTCACTCTCTTATTGCTTACTCCTTCCCTGGCCTCCTTCATCTATGCCCGTTCAATAATATTTATTAATATATATTTTTAGCAAAAAAAAACCTATGTGTTGCAAGGTTAGGACTTCCTATGTTTTTCATTCTTTAAAGTCACAGTGTATAGTGTGCGAAGAACAAAGCAATCTCTATTAAATCACTAATATGCAACTATGCATTTGCAGGTTCATTGCAATCTTCATTGGACACTGCACTGGGTGTTCTCCACAATATGCACTTAGTGACTATAAATATTTCAGGGAATAATTTGATTATACATATTTAAATGGGAACAAACATAGCTGTTCTTATCAAAAAGAAAGGATTTTTTGTCTTAGGCAGCACTCTTAGAACAGTATTAGATGTTTTTCATTATCAAAAGGAACTAATATGGCTACTGTGGGGCGTATCTAAATTAAGGTCACTTACCATAAAAGAAATGCCTCTGTCTTCTGCAGCAAATTCTATCAGCAAATAGATGTCCTCAATATCCTGGGTCAAACATTGCCCAATGTCATTAGCCTAAAAGACTAAGAAGATTCTGCCAGTGCAAAGTTATAGCCCCACCTCATGAGGGGACATCACCACAAACTCCTGCCCTCACATACAATGATGAGTGGCCCTGATTCATGTGAGAGGATCCACAGAGGAAGAGAATCAGACACAGCCTAAAGTCATCTGAAAAGGTTAAGTATAAAACAAGCATAAAATGCTGCTAGGTGGGCCTCCAGGTGGTAAGGGGAACCCAGAGTTAAGCCCCGTATGTCAGGAGACATCAGCCAGTTTAAAAAAATCACCCGACATTCGGCTCGTGTGTATGTCAACTGGTCTTACAGAAGCTGGTCGCTTGGCTGGCATCTGTTGGACAAGCATGCTGGAAAACCAGCGGCCGACTGGCTCCTGAGAGCGCTGACTGCAGTGTTCTGGTGGGGGGGCTGTCCCACTGTCAGAACACAACAGCTCAACGGGGGAGATCACTGTATTAACGTAAGATCGTTAGTACAGTGACTATGACCGGAGCTGTCATTTTTTTTTCATTCCACCCATTCGGTGGAACGAAAAAAAAAACTATAATGCTGCATACACACAGTCGGAATTTCTGACAACATTTGTGTGAATTAATAGTGAACAATTCCGCGCCAAACAGTTTTTAAAGTTAAAAAATTATATTAAAATAAAGCAGCTACACCCTAAACAAGATGAATAAATTCATCAATGCATAAATGAAAAAAAGAGGGGGTAAGGGGAGCGCTGGATAATTGTGAAAAAAACTAGTGTATAAAAGAATTTCACTCAGTGTAGACCACAAATAATACATTCAAATCTATGATAACCAGCCTACCTATGTGAATCAAACATAAATTAATAAAATTATTGAAACTAAAACCAATAAAAAATGATAGTGTTCAATAATAATTGTGCAACCATAACATGATATGTGATGCCAAAAAATGAGAAAAATATATATAAATCAAATATGCAATATATAATAAAAGTCCATCAAAGGTGAAAAAAAATTGAAATTAAATCCTGATGTGAATCTTGATATCAAGGCGTGAACAGCAAAATCCCTTCACCATCACTGAAAAACACCAATGTGCTCATGGAAATGGGTGTCAGCTTACCAGATGGAGTTGACCAATTTAATGAAAAAAAGGTCAAATAGGCTTTAGCAAGATAATGCTTGCTGCAATGGAGAAAAATGGACCAAACTCTTGTCCTCACATCACAGGGTCTCACGCACGGGATATAAAATAGATGTGTGACCATGTGTATGCAAGACAAGTTTGAGCCAACATCCGTCGGAAAAAAATTCAGGATTTTGTTGTCGGAATGTCCGATTGCGTGTATGCGGCATTAGT
This sequence comes from Lithobates septentrionalis, assembly GCA_037952835.1. Taxonomy (NCBI): domain Eukaryota; kingdom Metazoa; phylum Chordata; class Amphibia; order Anura; family Ranidae; genus Lithobates; species Lithobates septentrionalis. The sequence goes on along the minus strand of JBBDGP010001410.1, from coordinate 1,622,624 downwards.
GTGTGTACCAGGCTTTAAATAACATGCACACACTGACCATTGGTAATTAGTAGGGTTGTCCCGATACCGATACTAGTATCGGTATCGGCACCGATACCAAGCATTTGCCCAAGTACTTGTACTCGGGCAAATGCTCCCGATGCTTCCGCCGATACCTTGACTGTCAGCGGTGATGGACGTGTGGGGGAGTTACAAGCTTCTCCCCCCGCGGCTTTCAGCTGCTTAGTGACATACAGCGGTGATCGGTGCTTGTAATTCCCTCACACGCGATCACCGCTGACTGTCACCTCCTCCTCCTTAGTCCTCCTCCGTTCCTCTGTCCCCCTCCGCTGTCCTGCTCCATTGCTGTGTCCCCCTCCGTTCCTCTGTTCCCCCCCGCTGTCCTCCTTCTTTGCTCTGTCCCCCTCCGCTGTCCTCCTTCTTTGCTCTGTCCCCCTCCGCTGTCCTCCTCCGTTCCTCTGTCCCCCCCGCTGTCCTTCTTCTTTGCTCTGTCCCCCTCCGCTGTCCCCATCCGTTCCTCTGTCCCCCTCCGCTGTCCCCATGCGTTCCTCTGTCCCCCTCCGCTGTCCCCATCTGTTCCGGCTTTCCGTTGTCCCCCTCTCTCTTCGTCTGTCCCCTCCGTTCTGCTGTCTCTCCGCTGTGTGTATGGAGAGAGTCAGCTGACTCTTTCCATTCACATAACTGAAACATTGTAATCTCCTGTGATTACAATGTGTCAGTTTATGAATGGAGAGAAGCTGCTGTGTTCTCTCCATTCATTCTCAGTGCAGCTGACGCTGCAGAGAAAGGGACTGGGGAATCTCTATCCTCAGTCTATTTCTCTGTCTCAAGGGGGAGATATCAGAGGTCTGTTAAGACCCCTGATATCTCACCAAAGCCCCCCAACAGGGCTGATTAAAAAAAACAAAAAAACACACACATAGTGCAATAAAGAATAAAAAAAAAATTGTAAAAAATAATAAATGTAAATGAAAAAAACCAAAACAAAAACACACACACAGACACCGTTCACTATGCCCCCACCCCCACCCCCCCCCCCCTCAAAAAAAAAAAAAACTGTCACGTGACATTAAAAAAAAGTATCGGTAATCGGTATCGGCGAGTACTTGAAAAAAAGTATCGGTACTTGTACTCGGTCCTAAAAAAGTGGTATCGGGACAACCCTAGTAATTAGTAAAAATATATCATATGCATTTTTATTTGCTTGATAAAACTGTGGTGGGCACTTTGATAACTTGTAAGAGGGGAACATCCCTCTATCTGTTCCTGTAGAGGCTACACAAAAGCACACAGGTGCTGGCCCTTCTTATTGAAAAGCTAAGAACGCTTGGCCTTGGGGTTTTGGTAACTATGGGGTACTTCTTTTTCCACTCTTCACAGGATGAGTGGTTTGTTGTTGCATTAGTGAACAGGCTAAGGAAGCACTCCTCGCTTTCTTTGGGTATCGTCAGTGGAACAGTACCCAGGTCTGGCCTAGCACTACCACAAACATAGCAGTTGGTCTTATTATGTCTGTCTGCACTGTACTTCATCCATTCTAGCCACAGATTGGTGTCAGAAAAACCAGACTCTGCAGCTTTGGTGTCCTCAAAGGTGGCATTTGCCACTGCTACCATATCGCCTAGGGTGCGGATGGAGGGTCTGCGAGGGTTAGCGATTGCCTGGGTCGATTGCCTGTCTGTTGATTTATACATATCCTTTAGTTGGAACTTTCCCAGCGGCCCTCCTATACCCCCTGACATCCATGTTCCTAACACATATATACCGGCATCACCGGAGCTAGGGTTCTCTATAGTTAGGGTAAGTGGCATGTTGTAGCCTGTTCTCCCAGTGGATAGGCATGTACCTGGTTTCAACATTCATTCTTTTTAACAATGATTTCCCATTCTTATCTGTTCTATTCAGTGCACTCTGTGGTTTGTACCCCCAGTCTGCTCCTGTATTCCACCCCACTGACCCCCAATAGTCACAATTCTGTCCCCAGTAACTATCTGTGACACATATATAGGTGGATGCATACTGAGGTCCGTGTCCAAGGGTGTTATACCAGTTACATTGCCAGGAAACATCTAAGGGACAGAAGGCTATATTGCAGTAATCAAAGGCGAAAGTGGCCACGCGTGTGTTGGATGAGTACCAAAATTGTGTGATACCCTCTTTTTTTATGATGGCCACTTGTTGAGCTCCCACCAAGCCCACCAGAAAAAGAATATGTAGCACTGTCATCATGGTGTAGGCTGGGACTTGTCTTCAGGGGTTGGAACCTTCTTGCAGTGAGAAGCGTGAATCCAGGAGTTCTTTCCTGCGACTTTAACGGAGGTGGCAGTAGTTATCAGAACCTGGAATGGTCTGTCCAATCTTTGTTTCAGTGAGTGTTTTCTTGTAAACTTTTTTTATTAGTACCCGGTCTCCAGGCAGCAGGTTGTGGTTTCCTGTGTCGGAGTCTGGAATGGGATAAAACACTTGTGCATGGATATGGGTTAATTCACGAGACAGTGCGGTCACATAATTAGTTAATACATCAGACTGTAGTTGTAACTGTTGTGGGAAATAACACCCAAGCCTGGGGGTTGACCCAAACAAAATCTCGTATGGAGATAGAGAGTGTTCCCCCCTTGGGGTGTATCTAACACCGAACAGGGCAATAGGTAAACTCTCTGGCCAGCTCATGTCTGTTTCTTCTGACATTTTTAGCACTCTAGATTTAATGGTACCGCTTAATCTTTCTACCTTACCACTGCTCTGGGAGTGATAGGGCGTGTGGAATGCTAAAGTGTCTCCTAGGGCAGACCAGATATCTTTTGTGACTGAGGCTGTGAAAGCCGGACCTTGGTCGCTCTCTATGACCTCTGGGACCCCATACCTGCATACTTTTTCAGTCAGCAATTTCTTGGCTGTTGTCTTGGCTGTCATGTTGGTGACTGGGTATGCTTCTGGCCATCCCGAGAACATGTCTATGATCACCAAAGCGTATTTGAATCTTCCACTCTTTGGCATTTGAATATGGTCAATCTGGATCCTCTGGAATGGATACAAAGGTTTCGCGAGATGTTTCCGCGGGACCTTCTCCATCCATCCGCGGTTGCATTTGGCGCAGATGGTGCAAGACTTGCAATAATTATTGGTGAGGGTGCCATGTAATATTTACTGATAAGTGAGTTCATGAGATTTTTAGAAAGATGTGCTGCTCCATGGGCCCACTGGACTACTGCTGGATATAGATTCCGGGGTAGAAATGTTTTTTTTATTAACTTTGAACAGTCCATCTTTCTGTGCTGCTCCTTTCTTTATCCAGGTTTCCCATTCTTCTTGACTGGCAGCGTCTTGCTGCTCCTTCAGGTGGGTTTTATCGACGGGGAGGCTTTGACTTCTAGTTTGCACTGCGAGTATGGGATTCTCCACTACTTCTACCTCTTTCTGTTGTTTGCTCCTGGCTGCTTGCTTGGCTGCCAAGTCTGCCAAGTGATTCCCTTTAGCCTCATCGGTTGTCAGTTTACCATGTGCCTTAACCTTTAGAACTGCCACTTGGGTGGGTAGGAGGAGGGCATCCATGAGATCTTTGATTGCAGTGCTGTGTTTCACCGGTGTGCCAGCTGCAGGGAGGAAGCCTCTAGCCTTCCAGATAACTCCAAAATCATCAGCCACCCCGAATGCATACCTTGAATCTGTGTGGATGTTGGCTGTCTTTACTTTGGCTAGCTTACATGCTGTGGTGAGGGCTTGAAGTTCTGCTTCTTGGGCCGACATAGAGGAGGGTAGTGCTTCAGCTTGCAAAACCGTGTCTGGTGTCACTACTGCATACCCGGTGTGGTATCTTCCGCCATCATCAGCATACCGTGAGCCATCCAGGAAGATGATCATATCCGGACTGGGCAATGGTGTCTCGGAGACCGTGGGGAGGTGAGAAGTTTCCATTTTCATGACTTCAAAACAGTCATGGTCATTGTCATTAGGGTTGGGGTTCACTGTTATCCCCTTTGGAAGTGGGAGAAGTGTGGAGGGATTGAGAATTGCACAGTGCATCAGGGTGATGTTATCTGGCAAGAGGAGGGAGCACTGTAAGCAAAGGTGTCTTGCAGATGAGAGGTGTTTTGGTTGTACTTGGTTCAGTATAGCAACTATGTCATTGGGGGCGAGTAGAATCAGGTGGTGACCCAGGACCATGTCTGCAGTATTGTCCAGAAGTGCTTAAGCTGCGAATACTGTGCGCAGACAGGAGGGTCCTCCTTTCGCCACTGGGTCCAGTTGGCAAGAATAGTAGCCGATGGGGCGGAGGCGCAAGCCATGTGATTGTGTTAGTACTTCTGTTGCGTGGCCTTGTCTTTCAGATATGAACAATTTGAATGTTTGCTCACAGTCAGGCAACCCAAGGGCCAGCGCTCTGGATATCGCATCCTTCAGTTTATTAAAGTTCTCGGTTTCCAGTGCAGTCATCTCAAAAGGTTCTGTTTTCAATGCGTCATAGAGGGGTTGCATCAACAGAGACGCAGCTGGGATCCATGCTCTACAGCAGGATATTAGGCCCAGAAATGTGTGTAGAGATTTGGAACCTTGGGGTGGGGGTATGTTCTTTACAGCTTGTATTCTGTCACTGGTCAGGTGTCGGGAGCCCTGAGAGAGACAATGTTCCAAGAATACTACCTTCGTGGAGCACCACTGCAACTTCTGCTTGGACGCCTTGCACGAGTAGGCTTTCTGACTTGCCCTCTGTGGTGGGGAGGTCGTCTGCACACAGGAGAAGGTCATCCACATATTGCAGCAGCGTTATATCGGTGTTCTCTTCTTGCCATGCACTCAGGATTGTAGCCATTGCTTTGGCAAATTGGGTGGGGAAGTTCTGTGCCCCTTGGGGCATAACTGTCCAGGTCTACTAATGTAAAAAATCAGGTGTAAAAAAATCCGCCCACTCATACACCCAAAAACGCTGCGCTGATGGAAAAAAACCTTAATCTAAGCTGCTGTTTAAATAATAACAAGCATAAAATAAAAATTGATTCACCACAAACTCGCCCCAAGTGAGCTCAAAATAGCAGCGCTAAAGTGATCCCTAATCATAAAGTAACATATAGTGAAGAGTGATAAGAAAATCAATCAAGCAATGATATATTTTGAGTTCACTTGGGGCGAGTTTGTGGTGAATCAATTTTTATTTTATGTCCAGGTCTACTGTCGATTATTGTGGGTAAAGGCAAGAAGGTACCAACAAGAAGGGTGTAGGGGTACACTGAAGAATGCATTTGCAAGGTCTACCACCGTGAAGAATTTTGCTGATGGTGGCACACCATCCAGCAGTGTGTGTGGATTGGGGACAATGGGTGTTCCCAAAATGGTTGCCTCATTTACAGCCCTCAGGTCCTGGACCATCCTGTACTTGATTGGTTCCCCTTTTTGACTTTTCTTTTTGACCGGTAATAGGGGTGTATTGCACGGGCTAGTACAAGGTATTAGGTCTCCGTTCTTGACCAAGGCTTCTATTTGAGAGGAAATAGCCTTGGTTTGTGAGGGCTTTAGTGGGTATTGGGGTTTCCTGGGCAGGGGTGTTCCTGGTTTCAGCTTGATGTACACTGGCGGGACATTTAGATGTTCGATGTCTTCCACCCCTTTTGACCATAGTTCACCTGGGATTCTTCTTAGGACTTCTGGGGGTATTTGGCTGGTGGCTAGGGGAGTAATCTTTAGGGTCATCAGGAGTGGGATGGAGCACAGGGCCAATTGATCCTCAGTAGTAAGGGGGTAGAGATGCTGATCGTACCTTCTGGTGTGAAGGTGATGGAGGCTTGCAAGTGGGATAGGACATCTGCTCCTAAAAGATTCAGGGGGAAGGTGGGGGAGACCATTAACCTGGCAAGTAGGTTCTTGTAAGTGCCGACTTTTAGGGGCTTGGTTAATGGGTGGGATTTAGGTGAGCTGTCCACACCCAAGCATGAAATGTCTATGTCTGATAAGTAGGAAGTGTCCGGTAGATCTTGAGCCTGTATCACCCTTCTGGCTGCGCCTGTGTCATTTAGGAAGGTGGTGGGGTGACCTTCAATTGGGATGGTCACCTTTGTCAATGGGCTGTTTGTGTTTGAGGACACTGTCATTAGGTGGGATGACACAGGTTTGCCCATATCCTAGCGGAGGAGGCCCAGATGGTCTTCTGTAGGGGCAAGTTTTCTTGGGATCAGGGTAGACTGATCACCTTCTGGACCCCATTGGGTGAATCGTCTGGGTGCTCTGCATTCTTTCTTAAAGTGTCCCTGGCGTCCACAGTTAAAGCAGAGACGTGGGGGTCTCTGCTGGGGAGGCGGGTATTGTGTGTCAGAGGCCATCATGGGAGGAGTTATTTTCTTGCTATCCTGACTGGATTCTAGCCCCTTGGCCACCAATAAAAGTGAGTCTAGGGAAATCATACGATATTCGGGTCAAGATACCATCAACCCCTTTTTTATTGAGTATTTTAGGCCTGTGACAAATGTTGCCAAGAGCATTTGTGCATGTGCCTTCATGTGCACATTAAAACCTAGGTCAGTAAATGTCTGCACTAATCTGGCATGGTATTTCTCAACAGTTTCTGTCTTTTCCTGTGTTATGTCTTGTAAAGTTGTGGCCTGGTCTGCCAACTTGTCCTTAGCCCAATTGTGTAATTGGTAGCAGAATTCTAGGCCTGATTCATAGTCACTGTCGTTAAATGTTTTACCTTCTTTCAAATTTCTCTCCTTGATAGGCCAGTAGGCGTCACCTGCTTTCGTGCTGCAGAGGTTGTACAGGTTCCTCCAAGCTGCAGCATAGGTACGCTGTATTTGTATTATTCTGCTATAAAAGGGCATAGGCTGCTTTTCCGGGTCAGGCAGGTTATTTACCAATGACATTACTTGGGGTGGGGTAAAGGTAAAGTACATTATTGGGGCACCTTCTCCTTCTGCTCTAATGCCCCTCATCACTACAGGGGCTGGGTGTTGAGCTTGGGGTCGGCCACTCCAGGGGTCTTGGGGGTCGGGCTCATCTGGGTATCCTGATCACTGGGATTTATGTGTGTTTTGGTAATAGTGGGCACTGGGAGCTTGGTTACTGTTATGGCGAGTATTCTGAGTAATGTGTCGAGCCAGGTCTTGGGCTAAAGGTATGGACTGTGGCCCAGGCCCTGGCCCATAGGGGAATAGCTGTTGGGGTATCAGGACAGGCGGGGAAGGTGTCTGGAGAGGGCCTGGCTGGTTGGGGATGTTTGCAGCAGGTGGTGTGCCAATGAACGGGTTCTGTGTTGTTGGCAAGACACAAATTGCACTGTCTGGGAGCTGGGCAGTGGAAGGAGGCGCAGTGGCTTGGTTGCTGCCAACTGCAGATCCCCCTGTCACAGACCTGTTCAAACTTGGCATTAAAGTTACGGGGGTGTTTGGGCTAAAATACGAACCGTTAGCATTCAACACAAGGTACAGGGTGTTAGTGTGTTTTTAGGCTCAGCCCTCTTCCTCCTCGTATGGGAGTGGCTCAGGTAAGGCATCAGGGATACTTTTTCCTTCATGGTACACATATACAACATTACCCCCCTGCTGGGTTTCCTGTTCCACCCAGTTCTCCCTTTGGATTGCTCTTGCCACATTGAACCAAGCCTCTGCAGTTTTTAGTAGGCCACTGTCAGATAACACCTCCCGTTTTTCCTTCAGTATTTTCCGCCATTCCTCCGGCTGCAATCTACCCCTTGTAGGAATGGTGATGCTACAGATCTTCACCATTTTTTTTTCTTTCTTGACATATACCCTCCCCCCCCCCTCTTGGTGACTTATTCACATGCGAGTTTTCCTTTCTCTGGCTTAACCAATTTCTGCCCCATTATTTTCTGTCTTGATGACTGGGATATTTATGTGTCTGCTCAGGATTTGAGATGCGTCACGAGGTTGGCTTGGATTCTGAAAGGGTCTGGCAATTCCTCTATTAGTCACCTGGTACCTGTTTAGACTATATCCCAATCTCAAGTTAATGAGGACAAAACAGAAAGTACGACAAGGAGAGGTTTTGTCTGCAGTGCTCGACTGCCACCTGGGTCGCCCCTGATGCGTCTTCCCAAAACGTAGACTCAGCCACGGGGTCTGCCCGTCCGAGGCGGCCACAGAATACAGGTCGGGTAGTGTGTGACCACTCACTTCCCTCAACAAGACATTTAACAGACAGATAAGGAGTACAGCAGTTAATATTCAATCATCAGTTTCTTCCCACCATATATTCAACAAGGAGATGCTCAACTTTTCACTTTCCTCCGTTCCTTCTAAATCTCCCACTTGTTCAGGACACCTTATCGGTTCCTGTCCACTTTCCCTACATTCACTTTCTATAGACCCAATTTACCATCCAACCCCCTTCAAAAATGCTGAACATCAATCCACAAACACAATTATAACATGACATTTGCACAAATTGTAATAGATGTGGGTGTTTGAATTATAATGACTACACAGAATATTTTCCTTCCATGCTATCTGTGTCCCTGACACCCCCTTCTGAGTGATTTGCTACACCACACTATCACCTTTCCAAAGGAGTTTGTCCACGTCAGCTGGGACCCTGTGTGTTAATCTCTTTCAACATCATACATCATGTATCACAGACCCACACAACACAATGTTCTTACAGGTTGCAGATAATCAGAATACAGGTTCATGTAATGGACCCCGGCAAGTATTACCTGTCTTTGTTGACCTTCGGCAGCCGACACGGACACAATTACGGACCCACACGGGAGACGGGATATACTTAGGCAAGATATGAAAATTATATCTTACCGTATTTTCAGAGGTGATCAGTCTCTGTCCTGCCTGTGATGGTTCCTCTTGGTGGCCTCTTGGTCGGCTCTCCTCCGGTCACAAACCGGGGCCCCACTTTGGGCTGCCAGATTGTTTTGGATCCAGACAAGTGTCTGTGAAATTATCTGCACCTGGCCTGATTTTTAGATGTATATTCGTGCACGTTTGAAGAATCACACTGACACCTTTGTTTAGCTTGAATGAATCTTCCTTTTTATTGCTTGAATGTATGGCTTCTTATATAATAGAACATGAGTCATTGTTTGCAAAAGCATCATCACAGTCTAGTTGTGCTGTCATCTGTGGATTGGATGTTCCCTTATCTAAGGGGTCGTCTGGTCAGATCCATCCAGGTTTTCTGCTGATGTAGGCTTGAGTTCCCCTGTTTCACTCCGATGGGAGGGGGTGCTCCGGGTGAGGCATTTTGAGTAAGGAGTTTAGCATGTGTCTTGACATAATTGAAATAGTCATTTGATCAAGGTATTAAACAATCCATAACAGCTTGGAACTCTTTATATCATGGTTTACACTTATTTACATTAAACAATATTAAAATTGTTGTAGTTCTGAATATCACACATTTCACAAAAAAACATACATGGCACAAAAGCTTCTAATTTTTCTAGCCCACACAAGTTAGGTTTACAAATGTCACCTTAAGTGTTAAAAAATAAACATTGGTACAATGCACTCAAGTTCTTGAATAGCAGAATAATTGTAGTACTTCAGAATCTAGCAGATGCATTGAGTCATTGTCTCTACTGTGATATTTTCACATTTTCTTTTGTACTATCATTGCATAAAACTTAGTTTGTTTAGAAAATGTTTTAACATCTCTCAGGGTTCACCATCGTATCATACAGCTGGCCAATGTAATTCAAAAGGCATAACTAGATAGGAGATAGAAAAATTGAAGTTCACCTTGTGTTCTTGTCTTATTGATCATTTTTTATTAAATCAAAAACATAGCAAATGTTATCAATTTTTTTCCAAGCTCAGATAGTGTGGCTCAATAATTACTAATTGTTTTTGCTTTTGGCCCTAAAGGATGTTATTGTGGAATGCACTGCAGTAAGGCCATTATTGCCAACTGGTTAAGGAACAAAGAACTAGAAACCTACGTTTCTTCATAGCAATCACTACCAAACCAGTAGATAAATCCAACATTGTGTGAGTAGGCTTAAGCTATATTGTATCAGTAGACACATTTGGGTTGATTTCCTAAAGGCAAATGGGCAGTTTAATTTGCAAGGGAATTTTAACTTCTAAAGGCAATTTTATGTTAGCTTAGTGATTGTGATTAAAATTCACTTTGCAAAGAATACCAAATGACATGCAAGGAAAAGAAAAAAAAAGTATTTCTGCCTGCACATTAACGGATTATTAAAGTCATCAGAGCTTCATCTCATTCACTAAGCCAAAGGGAAATTCCCTTGCAGAATGAAAATTCCCTTTCAAAGAGAACAGCCTATTTGCCTTTAGGTTATCAACCCCATTGGATATATATATAATATGCATTGTGCACAGTAAAGTCATTAACCATGTTCCAGTTAGTGGAATTGCCTCATAAAACTCAGATGCGCAAAAGGAACTATGTTTTTCAAAATTCACTGGTCAATAGAAAATATTGGATGATGTTGTGTTAATACCTTTGTTTCATGTGTGCTTCATTTATTCTTGTGTCTTTAACAATGTTACTGGAAGAAAATTAAAACCCAGATGTACCCCCCAGAAGAAATTAATTGCATAATTCTGAGTTCTTAAAGTAATCAGGCTGTATAGACTTACTTGGTCTAGATGCTGAAATATTCTGCTTCTGCTCTGCAAATCCCTTTGGCCAGGCAGCTGTCAAATCTATATGTCTGCAATTAGCAAAGCCCACACTCCCTGCTGATTGGAGAGCTCTAGCTCTGAAATTAGGGGCATGCCAGACTGCTGCTGCTAAACTGCATACAGCACAGTGGTAAAGCTCACTCACCAGTTGCTGCTTTGAAGAGCAATAGCAGATTTTTTATGCAACATCTAAAACAAGAAAGCCTGTACACCCTGATTTCTACTGTTAATTTTGCAATAAAAAATGTATCTCATGTCAATGCATTCTCTATGTTAATAATTATAAAAGCAATTAAAATAAAAGCAATTATAAATTGTGGAAAAAATGTGGTGATACCTTTTATTTAGCTAAGCTGGGAACTGCCTTTAATAATTTATGACACACAAGACAAGGAAAACCAGTTCAGTAAATGTCATGCACCACTCAATGGCTAGTAAACCGAACTTGAACAGGGGAGGTGTAGATGAGACTCTTTGCAGTCACCTTTATTTGGATAATCTTTAAAGTTATAATGCTGAGAGCTAAAAGCTGTTGGCCATTAAACAGTACTTACAGATGCACTTCATTTAAATAGATAAATGAAGACAGCATTTGCTGTCAAGTGAGAGCCTGATTCAGAACTTCTACATCTTTAGGTATACCTGTGTAGAGGCCATAACCTAGCTCTATAAGGCTTTTTACAATTTGATATACCTTGTGCTTAGCCAATCCTCTTCCTATCTTTTGTAAGTCCTGCTCTATTCTCAGATATAGCTTTGGCCACCCACACCCCAGGAATTTATATGACAGTCTGTGGTCCCACAATGACTTCCTTGGGGTACTATTCATGCACCTAAAATTCTTACCAGCCATCCCTTTTCCAGCTTCCTTTGCCAAAACCCAGGAGGCCATATGACATCACCATAGTCCCAGTGTAGTTATTTTCCAGTAGTATTGTGAGAAGGTTCACTGGTAATGCATCGCTGAAAAGTTTAGCAGACTTCCTGATCTACTATAGGCACAATGGTGTTGAGTAACTAAAAGCAAATAGGCTGTTTACATTGCAAGGGAGTTTTACCTTAGTTTGGTGAATGTGGTGAAAATCCACTTTGCAAAAAACTCCAAATTACACGCAAGGAATATAAAAGAAAGGGCATTTTTGCTGGAAAATGATTGGTTGGATGATGGAAACCAACAGAGCTTCATCTCATGCACTAAATTAAAGAGGTAAGAAATCACGGCTGGTTTAAAAAGAAAAAAACTCCTGTAAGGCAGTTGCATAATGTGCTGGTATTCATTGCATACTAGCACATTATGAAATACTTACCTTGGAATGAAACCTTCCAGTAGCAATTTTAATTCATGGATTATTTTGTCTCTACTTGTAGACTTTTCTACATAGTATATAATATTCACAGTATTGAGAAGATAGTTAGTTAAGGCATGTATTGCTTTATCTAAGAAATGTTATATGCTTCTAGAAGAAAACCTGCCTATGGTTGACTTTCTGGGTTTCCTGTCATACCTCTCTTGAAGAAGATTAGATAAAATCATAATTAGTTGGTATAGTAAATATCCACTAATTCAGCATACATGTAATCTGATATGGCCCTATTGTTTAGTTGTCCCAACTTCTTGGATGGCTATACAATGTATGGAAGCAGCAAGAAAAAGTTGTGCTTACTGTATTGCCTAATCTAACCCTGTTTCTATTGTCATAGAGTATACCGCTCAAATTGCCAGTCATTGACAATTCTATTGTCAGTCATTGTTTATCTCCACCTCTGTCTGCCACTGACTATTTTTTTTTTTTGGACTATCAAAAATGTTCCAATAAATAGACAGTTAGGTTTACTGAATGTACAGAAAGTGTTAAAATCAGGTGCATGGAGTATATGCAGACAATAGTTCAGGCAAACTTACTGCAATGACTGCTGAGGTTGTTAATTCAGTCTCTAATGCCAAGGCATAGATTGTGAAGCACTGTGGGGCTGCTATCCTCAGAGTTGAGCCAGATCTGTAAGTAAGACAAAAGGAAGGAAAGAGGGAAGTGCCACCTAAGTGCAGTATCACAAGGGGATTTATTAAAACAACAGTTAAAAACACTTACAGGATGTAAAACAAAACAAGCTTATCGTATGATGGCTCGTCCGCCAGTGTCCTCAATCCTGCATGGGTTGAAGTTCCCTGGGAAGCAATGGAGGAGGAATGGACGTACTTGCGGTGTACAGGAAGTCCACCCCTACTAGCGTGGTATGCTCTCTCGCCAGGAGAGAAAGAAGTGGCTGGAGAGGAACAGGCTACACGTCTGAGCTCTCTGCTCCTTCTGAAGGCCTCCATTCCTCCTCCATCTCTTCCCAGGGAACTTTAACCCAGGGGACCATTCAGGATTGAGGACACTGGCGGACGAGCCATCATACGATAAGCTTGTTTTGTTTTACATTCTGTAAGTGTTTTTAACTATTGTTCTAATAAATTCCCTTGTGATACTGCACTCAGGTTTACTGAATGTGCATGCTTGAATAGGTGTACCTATAGAAATTCACACTGCTCTAACACATAATGTAACATTCTCTATGACCTCCTGGTTTTAGCCCTACAGGCTGCAAAGCCTAGACGCCACAGACTTTCCACACCTCCCTTTTAGTATGCTATTATGCACCTAAATTTGCATAAGAGGCATAGCAAATAACTGCACAGAACAATGTGGTTCCCCCAGTTCCATTTTGTGTTCTTCCTTCTCATTTGATTGACAGCAGCATTTAGTAAAACAAGTAACAAATGGCCGATAAAAGAGAAGGAGATGGGGATTCCAGGTAAAAAAATAAAAATAGTTCACACTGATAACTTCCTGTAACTGAATGATTAAATCACATTGCTCAGTAACAACATCTTCATCACCTTCCACTAATGTAGAAAAACAGGATTTACAAGATGGCATATGGATAATATGAAAAATGGATAATACAAAAGATAATAGAGATTTTCAAGTATGCATGAATGCACCATTTTTAACTTGTCATTTTTAACATGTTAGCATTAAAAATAAAGCTTTGCATTTGGTTGGATAGATGCAGTTTTTATACTTGTAGTTTCTCAAAAAAAAGTATATTTGTATCACTAATATTCGCTGCTTTGTATGGATCTATTCTATTGAGTATTATCTAAAGTGAACATTTAAAGGCATTATACATATTCTTATGTGCACCTTGTGTTTTCACCTGCATAAGATGTGCATCAATCATGTACGTTCATGGTGTAATTTGTTGCCCTGTATGCACAGCCTATAGTACAGTTAATCTTCACAATCCCTTGTCAGTAATTTCTGTTTTGTGCAGAAACATGAGTCATGCAGCAGAGCACCACACAGGCTATTGCATGACCATTGTTTGTTTGAGAACTGCATTTTCCTGTGGAAAAACAACATATCCCTCAATCCCTGGGTCTTTCAGTCTAGTGCTGGTGCAGGTGAGAGCCAATTAGATCTGTCAGACACAGGCAGACAGAACATTCACAAACACACAAAGAGCTTAAAGAGGGAGTCCACCTACAAAAAAAATATTAAAAGCCAGCAGCTACAAAAACTGCAGCTGCTGACTTTTAATAAATGAACACTTACCTGTCCTGGAGTCCAGCGATGTCGGCAGCTGAAGCTGATCAATCGCCCAGCTCTCGGCTGTTGCTGCCCCCATTCTCTGTGCGGGAATCAGGAAGTGAAGCTTTGTGGCTTCATTTCCCGGTTCCCTACTGCGCATGTGCGTCCTAAGTGGTCCCCGCTATCTCCTGGGACCTGTGTGTTTCCCAGGAGACAGCAGGGGGGTGCAGGAAGGGGGTGTGACTCCCGCAGGAGTCTATTCCAGGAAGTGGGTGCAAATACCTGTAGTAGACAGGTATCTGCACCCCCCTCCCCCCTGAAAGGTGGCAATTGTGGCACCGGAGGGGGGAGGGAATCAGATGAGCGGAAGTTCCACTTTTGGGTGGAACTCTGCATTAAATTGCAGTTGGAGGCTCTTTTTATAAATTACATTAGCAGCACTCCCATGTTTGTGATTCAACACAGAATGGATGGCAATGCATGGACTGGATAGTGTTACCTGGAACAGAAAGTTGTTTTCTCCCTTTGGTGATAAGGGACATGCTAATTGTAGAAAACCGTGGACATTGGGCAATCAATCAGCAAAGACACTACAAACTGTAGCCACAGTTACATGTGAGCCCATCATTACAACGTAAGGCAAACAAACAGCACAGGAAATATAACTACAATAAAACTTAGTTAAAACAACAAATAATTTGAAATTATACAATGCCTTTAAATTCAACCATGTCCACATAGTAGTACCTTCATACTTCACTCTATCAGCTTTTTCAAAAGCACCATTTTCCCAAAAATGCACAGGATAGACAGGAGTAAAAGATAAGTTCACCTTTGGTAACATTTTATGCCAGAAGGTGATGATCTGTGAATGAATAAACTACAACTATAGTCTTCCACCATGGCAGATGGCTTGTAGTTCTTGATGAAGTGTGAGGGCACTGGTGAACGTACTCATAGTTCATTGATCTTCCTGCTCTTCAGTACCTGTCTGCCTGTATGCAAATTCACTTTGGGTACTCCAAAAAGGGGTAGTGATAGAGTTAAAGTGATATTAAAGCTTTGGATTTTTTTTACATTAAAATAACAAATATGTCATACTTACCTGTGCAGTGGTTTTGCACATTGCAGCCCCGATCCTCCTCTTCTTGGGACCCTGTCGGATTGTATTTTAATATATGTGTATGTAACTTTATTTCTTTGCTAAATCAACCACCTTAAAAGTCCCATCCACTTCAGTTTCTCCTCTTTGGTGCGGGGAAGTATTTGTTAGATGTTAAGCTACTGGGGACGTAATTTATTTATTATACCCCTGACATTGCAGTGTCAGTTATTAGCTGAATAGTTCATATTTTGCAATGGTTTATTTGCATAATTACAAAAAGGGAAGGGTTGCTTTAAGCCAATATACATAATGTAAAAATAGTTTTTCACTAGCTACAAAGGTAGGAAAGGGTATCACATACTTACAGGCAGCCATGCATGGAATTACTAATTTTGTCTTTTTTTACTTACAATAAACAAATAGAATTTCATGGCATAATTACTACATTTGCTACAGATGACATTTTTCATTGTGACATTTCCACTCAGAGGTAACAAGTTTAGTTGATTACTATTTGTTTATAGTGCTCTAAAACCTACAATCATGGCTCAAATAAAAGGATTGCAATTAGATCTATTGGTTAAGAGCTGCAACAATATGACCCACTGTAAAGTGCTAAGTACTATGATAGAGCTAATGCCTACTTGCAGCTGGCACAGTAATATGGACTCAGCTGACATGTCCTGAAATCTGTTGCTATTTTGTTTTTCAACTTTTCCCCTGCTAAGATGCCAGAGAAAAGCTGATTTTAATGATTATTGTGTACTGAATAGAAAAAATATTCAAAAATGTTTTACTTTGTGAAAGGTGATAAATAATTATTACAGCTAGTATATACACAAATGCCGCGTACACACGGTCGTACTTTTCGTCTACAAAAGTCCAACGGACGCTGACGGACTAAAGCTGGCTGGTAATCCGATCGTGTGTGGGCTTCTCCGGACTTTCAACGTACTTTTTTAGCCTCAAATCCGACGTACTTTAGATTTGAAACATGCTTTAAAACTTTACTTCGTAACTACGACGGACCCCGAAATCCGCTCGTCTGTGTGCTAGTCCGACGGACAAAAAGCCACGCTAGGGCACCTATTGGCTACTGGCTATGAACTTCCTTATTTTAGTCCGGTGTACGTCATCACGTACGAATCCGACCGACTTTTGTGTGGTCGTGTGTAGGCAAGTCCGTTCGTTAGAAAGTAGGCCGCAAGTCCGCCGCAAGTCCACCGAAAGTCTGCCGGAAGTCTGTCGGACAGGCTGTCTGACTTTTGTAGACGAAAAGTACGACCGTGTGTACGCGGCAAAAGAGTAAAGATCACTGCAGAACAACATCCTGGAAGAGGGACAACAAAGGTTTATGTATCCCAGCAGTGTTTGACTGGTCACAAATGGGGAGCCCCTGCTGGAGAAGATGAAGTACTATGAAGGGGTGAATTGCAGCAATATATAATAAGATGCAGGGTTATATAATATACTACTTATAGGTCACTGCTGGCTGAAGTAATTTAATATTGCTGGGTGATATAATTTTTGCATTTCTATCTCATATAACAAGCTGTTTCTTGGTGATATAATCAAATTAGGTAAATATTAAAGATGAAATTGCGCTACTGGGTATGATCCAACATCAGCTGCTAGCACGCCAACAGATAGACATTGGTAAATCAATTCATAAAATAAGTTCTGCTCCCATTAAAAAAAAAAAAAAAAAACACAATATAATGAGAAAATAAATTATTTTAAGATCCAGTCCACCCCACCATGTGCAAAAGGATAAAAAAATATACTGAATAGTTCAAATAACTATATATACTGTGAAATATGAAATGTGATTATGAAAAGCTTGCAATATATCATCAATTAACGGTAGTAAAGTGCATCTCTTCATACTTTTGGACACCCCACCACAGTGTTTGTCCGCCACATGTCCATTAAAATAAGCTTACCAGAGCAACTTGACCCTCTATTTAAGAGAAATCAATATGCATATGTACACTATGTCACCAAAAGTATTGGGATGCCTGCCTTTACACGCACATGAACTTTTATCGGCTTTTATCGGGTGTTTTATCGGGTTGAGGTCGGGACTCTGTGCAGGCCATTCAAGTTCCTCTACCCCAAACTCGCTCATCCATGTCTTTATGGCCCTTGTTTGCACACTTACACAGCAACAGGAGAGACTAGTGCCTCAGCTTCACTGCTAGTCTCCTTTACACTATCACTAGTGAAAAACTAACAGTGGACTGGAAAGTGTGGGTAAATTCCCTGGCCAGACTATAGCAACTTAACACAGTAAAAATCCAGTTCTGTCTATCTGTCTGCAACCTTTATTTTATGGACCACCACCAACTTGGCACGAGGTGTTTACACCTTTAGCCACATCAGAACATTACAAACTATACACAGAGAGAAGTACAAATGTATAAATCGCTAACTGGGAAAGTTATGTAAGGTGCTTACTTTTCTTGTTTTAGGCATGTCCCTCATCTACCCTCTTCTAAGAGAGAGCTCAGTTTTAACCAGCCAAATTTCACTTGTAGTTTAACTACACTTGTAGTTTGGAGTGGTGTTATTGGGTGGCAGATGGTCTTTGACAATGTCCAGTTCTTGCAGAGCACCTGAGAGTGGATCTGTAAAAGTAGGTAGCGCCCATGTTTCTTATAGAGAGGACCGAGAGGAAACTTTTGGGACAAAACCTTGTACTTTCCGTAGCTCCACTCTATCCGGGAAGAAAGAAATGTGATCTTCTTCTGACCCTAACGCTTGCAACTCTGAAGCCCTTTTCCCTGAGGTTATTGCAATTAAGAAGGCTGTCTTGAGCGTTAGGTTCCATAGTGAAGCGGTTTCTAGAGGAATAAAAGGATGAGACATCAGACAGTCCAGGATAAAGGGCAAGTCCCAAGCCGGAAAGGACCACTTTACTGGCGGACAAATTTTTTTTAACTGCTTTGAAAAATTGAACGACAAGTGACTCTTCCGCCCATCTTTTTTGGGTAGCTGCCGAAATAGCTGCCACTTGAACCTTGAGAGAACTTAAACTGAGACCAAGGTCCAGGCCAGATTGCAAAAAATCCAAGAGGAGAGCAGTAGACGGATCTGTGGGGGCCGAACCTCTGCTTCCCATAAATAACTTGAATTTATTCCAGATCTTTGGAAACACATAATTTGTGGAAGGTTTCCTGGCCTTCAAAAGAGTTGAAATGACACTAGCATCCTAAAGACTGGAATCTTTCCCTTTCAACATCCAGACATGCAGGTTCAGTTTGTGAGGGGCTGGATGCAAGAATCTCCCTTGTGAGAGCAGGTGAGGTAGAATTGAAATCTTGAGAGGACGACACGTACTGAGGGATATTGCCCAGGGAAACCATGGCCTCCTCGGCCAGTATGGTAGAATCGCTACCACCTTGACTGGTTCTTTCAACAACCTGAGCAGGAACCTCGAGATCAAGGGCCTGGGAGGGAGGCATATGCTATTTTGCAATTCCATGCACTCGAGAGGGCATCCACTGCTTCCGCCCCTGGATGAGGTAGGCGAGAAAGAAATCGTGGTAGGTTGGCATTTATTGCCGATGCAAACAGGTCTATCTCTGGAGGAATCTGTAGATTCAGGATCCAGTCGAAGACTGCCAGGTGAAGAGACCATTCGTTGTCGTCTTGAAAATAACGAGATGGATGATCTGCTTCTTTGTTCAGATGACCCAGCAGGTAGACTGCCTTCAGATCCAGCAGATTCTTTTCTGCCCACAACATAATGGGCTCTACTTCTCTCAGCAAAGGTATGCTGTGTCCCCCCCCTGCCTTTGAATATACGCCACTGCTGCCCTGTTGTCTAGGTGTATTAAGACTGACTTTTGTCGAAGATGATCCTTCAGTTTCACCAGGGCCAGAAAAGCTGCTCTTAACTCTAAGATGTTGGAGACTATTCCCTTCGTTGGGAAGTCCTATTTCCCATGTATTGCAAGATGATCGCAGTGTGCTCCCCAACCCAACGAGCATCGGTGGTTAGGATGGTCCAAGATGAACATTGAAGTAGACGGGGTTTTGAGATTAGATCCTTCTTCGACCACCAGAGGAGACCTCTGCTCATGGATACTGAGATCAAGATCCGCTGGCATAGAGACTTCCTCTTCCACTGGGTCAGAAAGCCCACTTGAAAAATCCTTAGATGTCAATGAACCCAGGGTAGCATCGGGATACAAGATGACATAGTCCCAATCAGTTCATGCAGTTTGACGCTGACAGGTGAGACAGTGTTCTCACATGGGAAATCTTCTGGACAATAGCTGCCACTTTCTGGGGAGGAAGGCACACTGTTCCGGCTGAGGTGTCGAAAAGGGCGCCTAGATAGATCATTACCTGGGTTGGAGTCAGGAGACTCTTTTCTGTATTCACCAACCAACCAAATTTCTTCAGGGTAGACAGAAGAACCTCTCTGTGCTACAGAAGTTGTGCTGGACTGGGGGCTAACAGCAGGATATCGTCCAGGAAATGGAACACTCGCAACCCCCTTTCCCTGAGGGGTGCCAGAATTGCGATCAGTACTTTTGAGAATATCCTCCGGGATGTGCACAGGCCAAAGGGAAGGCACTGGAACTGGAGGTTCATGGGATCCACTGCCACTCTTAGATAGTTTTGAAAGGCAGGCAGAATGGGCACATGAAAGTAGGAGTCCTGAAGGTCCACCGAGACCATCCAGTCTTCTGGTTGGACCATCTGGATTATGGTGTGCAAGGACTCCATTTTGAAGGATTCCAGGAAAACATGAAGATTTAACCTCTTTAAATCCACTACCGGTCTCCATTCTCCACTCTTTTTGGGAACAAGAAAGATAGGAGAATAGAAACCTGTGAACTTTTCTGAAGTCGCAACAGGAATTACCGCTTGCTGTGTTTGTAGCAGGCGAAGATATCTTTGCAGAGCCTCTGATTTTTGAGGGGAAGTATCCAGAAATGTCCAGAAATGCCCGAAGCGGACAGTGGATACCACTCAGGGATCCTTGCATTGGCTGGACCAGACTTCTGCAAATTTCTTCAGCCTGGCCCCGACTGGGGGCGGCTGGAGTGGCTCTCTGTCAAAAGGACTTTGTTCCTTCCTGGGGATAGGGAAGACTTCTCTGTTTGTTTGACTTTAAAAAAGTCACCTGGGTACTTCGCCAATTTTTTTTGGTATCTCTGCCTTGTCGGAAGTGAGAAACGTTTCTATTTCTTGTAGACTGGAGCTTAGAGGCGAAGACTCGAGAATGCCTTACCCTCCTGTCCTGGGGAAGCAACCCCAATCTTCCACCAGTCACCCGAGAAATGGCCTTCTCCAGCCTATCCCCAAACAAAGCTTTCCCGTCAAAGGGGATCTTGCACCAACTCTGTTTGGAGGCTGCGTCAGCTGTCCAAGGCTTCAACCAGAGAGCCCGCTTGGCCATAATCGTGTGCAACAATGCTCTTGCAGAGTATCTTACAGAATCAATTGCTGCTTCCCCCACGAAGTCTGCAGATAACTTGAGTTCCTCCAGTGCTTTATTGATATCCTCTTTCGGAACATCTTGACGAATGGCCACTTCAATGTTCTCAGACCAGACCCTGATGGCATTAGATACCGAAGCTAATGCTATGGCTGGCCTGCAGGCTCCTCCTGCCAACTGGTAGGCCTTCTTCAGATCTGAGTCGATGCGCCTATCTTTAAAGGAGGCTGAATCCTCCATAGGAAGGGTGACATTTTTATCTAGGCGTACCACTGCAGCATCGACCACCGGCGGAGTGTCCAAGAGAACCGAGTCGGACTCTGCTAACGGATACAATTTCTGCAGACGGTTCAGGGAAAAGCGTTTGTCCGTCTTTTTCCATTCCCCTTCTATCAGATCCTTTATTTCTTAAATAAATGGAAAAAAGGAAAGTTTTTTCTTTAAGAATGGAAAAAAGGACTTGGTCTTCTTGGGTAGCACTTCCACCTCCTCCCAACCAATGGCCTGTTTGACCGCGGAAACAAAAGGTTTTACTAAAGAGAACCTGAGGCCATAAGGCTCCGATTCCTCCGCTGAATCCTCTGATTCGTCATTCTCCCCTGTTGTCGGGGGAGGTGGTTCTGAAGCGACCATTGCTGATGGTGGGCCAGGCAGGTATGGCTCCGAAGGATGCACTTGATCACTTGCTATGACCTGCGAGGGAGATGAGTCCATTAGCTCAGCTAATGAGTCTTTTACCACTTTCTTTATTAAGTCCGTGACCTGCTGGACTTCAACTCTTTCTTGATCGGCATAACCCCGCAGACAATCTTTGCAGATTAGTTTATCTGGCAACGGGGTTGCACCACAAGCTCGGCATTTTTTGGAACTTTCTCGTCTGGAAGGACTAGGCAACCGACGCATTTTAGATGTCGACCTTCCATCAGACCGGTGTCGGGAACTAGTCGACCGACTGTGACTGGAGCTTGGACGGGACTGTCCACTGTGATGGCCCGAAGTCTTGTTAGACATGTCTAGGCGTAAAGGGTTGAAACGAGAGTAACAGCGCAAGGCACGCTTTTGCTCAAAAATAAAAAATTATTTCTTTTTTTTTTTAGGTGCGAGCCCTTACCTAAGAAATCGAGGGTCTTGACCTGACGGCAGCTGACTCATGACCGTGGGGGCAGGCTTAGGGGTGACAAGTAGCAGAGCAAACACTAAAGAAAAAGTAAAGGGAAAGCTAATAATGAATGGGGAGAAGACAGCCTTTCCCCCTAAATGTCAAAAAGAAAAAAATCCATCAATATAAAATTCCCCTTTTAGTTTTTTTTTTCTTTTTTAAAACCCTACATATATCCCTCTTTTTTTATATTCCCCTTAATTATTTATTTATTTATTTATTTTTATAGAAGAAAAAACATTACAAAAAGAAACCCCCTAATTTGTAATTAAAACTAACAGTTTTTACAAAAATTAGTACTCACCATACAAGGCCAGAGCACTAGAGGAGCATTCAAGAAGCTGAACCTGCTAGGGAAAGCCTAAGGCTATAATGAAAACCTGAGCCCTTTAAAGAGAGAAGGAGGGGCGGGAACAGCCATCCCCCTGATTCTCAGCCACCTCCTACACTTCAATACTAACTAAGGGCAAACTTCCATATATTTGCCCACAACTAAGATGGCGCCACGAGCATCGGACGCCCACACATGCGCCGTGTGGCCGGGATTGTCGCCTGGCCCATCTACAGCTATGCAGGAAGAGAAAAGACCGAGTACAGGGGGCATTCGCACCATGGCGCTCACCATCCTGGATGCACAAAAGAAAAAATGGACAGGACTAGCAGACAGTAAGTCAAAGTAAGGTAAAAACGGAAGCCCTTACCTGCCCCCACTGAAACTCTCAGCTTAGCCATAATATGCAGACCTGTATGTTCCAAGTTAGGAAACGCTGCTGCCCCAAAAGACCCTGAGAAGGGGCTCCCCTCTTATCAGCGTTTGTTAGCAGCCCAAGTCAGGGGACCGCGTTCTGGGAGAGGCCAGAACCCAGACGGAAACTGACTGAGGCAGAGGTAAAGGACCCGCACTGACTATCCATCAGGTATGAGGAAAAAAAGGAGAATGCTATTGGGGGGGTAGAGTTGTCTTTTTTATAATGTATTAACTATCCTGAGGGGAGGAGTCCGGGGCGGAGCTTATCACAGGTATGCTGCCATGGAGGCACCAGGAAATAACATTTTAAAAAATTGCTGGATTTAAAAAGCTTGCTATTTCTTAGATTTTTTAAAAATGTATGATGTTATTTCTTACACGTAGTGGCTAATGGGCCTGATCCTCGTATAGTAAGGGGCCTCTGATCCCTGTCACAGGTACTGCTCTTTCAGTTTCATATGTCTTTCTGAGTCTAAATTAGGTATATACAAGGGGCCTTGCAGTATTATAAGAACAAGGCTTTTAAGGTAGGTTTAAATTAAAATAATGTGCTGAATATGCATGTATCCTTGCCCACCATTGCCAGCACACTCAATAAATGCATGCACTGTATCCAATCTATAGACCTACAAACTGCAGAACCACATCCGTTATTACTTGATAAAACTGACTCTTTTGATAGTTTGATAGATAACCTTTATTTTACTTAAACCTATGCAGAGAATTTACTGCCTACAATCTTACCGTGAGTATGTTTTTTCCTCTGTGTGTGCTTATTTCAGGGGAATGCATGATTTATGACATGAGTATGCTGTTCTGTATGTAGCATCAGGACATGAAATATTTGCAGCAGATGATTTACTGGCAGGAATACAGACAGGCTTGCCTTGATGGTGTGTGTTGCCTTCATGGTGGTCTGCTATTATTTTATTGAGTCCCAATAACTAAATAACTGATTTATCACCAGTAATTATTTGCTATTAAGCAGCATTGCCAATACACTTCACTAAACATATATGAGTACAGCTAATCTACTTGCATTCTAGGTAGTTGCATTGATAGACGGTAGCTTTATAAAATTGCTTAATATATTGTTAAATTTAAGAGATGCACATTGGCATTTGCATACATTTTTTTATTTACAACTAGTTAAAGGAGAACCTCAGACGTTTTTAGTAACAATGAAAGCATTTTAGCAATGATAGGAAAGTGTTAAAAACTGTATCAGGTTTGCATTGTGCATTAGGTGAATATAGCATTTTAGAGCTCTTACAATAAAATAGTTGAGTACTGAACATGTTCTTTTTTTACATTTGCACACTACTAAACTAGTTGACTGTTTTTCCACAATGGTTGAAAATTTCTTCACTTATGCCGCGTACACACGGTCGTACTTTTCGTCTACAAAAGTCCAACGGACGCTGACGGACTAAAGCTGGCTGGTAATCCGATCGTGTGTGGGCTTCTCCGGACTTTCAACGTACTTTTTTAGCCTCAAATCCGACGTACTTTAGATTTGAAACATGCTTTAAAACTTTACTTCGTAACTACGACGGACCCCGAAATCCGCTCGTCTGTGTGCTAGTCCGACGGACAAAAAGCCACGCTAGGGCACCTATTGGCTACTGGCTATTAACTTCCTTATTTTAGTCCGGTGTACGTCATCACGTACGAATCCGACCGACTTTTGTGTGGTCGTGTGTAGGCAAGTCCGTTCGTTAGAAAGTATGCCGCAAGTCCGCCGCAAGTCCGCCGAAAGTCTGCCGGAAGTCTGTCGGAAAGGCTGTCTGACTTTTGTAGACGAAAAGTCCGACCGTGTGTACGCGGCATTACTCTTCCAGTGACAGCTGTCACCCAAATAGAAAGTGAGTGAATATCATACAATAGTACAATAATACATGTGTGAACAAAAACATTTTTAAAAATAGCAGGAAATGTTTAAATTGTGTGTTTTGAAGTGTCCATTTACCTTCTGTCCCTGTAACAGTGGCCACCAGGGCAACAAGTAAGAACAAATGCCCTCAGTGTGAACATGAGTAGTTACAAAGGCCTATTCACACCAGTGCACAAAGTTAATGCACATTACTGTTTAGTGCATTGGTGTGATGTGGTGGCCATTCATTATGAATAGCACCCCAACATACCTACATTGCTGTGCAATATGCCACAACGCACTATTGCACACTGCTGAAAATGCTGCATGCAAGATTTTTGGTCCATTGTGGTGTGTTAGACAGCTCATTGAAATATATTGGCACTGCAATGAAATCACACTAACATGTGTGTGTTTAACACACCACAGCTGTCTGTGCTGATGTGAGTGGACACTGTCATTTCTTGACTAAATGCAAGAGCCTAACTATATCCAATGCACCACGTAAAAATACTTTGAGGTCTCCGAGGCAGAGAAGAATCTGGTTCAATTCCAAAAGGCATTTGAAATATTTGTGCCCCCTTACTATATTAATCAATTAATGATTTCAATGAAAGAGGCTTTAGAAGCGCAATTTACTTTTATATGTATTGATCCACCCTCTAGAGTAAGCTTAGTTCTGATTATCCATAAAGGTGAAACTCCTCTGTTTAGTACTGAGTATAAGTTCAGCATAGTAGCAGCTCATGAGACTCTCAGTGGCCTTGCCTGCATCTGAAGACCATAGAGTGACTCATTTAGAATCTCTATCTACCACTAGTCATTGTTTAATTACAGGGACTACAAATGTTAGGGTTCATAAATTGAAGATCCTTAAGAGTGTATTATAGGCTACTCATCACTGATCAACAGTGTCAAAAACATGTGAATATGACAGCATTAATGGATGTTTTCCAAGATGGGGTCTCCATCAACATTTTTCTTTGGGGGTCATATGATTTCCAGTTGAATCCCCAACATTTTCCAGGTGTACGGTATGTGTATACTGTGCTTTTGTTAATATTTGAATAGTATATTATGATTAGTACAATGATGTACATGTATTCTGTTAAATTATATTCTCTATATATTGGGAGCATTTCTAGCTTCCATGTGTTATAGGTGTTAATAGGTTCAGCCACAGAGCTCATAATTTCATGAAACTTTTTTTCCTACTTTTTATCATTAACACCTTTACCTTTATTAAACTTCTATCACAGTCACAGAATTTCTCATTAACTGCCACTTGGATTGGTTTCAAGTGATCCTCGGAGTGTAATTCTAGGCATTTTTTGCATATTAAAATATAGAACGGTGTGCTTAATAGTTGCCATACCCACAGAGATGTCATATTTTAATCTTCCTATAATCTTTCTGAAGAGCATGGAAATGCTTAATGCAGCGTACACACGGTCTGACTTTTCGGCTACAAAAGTCCGACAGCCCGTCCGACAGACTTTCAACGGACTTTTGGCGGACTTGCGGCAGACTTTCTAATGAACGGACTTGCCTACATACGATCACACAAAAGTCCGATGGATTCGTACGTGATGACGTACACCGGACTAAAATAAGGAAGTTGATAGCCAGTAGCCAATAGCTGCCCTAGCGTGGGTTTTTGTCCGTCGGACTAGCATACAGACGAGCGGATTTCTGGGTCGTAGTTACGACGTAAAGATTTGAAGCATGTTTCAAATCTAAAGTCCGTCAGATTTGCGGCTGGAAAAGTCCGCTGAAAGTCCGGGGAAGCCCACGCACGATCGGATTGTCAGCCGGCTTTGGTCTGTCGGCGTCCGTCTGACTTTTGTAGACGAAAAGTCCGACCGTGTGTACGCGGCATAAGGCTAAAATCCAAACAATGTGAACAAGGCAACCTTATAAAAATAGTCCAATAATCAGTATACATTTCACTATATGTGTTGCATTATCTCATCTATACTACTAATACACACGTACAGTAAACACTTTTATTTGTGATATATGTTCATTAAACTGGCTTAAATCAACTCCTTTTAGTTGCCTAGGCAGTTCCCATTTGTTTAAATCTAGCACTGTATGCCTTAATTATAGCATGCATTGAATTATTTTAAAGGAAAATGAAGCACACATGCAAGTTCCCTATTCCCATGTAACTAGCAGTTTGGCTAACAGTTTGATCTCACTGCTTAAGGGTCAAAATCAGAGAATATTAATGAGCATAAATGTGTTAATTAAGTTGGTTTGTTGATATAGGGGTCAGTGTAGCTAGTGAATACTCAACAAAGGTTTACTTCCTGAGATATTGTGAGACTTGGATGAAATGATCCTACTTGTACCTTGCATCACATCTACCATCTGTTCTTTGCAGTGTCCTTTGACGCTTCCTTTACATCTTTATAGCATTTTAAACTTTACTAGTCTATTTTCAAGGTCCTTAATACTTCGATAAGGTTAGAGATGGCTAAACAACTTGTGCCTATTAGTGCAACTATATATATCAAGTCTACCAGATCTTGACACTGGAACATCGACAGATAAACATAGATACACTCAGAAGGTTGTTCAATACGTTAAGTAAGATATTTTAAAAGAAAACATTAAATATATTTATTTATTAAATTTTTTGTAAATGCTAGGTGAAACATATGGTCATAGATAATAATATGCATTTGCATTTCTTAATAGAAAGGAATAGCATGACCTGATGTTATATGGGAGAGCTAAGCAAAATAAATCATTATTACTGTTCAAAAGGAAGGGACTGCCTCCAAGTGATGGCCAATTAAAAAAAAAAAAAAAACTACAATACTATTAGTACCCATTAAAAAAGTGTTTTATATGTTTTGTAAGTTTTATTATATTATATTTTTTGTAGGTATACAAATGATGCCTGTAATCCCTTTCACTTCCACTCCTGCCCCCAACACAATGTTTTTTCATGTGCAACTTGGTCAAAAGTAACAGGAGGATTTGGAAAAGTGTAGGTTTTCAGATAGCTACAAAAGCATAATGAAAACCACAGGACCTTGCTGCAAGATCTGAATGCGTTGATTCTATTTTGGACTTTGAACTTCGGCTCTCGAGGAGGCAACCTTACTTTGACGTGTTTTAAAAAGATAATCTTATTTTAAGGTACAGTATAATGCCTTGTGTGGTTTGCATTACCAGCCAGTGTCCAGCATGAAAGTCTCTACCCTAATTCTTTGAATGCAAAGAATGCACCTGGTGTTTCCCATGTACACACGCACACACATATGTGTGCATGTTTATGTCTGTGTGCGTGTGTGTATGTGTATGCATGTGTGCGTATTTATGTATGTGTAGGTATGTATGGATGCTTGTGGTGTGCATACACATGTATATTCAAACCCAACTTAAATTTAAATATAGATATATGTCTAAATATAAACATCTGGCTAAAGCCCGCCTCCTTTCTCAGACCACCCATATTTTTGGGGGAGGAGCTATAGAGTAGATCTAGGATGTGTCTCTTTGAAGTATACACATATATAAGTAGCTGCAAGAGAATCACCTGGTTAGGCTCTGATGAAGAAGGAATGCCTTTGAAACGCGTCAGGCAGTAGCAGTTCGTATGTATACTCTCCAGACTCAGAGTCTGCAATCAGTAGATGGACTGCCATATGTCAAAGACCTTTTTAAGCGTGATTGTCTCCTACTTTTGTGAGTAGTTTTCAATATATTTTCTGAATAAATGTACCAAAAGATAATGCACTAGGCTGGTGCGCCCTCATTTCTTTGTGTTTTTGTCTACTACTAGGATATTCTTATCCTGGAGGGCAGCAAGGCTGAAACCTATTATCCATTTTGATCTTTTTGGATCACCTAGCCAACACACCTGTGCACAACAGCATTTGCTTTTTTGTTGTTCAGGAGTACGTTGCACTTAGAAAGCAGGGTTTTGGAGTGTTTTACCCTCTGAATGTAGGGTTCAGGAGTGTGTTCCACTCAGAATGCAGGGATCAGGAGTGTGTTGTGCTCAGAATGCAGGGATCAGAAGTGCGTTGCGCTCAGAATGCAGGGATCGGGAGTGTGTTGTGCTCAGAATGCAGGGATCAGAAGTGTATTGCGCTCAGAATGCAGGGTTCAGGAGTGTGTTGCGCTCAGAATGCAGGGATTGGGGGGGTGATGTGAAGGGTGGTAGAGGACACTGTTATGGGGGTGACCCTGTCCATAGCAGTGTCCACTACCCCCTTCAGATCACCCCCCCCACACACACACACACAGTAGTGCCCCCCCTTCTCCATAGCAGTGTCCACTGTCCCCTTTGTATTACCCCCCTCACACACACACACACACAGTAGTGCCCCCTTCCCTCCCATTGCAGCATGCTGCATACTATTGCATCTTACCTGTGCACATGAGACCGAGAAGCATCACTGTTCTGGACAGGGGGTGGGAGCAGGAGCTGGCCGAGTGACTTTTCATATTAACCAGCAGCTAATTGGTTGCTTAGGATCTAGCAACCAATCACCTGCGGGTTAACTAGAAAAGTTAACTAGGCCAGCTCCTCCACCTCTCCTGCATCCTGTGTTGTGCTGCCTCTCGCACTCCGCTGTTTACTGATGATAGGAGGAGGCAGGAGGGGACGGAGCAAGGAGGACCGAAGGCTGATTGCATAGACCGGCAGCTAGCAGGAGGAGGCAGGGGTTGGCGGCGCAGACCTGTTCCTGGTCTACCTGTCACCTACCCCGGGTCCTCAGGTAGCCCACGATCGACAGGTTGCTGATCCCAGAACTAGTACAACGTTTATATTTGCACTATGGGCCTATTTATTTAGTGACAACTAAACATTTACTGCAGGTGAATCTTCCCAGAGCATGTTTTAAATTATTAAAGCAGTAATAAAACCCAAAACCAAAAATGTAATATATTGCAGCTTGCCAATCCTTAAATGTGGTTGCTGCATTTGTTTCTTTTTTTTAAGGATGTTTTTCCCTTTTTTTCATCTGGTGATCTGGCCAGTAACACACTTCCTGTATTAGAGTGCCTCCCCTCTAGATGAGAGGGCACAGCAGACAGCAGCATTGTTAATCTGGGGGGGGGGGGGGGGATTTAGACACATGAACAAATTGAAACCAAACTTCAGCTCATACTGCAGTTACAACAAACAGTTTTTATCTTTTGAAGATGAAGGTTTTAAATGAATAAATAAAAGTTGATCATAAAAGCTGATCATTGTAAGCACCCCTGTCATTAGTAAATGGTTTGTCTCAACACTCCTAGCTGATATATTGCAGGGGAGCTTACTCGATAGATCACCAATTGAAAATATAAAAACAATTTCCTAAAAACTAGTGTGACCACCACTGGTCAGCTGCAATATAATACATGCTTGTTTGGGGGTTTAATACTGCTTTAAAGTGGTTGTAAGAATTTTTTTAACTTTAATGCATTCTAGGCATTAAGGGAAAAAAAACTTTTCTGTTCAGCTAACTAAATACTTACCTGAGCCTGATCTCAATCCAGCACTGTGCCCAAGAGTGGCTCTCTCTTCTACCTTTCTTCTCACTGGACAAGGAGTCAGCAGTGGGAGATATTGGCTCCTGTTGCTGTCAATCATAGCCTGTAAGAAGAGAGCAGGAGACAGGGACGAGACTTGCTGTGTCTGTCAGTAGACATGCAGTGCCCAACTCGAGATCGAGCATGAAAGGAAAGGAGCCAAGAGCACCGGTGAGGGACCCCAGAAGAGGAGAATCAGGGCTGCTCTTTGCAAAACCACCTCTGTGCACAGAGCAGGTAAGTATGACATGTTTGTTCTTTAAAAAAAAAAAAATGTTTTGCCGAAAGTCACATTACTCCTTTTTTCACATAATTTGACCATTGTTAGCTAATGTGGTTCGTGTATATTGTAGCTAAAAACTATAAATGTTATGCTATAATGTGTCCTGTTAATAATAACACTAAAAGTACATTTTGGGTACAAAGTATTGCAAAGTTATTTACAAATAAAGTTGTTTTTTGTTTTTAACTTTGCACATTTTTTAATGCAACACAAAACAAGAACAAAAAATTAATAAAAACAAAAATAGCTTTAATATTAATGGTTACAAAATACAAATGAAAACATATTTTGCAGAAAAGGTATATACAGTAAGGGAAGATAAGGAGAATTTTTAAGGTTGCTTAATTGACATCACACTTTTGACCTTTACATGAAACTCAGTAAATACAAAGTAACAATAATGTTGCTATTTATCTCATAGGCTACTTTCACATGGAAAGCGCCGGGCATCGACGGTAAAGCACCACTAGTTTCAGCGACGATTTACCGCCATTTTAGCTGCGCTTTTCGGCCACTAGCAGGGCTCTTTTAACCCCTGCTAGAGACCAAAGAAAGGGTTAAAAGTGTCTGTTTTGCAGGGCGGCCGAAGTGCTTTGCAGGCGCTTCGGCAGTGCTACCTATTCATTTTAATGGGCAGGGTGTTTTGGAAGCTGTGTATACACCACTCCCAACCCTCCCCAAAGATACTGCTTGCAGGACTTTTCAGAATGTCACACTGAAATGAATGGGGAAGCGGGTTTCAGGTGCTAGTTAGAAGCTATTTCTACCATTAAAACGCCTGAAAACCACCTCAGTGTGAAAGCAGCCTTAATCATGCTTCATGTACTTAAAAGCTCTATTTTTAATAGCAATATTTACTATTAATAGCAATATTTACTTAGCAAGTTCCAGCTGCCATTTTGATAGCGGCAATAACCGTAAAAGCATCATGGAAATGCAACAGTGGAAGAGGGATAGGGCATGCTACATACACAATATGTAATTTGATGACATTTTTTAGGGCATATGTAGCACCTAATGTCTGCAACTGGTTAAAGCTATATCAAGCAGTCAGCTTTCTTCAGCTGGCCAGTGCTTTAGCATTAAAAAAAATATATTAATGAAAATGCAGAATAGATTACAGATGCAAGGATATTCAGTAGCACAGTTATGGGCTAAATTACAGAAAACAGCTACAATTGACAGATTGTCAGACCCATAAGAAATTATCTTTCAAAGTGCCATCTTCATTCTAAAAAAAAAGTTTACCATCATTAAAAAATGACTACCATTTAGAAAAGGAATTCCAAAAGTATCATTACAATCACAGGGATACACCGGTCAGGGAAGATTATGTACCACCTTCCCCTCCACAATTGTTGACATTGCTTGACCTAAAAGGTTGGATTTATTTCTCTCTTTTTTTATGTACACAAAAATCAAGTATGATTATGGCACTAGTTTTCACAGCCAAATTTGGGAAAGCTAATTACATAAAAGGCTATGGTTTAGTTTCGTTTTTATTTTTAGTAAACATGTATAATTTCTGCTGGTTTGGGTTTATGATGTCTCCTTGGAGACCACGCCTCCTTTTATATAACAGGAGTCATCGACCAGACTTGTAATTCGGCGGGTGATAAGCGAATGCATGGGGTGTGTCTGGGAGGCCACATTTTTTCTTTTGGCTGATGTTGGTCATCATGATTGACGTGGATTTGCATCACTGGATGACATAATAGACAATGGATTTTTCTGATAAACCCTCTGCCTACAGACCCCCACATCCACTGGCCAGGGTTGTAGGGAAGAGGATCTTATCCTCATCAAACCGAGGAAGTGCCTGGTATGGATTTCCTGGGGGACCGCATGCATTTTTTTATGTTTTCTTGAGTGCGTACCCCTTCAAAATCCATAACATACTCAAAGGGTCTTGTATTTTGGGGGGAACTCAAATTTTATTTTATTTTTGCTGTAGCAAATAATATCTCATTGCTGGCTTCTTAAAAAGAAATCTTAAAAAGCAAGCAGACCCCTCCAAAGGCCTCCCAAAATATATAGAAGACCCTGGCTGGGAGGATTTAGTGTGCTTTTTTCCCTTTGTAAACATCAGTGCTGCTGCAGCACTTTCTGGACATCACAGAGAAACTCTTTGTTATTGATCTAATTAAGGACCGGGCCAATTTTTCATGCTTGGTGTGTACAAGTTAAAATCAGTTTGTTTTGCTATAAAATTACTTAGAACCTCCAAATATTACATATATTTTTTTCAGATGCCCTAGAGAATAAAATGTTGATCGTTGCAATACTTTATGTCACATCGTATTTGCTCAGCGACCTTACTAGCGCAATTTTTTGGGAAAAAATTTACTTTTTTAACATTAGTAAAGTTAGCCCAATTTTTTTTAGATTGTGAAGGATAATGTTACGCAGAGTAAATTGATACCCAACATGTCATGTTTAAAAATTGTGCCCGCTCGTGGAATGGTGACAAACTTTGACCCTTAAAAATCTCCATAGGCGTTGTTTAAAAATTTCTACAAACTATGAGGATCTTGCGAGCTACCTGTTTTAAAAGTGACAAAATATATAGAAAACAAAATATACTAGATGAGTAATAATGATCGACAGCTGCTAGCACTAATCACGTCCCATGCCGTGTGAAAACAATAGAAAATGACTATGCTGTGCTATCTCCTAACATTAGTTCCAACACCTATTTTTAAAGTGCCAACTTTACAATAATGAAAAAAATATTATTGATAATAATAAAGGAACCGTGATAAACTAACAAAAATTATAATATATTCCAAAGCTACATATAAGTGTCACATTCCACAGACAAAATAAAATAATAAGCAAATTAAAAAAAGTTATATATATATATATATATAGTGCCACAAACGTGAATCATAAAGTGCTATAGTGCATATAACGGTGACGTTCTAATCAAACGCAGATCAGTCCAACATGATCGGTATATAGTCCTTAATAAAGGTAAAATGGTGACTTCATAAAAACGTGGAAATAACATGTTGCAGTGTCCACACTCAGGTGCTCCCTACCCTCAAGCAATGGCCGCTCACCTTAGAGCGTGTGACCTCGCAATTAAGTTCGTTCAAACACGCATATGAATCACCTCAGGGATTCTAAGTTAGCTGTATGGATCCAGACTGCTCACTGATGCCGTATCCTCATATATAAACAGTAGACAGAGACTCCATAGCGTGATACAGTTTAATACAATTTTATTGTACAAACAAAAAAGCCCCAATCCAGGGTACTCACATGGGTTAGGTGCATTAAGAATACCAATCTGTAATGTGCCTTAAAACGCTGGGTTTTGGTTGAAGTCGTATGTCTGTTCTCTGTGAAGCAGACCAGCTGCTTCCTGCACCGTCTTGTCCCTTCCCCTATGTGTGACGATACAAGGCAAATTTGTATCTTCTCGCACAGCTACACTGTGGTTACAC
Organism: Lithobates septentrionalis; assembly: GCA_037952835.1. NCBI lineage: Eukaryota > Metazoa > Chordata > Amphibia > Anura > Ranidae > Lithobates > Lithobates septentrionalis. Next base: position 1,588,832 of record JBBDGP010001410.1, on the reverse strand, counting down.
AGCTCACCTTTATTCTGGCTACTGCAACTGTGGTGTGTGTCATTGTTTGCATGGAACATTCAATAAATGGAATTCAATTACTTCGGTGTGCAGCCAATTACCTCTTAAAATAGAAAATTGGCATGCATTAAAAAGGGGATTCACTCCAGAGATAAAAAGATAATTCTCCCACTTTACAAGGCTCTGATCCGGCTGCACCTGGAGTATGCTGTTCAGTTCTGGGCACCAGTCCTCAAGAGGGATGTGCTGGAGTCGGAGAGGTTCCAGAGAAGGGCAACAAAGCTAATAAAGGGACTGGAGGATCTCAGCTACGGGGGAAAGACTGCAAGCACTGAACTTATTCTCCCTGGAGAAGAGAAGCTTGAGCGGGGATATGATTTCAATGTACAAATTACCGTACTGGTGAGCCCACAATAGGGATAAAACTCTTCCGAGCAAGGGAATTTAAAAAGACACGTGGCCATTCGCTAAAATTAGAAGAGAAGCGGTTAAAGCTTAAACTGTGTAGTGGGTTCTTTGCAGTTAGAGTGGTAAGGATGTGGAATTCTCTTCCACAAGCAGTGGTGTCAGCGGGGAGCATCGATAATTTAAAAAAAAATATGAGATAGGCACCTTAGCAACCACAACATACAGGGATATACAACGTAATATAAACATAAAGCACACACAGGTTAGACTTGATGGACTTGTGTCTTTTTTAAAACCTCATCAACTATATGGCACCTCATGGTAAAGAACTCTCTGACGATCTGAAAAAAAGAATTGTTGCTCTACAAAAAGATGGTCTAGGCTATTAGAAGGTTGTCAAGCTCCTGAAACTGAGCTGCATACAGTGGTTTAACAGGACAGGTTCCACTCACAACAGGCTTCACCATGGTCAACCAAAGAAGTTGAGTACACCTGCTCAGCCTCATATCCAGAGGTTGTCTTTGAGAAATAGATGTATGAGTGCTGCCACCATTGCTGCAGAGGTTGAAGGGGTGGGGGAGTAAGCTTGGCAGTGCTCAGACCATACACTGCACACTGCATGCAATTGGTATGCATGGCTGTCGTCCCAGAAGGAAGCCACTTCTAAAGATGATGCACAAGAAAGCCTGCAAACAGTTTGCTGAAGACAAGCAGACTTAGGACATGGTTTACTGGAACCATGTCCTGTGGTCTTATGAGACCAAGATAAAATTATTTTTTTCAGATGGTGTCAAGTGTGTGTGGTGGCAACCAGGTGAGGAGTACAAAGACAAGGGTGTCTTGCCTTGAGTCAAGCATGGTAGTGGGAGTGTCATGGTCTGGGGCTGCATGAGTGCTGCCATCACTGGGGAGTTACAGTTCATTGAGGGAACCATGAATGCCAACATGTACTGTGGCATACTGGAGCAGAGCATGATCTGCTCCCATAGACTGGGCCGCAGAACATTATTTCAACATGATAACGACCCCAAACACACCTCAATGACGACCACTGCCTTGCTAAAGAAGCTGAGGGTAAATGTGATCAACTAGCCAAGCATGTCTCCAGACCTAAACGCTATTGGGCATCTGTGGGGCATCCTCAAAACAGAAGGTGGAGGAGCACAAGGTCTCCAACATCCACCAACTCTGTTATGTCTTCATGGAGTAGTGGAAGAGAATTTCAGTGGCAAACTCTGAAGCTCTGGTGAACTCCATGCCCAAGAGGGTTAAGGCAGTGCTGGAAAATAATAGTGGCCACACAAAATATTGACACTTTGGGCCCAATTTGGACATTTTCACTTAGGGGTGTACACACTTTTGTTGCCACCGGTTTAGACATTAATGGCTGTATGTTGAGTTATTTTGAGGGGACAGCAAATTTACACTGTCATACAAGCTGTACACTCACTACTTTACATTGTAGCAAAGTGTCATTTCTTCAGTGTTGTCATATGAAAAGATATAATAAAATATTTACAAAAATGTAAGGGTATACTCACCTTTGTGAGATATTGTGTGTATATATGTATGTATATATATATATATATATATATATATATATATATATATATATATATATATATATTTGCAGTCCTATTTGAATATTATGTTTACAATGTGTGTATATATTTGAGGGAAATAGGATTTTAATCCTACCTCCTAGGCTTTTGTCCTGTAAAAATGCAAGCGTAATATATCAGCCTTGGTTGGACTACTTACCACCCTCAAGACACACCCTGCGCTTGGCCTAACTTTGATAATTAGGGAAGACCTTTACCTTCCCATTCAGTTTGAGGACAACTTTTAGTGACCTCTGTGGTCCTCCTTCCTTCCTATCCTATCCCTTAGCAAATTCTCTTTTCACCTTTAGTTTCTTACCTTAACCCCAGTTTTGCTTTCTTTATAGTTTTCTCTTATACTGTAGGTATTCAGAAATCTAACAGCATTTTTTTATTGTCATATCTCCCTTATCTTAGCTTCAGTTATGTACCAAAGATTTTAGCAAAGTATGTTCTGTAAGCTATGTTTAATGATATATTGGACAACATCATGCATTCACCTTTTTTATATCTCAATATGCTCATTTCCTTATGGCAATTCTACTATATGTTTTATACCCAAAACTCACAGATTCAACTCAATTACGCAATAACTTTGTCTATATTGCTCGCACGATGAATAACCTGCACAGGTTTGTCACCTTTGGTTAACTGTATTGTATCTGACATTTTTGCATTTGTTTTGTGTGCAATTCTCTGTTGCAATAAACATCTCTTTGATACTGGAAAATGCAAGTGTAACCCTTGTTTTGTTCTAGGACTTAGGGCGTAGGAACTTGTAGGGTTGCTCCTGGGAAGACCCCTTGAAGATACAGACTGTCATGGAGTGCTATTTTGAGCCTAGAGGAAGCAGACTGCAATTGGCCCCCACATACAGAATGGTGAGTGACTGACTGAGAAGGAAAGCAATGCAATATTCAGTATGAACAGGTGCAGTAAAATTTACAAAAAAAACTCAAATTAACTGGTGCCCATCATGATGAACAGCCAGGTGAAATAATCAATCCCTGAAAAGAACGAACCTGGGATATTGTGTGCCAAGTAATAGGGGACATTTGCATTGTAATTCTTTTGCCGCGTACACACGAGCGGACTTTACGGCAGACTTTGCCCGGCGGACTGGATTTCGTCAGACAATTCGATCGTGTGTGGGCTCCAGCAGACTTTGTTTTCTCAAAAGTTGGACGGACTTAGATTTGAAACATGTTTTAAATCAATCCGTTGAAATCGAGTCCGGTCGAAAAGTCCGCTCGTCTGTATGCTAGTTCGACGGAAAAAAAGCCACGCTAGGGCAGCTATTGGCTACTGGCTATGAACTTCCTTGTTTTAGTCCGGTCGTATGTCATCACGTACGAATTCAACGGACTTTGGTGGATTGTGTGTAGGCAAGTCCGTTCATTCAGAAAGTCCATCGTAAAGTCCGTCGAAAAGTCCGCCGGGCAAAGTCTGCCGTAAAGTCCGACCGTGTGTACGCGGCATTAGAGAGATGAAGGACACACTTTAGCCACATCTATTGAAAAGTAGGGACGAGCCAAATCCCACGGTTCGGTCCGCAGCAGAATATATGAACGGGCAAAAAATTTGTGCGAACATGCGAACACCGTTAAAGTCTATGGGACCCGAACGTGAAAAATCAAAAGTGCTCATATTAAAGGCTTATATGCAACTTATTGCCATAAAAAGTGTTTGGGGAGCTGGGTCCTACCCCATGGGACGTGTATCAATTCAAAAAAATGTTTTAAAAAGGCAGTTTTTTTGGGAGCAGTGATTTTAATATTGCTTAAAGTGAAACCTTAAAAATTAAATATTCCTTTAAATATCGTGTCTGGGGGGGTCTCCTTAGTCTGCCTGTAAAGTAGCGTATCTTTCCCATGTTTATAACAATACCACAGCAAAATGACATTTCTAAAGGAAAAAATGTAATTTAAAACTGCTTGCGGCTGTAATGTATTGTCGGAACCCAGCATTATAGATTAAAAATCATTGAAAAAAATGGTGTGGGTTTCCCCCCCAGTCCATTACCAGACCATTTGGGTCTGGTATGAATATTAAGGGGAGCCCTGTGCCAAAAATACCAAAATAATAATAAAATTGGGCCTTTGGTTTTGGTGGCGCAAGAACACTTTAACCCCTCACAGTTACTCTTGTTGGGCGCAGGAACAGGCCCTGTTAAATAGGGGTAGAAAAATTGTGCCTTTGGTTTGGTGGTACCAGAACATAAGCCCTCACAGTTGCTCTTGTTGGGTACAGGAATGTGCTCTGCTGTTAAATATTATATCAAAAATTGTAATTGCATGCCCCTGTTAAAAAGGTTTAGAAAAATTGGGCCTTTGGTTTTGTTGGTGCCTGAACACTGCAAGCCCTCACAGTTACTCTTGTTGGGTGCAGAAACAGGTCCTGCGTTGAAATATATCAAAAATTGTAATTGGGCCTTGAGTGGTGGTGGTGGTGCCACAACACTGTAACCCCTCATAGATACTCTTGTTGGGTGCAGAAACGGGCCCTGCCGTGAAATATTATATCAAAAATTGTAATTAGATGCCCCTGTTAAACAGGGGCAGAAAAATTGGGCTTTGGGTGGTGGTGGTGGTGCCCTAAACCAAAATATTGTTGGTAGCTAGCATCATTAAGATTGAGGAGGAATAGAATAGTCAGCATAGGCAGTCTTCAAGGGATCCCAGATCAATAGCAAATTCAATCAGTTACATCAGCATCAGGTGCTTGATAGCTGCTGATCTAAGACTGATTTATTTTTATTTTTATGAATGTGAGCCTATCAATGGAGTCTGTGGACAGGCACACTCTTTGATCCATTACAAACCCTCTAGCAGCACTGAATGTGCATTCAGAAAGCATGCTGGATGCAGGACAGGGCAGTAGCTCAATTGCATATTGAGCAAGTTCTGGCCAGTGGTCCATCCTCAAGACCAAGTAAGCCAGTGGATGCTCTGTTGGAAAGGTCTCCAAGTCTGCTCTTGCCCCTAGATATTCCTGCACCATATAATGGAGACACTGGTGATGGTTGCTTGAACTGATCAGACCTTGGCACTGAGGACTGAAAAATTGTTTAAAAGCATCGGTCAGCGGCCACCTTCTCCACCGCTCTTCCTCTGACTGAATGAAGCCTCAGCAACACGTTGTCCAGCACCAGGAAATGGTAACCTCCAAGGGTCTGGAAATGCACAAACCTTTCTCCAAGGCCTTCAGAAGATGTTTCATCCTCTGCTCCCTCTGTGAAGGCAGGATGAGTTCTGCAACTTTACCCTTGTAACTTGGATCAAGAAGGGCTGCCAGCCAGTAATGATCCCTCTCCTTGATACCACAAATCCTAGGGTCCTTTCGCAGGCTTTGTAAAATCAGGGAGGCCATGCAGCATAAGATTGCAGAGGCATCTGATTCTGAGTCCTCTATTTCACTAAGGATCACATTATCAGTAACAACCTCCTCCCAGCCATGTACAACTCCTTGGGTTTCTGGGGACTGAAAACCATCCCTAGAAGACTGCTGCTGAGTGTTATCCTCTACATCCATGCTGACACAACCCCCTTCCTCCTCTTCTTCCTGTGTGTTTGGTGGGCCCGCAGGAATGCTATCTGGATAAAGGGGGCCTTGAGAGGAAAGGAAATCCTCCTCTTCCTCCCGCTGTTCTGCCTCAAGTGCCTTGTCCATTGTTCCATGAAACGTGTGCTCCAGCAGGAAGACTAGAGGCACAGTGTCACTGATGCATGCATTGTCACTGCTCCCCATCCTTGTGGCCTCCTCAAATGGTGACAGGACAGTGCCATGCAACCTTAATCAGTGGCCACTGGCATTGTGAAAAGAAGCCAAGCTCCCATGACCCTGCCCTGGTGCCATACTCGCACAAGTACTCATTGATGGCCCTCTGCTGTGCGTGCAGCCACTGCAGCATTGCCAACATTGAGTTCCACCTGGTGGGCATGTCACAAATGAGGCGGTTGGTGGGCAGGTTGCATTCCCTTTGAATGTCAGCCAGCCGAGCACTGGCATTGTATGACTGGCAGAAATGACCACAGACTTTTCTGGCCTGCCTCAGGAGATCTTGTAGGCCTGGGTACCTGGTCAATGCACCACCAAATTCAGGACATGTGCCAAACATGGAACATGGGTCAAGTGTCCCTGTCGGAGGGCAGAGAGAAGGTTGGTGCCATTGTTGCATACAACCATTCCTGGGTGAAGCTGGCATGGCGTCAACCACCTCTGAGCCTGCCCTTTAGAGCTGACAGAATCTCTGCCCCAGTGTGCCTCCTGTCTCCTAGGCAGACCAACTCAAGCACCGGATGCCAGCTTTTAGCCTGACTGTTTGCGTAGCCCCTTGAACACTTACGGAGCACTGCTGGTTCAGAGGAAAAATCTGCAGAAGAGGCCAAAGAGAAAGAAGAAGACGAGGGGGTGGAGAAGAGAGCCGTGGCAGAATCACTACTAGCATTTTGGAGGCGTGGTGGCGAGATAAGCTCCAAAAACACTGAACCCTGTTGTCAGAGAGGTTACCTGGTTGGGCGCCGGTGCGCGCCGGTGCGCGCCGGGGCGCGTTGGTGTGTGGTGCGTGTGTTCATGTGCGTGCTGGGGCGCGTGTTCCTGGGGGCACCGGTGTGTCTAGTCTGGCCGGCCATGGTGTGCAGGGTGGCGTCTGGGCGCGCGCGCGTACGCATGTCCGCCTATGGGCGTTACTGCAGGCGTGCCTGGTGGTGCTGGCGTGCATGCCGGTGTTCGGGGCGCGCTCGGGTGCGCAGGTGTCTGGGCGTATCGGCGCACGCACGAGCGCAACATTTGGCACCAATCTGCCTATTTAGGTCTGCCTCAATCCCTGATCGGTGCTGCCTGATGAACAGCTCTGTGCCAAAGTCCCGTGATCCTCTCTGTGTTCCATATCTCTGAAGTTCTGACCTATTACGACCCGGCTTGCCTTTGGACCTCCCTGACTGCTGCCTGAACCTGACCCCAGCTTGTTTGACCCAGCTTTTGCCTGCTCCTTTTGTACTTCTGCTGCCAGCCCGTTACTGACCTCTGCCTGTGTGTGACCAGCCTAGTAAGCTCCTGCTCAGCATCAGTTCCAGTGTTCCTGAGTTCTACCTGCTGCAAGAAAGACCACCTTTCTCCAGGATCCATATGCCAGGCCCTCATACCACTCCGTACTCGCGGGCTTCCTGTCTGCTCTATCAGGGGCCCCGAGTCGGATACGTAAGGGAGCCTACCCTCTGCCCAAGCGGACTCACCTGTCTGGTAAGTGTGGAACCTGACAGTATCAGGCAGCCATGACTGAGTCCGGGCAGGGGGCCTCCCCCATGGATGAACTTTGCAGGCACCTAGCGGGCCTCACTCAGGCGGTTAAAAGCCTACAAGAAGGCTATACAAGACTGGAAGGACAGGTCCAGGCCCTCTCATCATCTCCTCAGGGAGCAGCACCTGCCGGCCCTTCCGCAGCACCCTCTGTAGTAATGCTCCCCCCGGAGCCCAGGGTGCCTACACCTGAAAAGTTCTCTGCAGAACGTTGCAAGTTCCGTGCATTCCGCAACGCATGTGAGCTTTATTTTGCCTTACAACCCCTTACGTTTTCTCTGGAAGCCACTAAGGTGGGGTTCGTTATATCACTTCTGACCGGCGAGCCTCAGACCTGGGCCCACCGCCTACTGGAGCAAAAATCCAGATCTCTGGATTCCTTGGATGACCTCTTCTTAGCGATGTCTCAGCTATACGAGGACCCCCAACTAACGGCTACTGCAGAAGCCGCCTTGCACTCTCTGCAGCAAGGTCGCAGAGCGGCTGAAGACTATGCTGTAGAGTTCAGACGTTGGAACCCTGATACGGAGTGGAATGACGCTGCCTTGCGTCACCAATATCGGTTGGGGTTATCCGACCCCCTTAAAGATGAATTGGCACGTGTGGGGATAGCTCAGACGCTGGATGAGCTCATAAACCTGTCAATCCAGATTGACCGCCGTCTTAGAGAGAGACGTTCTGAAAGGTTCGTTGGCCACCCACGTCCCACTTGGATGTTGCCCAGGGTTCCTAGTGTCCCGAATCAAGCTTCTCCGGTCTCATCTGTTCCGGCCCAGGAAGCTCCAGAACCCATGCAGCTAGGGCTGCTCCGTCCCTCTCTGACCCCAGAAGAGAAGACGCGCAGACGCACACTCAATCTGTGCCTGTATTGCGGAGAACCAGGACATTTTGTAAGAGCCTGCCCCAAAAAGAGACGTAAGTGCCTGCCGTCCTCTTCTTTGTGTGCACCTGTCTCACCCAGATCCAGTAACCATTTAACACTTTCTGTTATGTTACAGCTACCTGGAAGGAACATCCCAGTACCAGTAATTATTGATTCTGACGCATGCAGTGGCTTCATTGACCGAACCTTCGTTGAAAACCATAATATTCCTATCCAACCCAAGGCCCAGGGACTGGCAGTGGTCTTAGCAGATGGCTCCACCCTCAGCTCCGGACCAGTTACCCAGGAGACCGTTCCTTTACTGGCTACTATTGGCCCGGAACATCAGGAACTCTTACGCCTGGATGTCATCTCCTCTCCTCTCTTTCCAATCATCTTGGGAATGCCTTGGCTACAAGCTCACAATCCCAGTATCGACTGGTCCACAGGCAAGATCCAGTTTCTGTCCAATTATTGCAAACAACACTGCTTGTTGGGAACACCCATGACACCATCTCAGTGCCTTTGCTTAGACTCGGATGCCAAGTCTTATCAAACTCTTCCCGAACCCTACCGGGATTTCCTGGATGTGTTCAGCAAGAAGGGGGCAGAAACTCTCCCGGTACACAGACCCTATGACTGCCCAATAGAGCTTTTACCCGGAACTGAAGTTCCCTTCGGGAGGATTTTTCCCCTAACTGAGCAGGAACTGGGCACCTTGAAAACCTATATCGACGAAAACCTAAAGAAAGGATTCATTCGTCCCTCCACATCTCCAGCAGGTGCGGGCACCTTCTTTGTTGAAAAAAAGGATCACTCCTTACGTCCCTGCATCGATTACCCGGGAATTAAATGATATTACTATAAAAAACAGATATCCGTTACCTCTAGTACCTGAACTATTTCAGAGATTAGGATCCGCTACCGCCTTCACCAAGCTGGATCTCCATGGAGCCTAAAATTTAATCCGCATAAGAGAGGGGGATGAGTGGAAGACGGCCTTTCGTACTCGATTCGGGAACTATGAGTACCTCATCATGTCCTTTGGCCTGTGTAACGCGCCAGCCACCTTCCAGCACTTCGTCAACGATGTCTTCCGTGACTTCCTGGACCTGTACGTTATCATCTGGACGATATCCTGGTTTTCTCTGCTTCCCTGATTGACCACCGCAGACATGTACGAAATGAACTTACCCGACTCAGACAACATGGGCTTTATGCCAAACTCGAAAAATGTGAGTTTGAGCTCCAATCTATTCAGTTCCTAGGCCTGGTTATCTCTCCCGAGGGTATCAAGATGGACCCACAAAAAGTATCTGCTATCTTGGATTGGCCTGCACCTGTAGACAAAAAAGGAGTACAGCGCTTTATTGGCTTCGCCAATTTTTATAGGAAGTTCATTAAAGGATTTTCTTCTATAATAACTCCCATTACTGAACTCATCAGACAAGGAACCCGGTTTTGTTGGACCTCTAAGGCGCAAGTGGCCTTTGACAAACCAAGGCTTTGTTTACTTCAGCCACCATTCTTAAGCATCCCAATCCAGCCTTACCCTTCGTATTAGAAGTTGATGCTTCCGAAGTTGCGGTAGGAGCCGTGCTCTCACAAAGACAAGGCGCCAAAGCGCTCCTGTACCCTGTGGGGTTCTTTTCACGTAAACTTTCGTCTTCTGAAAGAAACTATGACGTGGGAGATCGGGAACTTCTAGCAATTAAGGCAGCTTTGCAAGAATGGCGCTATCTTTTGGAGGGTGCTGCTCACCCCATTTTGGTCTACACAGACCATAAAAATTTAGAATATCTGAGAAGAGACTAAAACCCCGGCAAGCCAGATGGGCACTTTTTTTTTCCCCGATTCCTATTCCACATCACCTACAGACCCAGATCCAAGAATGTCAAATCCGACGCTCTCTCTCGCATGTTCCTTGATTCAGAAAAGACCCTACCTCCAGACACCATCCTCCCTTCTGGGAATTTTCTGCTGTTACAAGAAGATCTGGTCTCTCAGATTAGACGGGCCTCTATGGGAATGCATCACCTGCTGAAGCTTGTACCAAAGATGGGCTGTTCTGGTACAAAAACAATATTGTGGTCCCTGAGGAGCTAAAAGTACGGGTGTTGAACTTGTGCCATGACCACAAATTGGCCGGTCACTTTGGCGCACGAAAGACAATCGATCTAGTACAACGTACCTTCTGGTGGCTTCACCTTGTTAGGGACTGCAAGGAATATGTTGAGTCTTGTAATACTTGTGCCAGAAGCAAGAATAGCCGGGCAAGGGCATGGGGTCTGTTAAAACCTTTGCCGGTCCCAGAGAGACCATGGACCATGATTTCAATGGACTTCATCGTTGAACTCCCCCCATCAGAAGGTTTCTCTTCCATCTTTGTTGTGGTAGACAGGCTGTCTAAGATGGCCCACTTCCTCCCCATGAAGGGCACCCCCTCGGCTATGGAAACTGCTAGCATCTTTGTCAAGGAAATTATCAGATTGCATGGAGTACCAACCAACATAGTTTCGGACCGAGGTGTCCAATTCACCTCCAGATTTTGGAAATCCCTCTGCAGTTTCTTGGAGATCGAATTGGCATTCTCTTCGGCCTATCATCCCCAGTCAAATGGACAAACTGAAAGGACGAATCAGACCTTGGAGCAATACCTCCGCTGTTTCTCTGCATTCTCCCAGGACGACTGGGCCTCCCTGCTTCCCATCGCAGAGTTCTCCTACAATAACTCACTGCACTCAGCTACCAACCAATCACCATTCTATGCTAATTACGGCTTCCATCCATCCTTTCTGCCTGGGTCAATACCCAAATGCTACGACCCTGCAGTGTCTGAAACCTTGGACTTTTTTTCAACAAACAACAAATTACTGCAGAATACCATGGCCAAAGCTCAGGAAGATTTCAAGAGAATGTTTGACAGGAAGAGACGCGGAGAGCTCATCCTGGAACCTGGCAACCCAGTCTGGTTATCCACCACTAACCTAAAGTTGGCCTGTCCGTCCAGAAAACTAGGTCCTAAATACTTGGGTCCTTTCTTGGTTAAAAGGAAAATTACCAACGTGGCCTATGAACTTGACCTACCTAACGCCCTGAAGATACATTCAGTCTTCCATGTGTCCCTTTTGAAGCCGGTCACTCCCAATTGCTTTGTTGGCCGCAGTATCGGTCCACCCAAGCCTATCCTAGTTAACGGCGAAGAGGAGTTTGAGGTGGAGGCAATTTTAGATTGCAGAAGAAGACGCAACCAAGTCCAATGCCTCATAAAGTGGAAGGGCTATGGGCCCGAAGACAATTCTTGGGAACCAGAAAGTAACTTGCACGCCAGAGAGCTCCTACAGTCATTTAAAGCTTCTCATGCCTCGAAGATGGCCCAGCTGGGCATCCGGAGTCTGCCCTTGAGGAGGGGGCACTGTCAGAGAGGTTACCTGGTTGGGTGCCGATGCGCGTTGGTGCGCGTGTTCCTGTGTGTGCTGGGGTGCGTGTTCCTGGGGGCACCAGTGTGTCTAGTCTGGCCGGCCATGGTGGGCAGGGTGGCGTCCGGGCGCGCGCATTCGCGCTAGCGAGCGTCTGCCTATGGGCGTTACTGCAGGCATGCCTGGTGGTGCTGGCTTGCATGCCGGTGTTCGGGGGAGCGCTCGGGCACGTGCGGGTGCACAGGTGTCTGGGCGTATCGGCGCGCGCACGAGCGTGGCGTTTGGCGCCAATCTGCCTATTTAGGTCTGCCTCAATCCCTGATCGGTGCTGCCTGATCAACAGCTCTGTGCCAAAGTTCTGTGATCCTCTCTGTGTTCCGTATCTCTGAAGTTCTGACCTATTATGACCCGGCTTGCCTTTTGGACCTCCCTGACTGCTGCCTGAACCCGACCCCGGCTTGTTTGACCCCGCTTTTGCCTGCTCCTTTTGTACTTCTGCTGCCAGCCCGTTACCGACCTCTGCCTGTGTGTGACCAGCCTAGTAAACGCCTGCTCAGCATCAGTTCCAGTGTTCCTGAGTTCTACCTGCTGCAAGAAAGACCACCTTTCTCCAGGATCCATATACCAGGCCCTCATACCACTCCGTACTCGTGGGCTTCCTGTCTGCTCTATCAGGGGCCCCCGAGTCGGATTCGTAAGGGAGCCTACCCTCTGCCCAAGCGGACTCACCTGTCTGGTAAGTGTGGAACCTGACACCTGTCCTGCATTGTTCCCAGCTGCCAGCAGAGTTACCCAATGCACCGTGAAGGAAAGGTACGGTCCCTGCCCATGTCTGCTCAACCATGAGTCAGCGGTAATATGAACCTTACCGCTGACCGCCCTGTCCAACGAGGCCAAAACATTGCCTTCCACATGCCGGTAGATAGCCAGAATGGCCTTCTGTGAAAAGAAATGGCATTTTGGAACCTGCCACTGAGGTACAGCACATTCCACAAATTCACAAAAGGGGGCAGAGTCTACCAGCTGAAAAGACAGCAGTTGCAGTGCTAACAATTTGGCTAAGCTAGCATTTAGATGCTGAGCATGTGGATGGCTGGGACAAAATTTATTTTTATGGTTCAGCAGCTGGGGTAGGGAAATTTGCCTGCTAAAATCAATTAGTGGTGTACTGCTAGCAGATTGGCTGCAAGTACTTGGAAAACCTTTTGCTATACCTTCATTCCTCTCAGTACAGGTTTTTGAGAGGACTGGAGGTATAGTAGGGTTGGAGATCCTAGATGAGGAGCAAGGAGAAGTCCGCCTTTTTCTATGTTGTGGGTCTTTTGAAGTGCTGTTGCCAATGGACTGCATGGCAGGTCGTCTTATGTCTTAACAAGCATGTGGTGCCCAAGCGTCTGCTGTTCTGGCCACTCTTGATCTGCTTCAGACATAGGTTGCAAACAGCAACGGTGCGATCTGCTGTACACATGTCAAAAGAGGCCCATGCCAAGGAACTTTTAAAAGTCAGCGGGGAGTCAACAGTGCCCTGCACCTGCGGAGCTCTGCAGTGCAATGGAATAGGGTGGCTGCCCTTAAGCTGCCCCCTAGAGAACATCCTGCTTCATTGGAGTTATGCCTCCTCCTCCTCCTCCTCCCTTCTCTCAGGCACCCAAGTACAATCAGTGACCTCCTCATCCCCTCCCTCCTCATCACTGGATCAAACTTGGCAGTATGCTGCAGCTGGGGGAAGATGACTGTCAGTTTCTTGTCCTTCTGTGGCACCCCCTCTCTCTAGGCTCACGTTACTACCTTCCTCAACCTGTGAACCAACATCGGAGCCTTCAAATCGCTGTGCATCCTCCAAGCAGCATATAACCGACACGGGGGTCGAATAATTCTGGGGACTCCTCCGTGCATGATGGTGAGGCTACGGAAGGAGTGACTGTGGACAAGGAGCCAGTGGAATAGGCTGCTTTGGCAGCTGCGTTGGAAGGCAAACTACTCTGAGCCTGGGTGACAGAGGATGAGGAGGATGAGGACAGCTTTGTTATCCACTCCCCCAACTGTTCTGCATGTTGTGGCTCAATAACATGGCCAGCAGCAAAAAAAAAGGACAAGCGTGCCCCATGGCCACCTGCAGAGGATGCACCATGTTCACAACCACCACTGTTGACTGTAGACACAGAGGCTGCTTGCCCTCTTTTAGTGGCCTGTGAGCGTCTGCCCCTCCTTGGTGACCTTCCGGACATGATGTATTTTTTGTTTTGAAACACCACACTGCACTGTGTTATATACTGTGTACACCGCCTGAAGTGTATTAGAAACTACACACCACCAAATGCACTGTATATATAGGCTATACTGAATGCAAAGTATATATATATATATATATATATATATATATATATATATATATATATATATATATATATATATATATATATATATATATATATATATATATATGTGAAAATGTCCAAACTGGGCCCAAAGTGTCAATATTTTGTGTGGCCACCATTATTTTCCAGCACTGCCTTAACCCTATTGGGCATGGAGTTCATCAGAGCTTCTCAGGTTGCCACTTGAGTACTCTTCCACTTCTCCATGACGACATCATGGAGCTGGTGGATGTTAGAGACCTTGCTCTCCTCCACCTTCCATTTGAGGATGCCTCACAGATGCTCAATAGGGTTTAGGTCTGGAGACATGCTTGGCCAATCCATCACCTTTACCCTCAGCTTCTTCATCAAGGCAGTGGTCGTCTTGGAGGTGTGTTTGGGGTCGTTATCATGTTGGAATACTGCCCTGCGGCCCAGAAGGGGGAGTCATGCTCTGCTTCAGTATGTCACAGTACATGTTGGCATTCATGGTTCCCTCAATGAACTGTAGCTCCCCAGTGCTGGCAGCACTCATTCAGCCCCAGACCATGACACTCCCACCACCATGATTGACAGTAGGCAAGACATACTTGTATTTTTACTCCTCACCTGGTTGCCGTCACACATGCTTGACACCATCTGAACCAAATAAGTTTATCTTGGTCTCATCAGACCACAGGACATGGTTCCAGTAATCCATGTCCTTAGTCTGCTTGTCTTCAGCAAACTGTTTGCGGGCTTTCTTGTGCATCATCTTTAGAAGATGCTTCCTCCTGGGACAACATCCATGCAGACCAATTTGATGCAGTGTGCGGCTTATGGTCTGAGCACTGACAGGCTGCCTCCCCCACCCCTTCAATCTCTGCAGCAATGCTGTCAGCACTCACATGTCTATTTCCCAAAGACAACCTCTGGATATGATGCTGAGTATGTGCACTCAACTTCTTTGGTCGACCATGGTGAGGCCTGTTCTGAGTAGAACCTGTCCTGTTAAACCACTGTATGGTCTTGGCCACCGTGCTGCAGCTCAGTTTTAGGGTCTTGGCAAACTTCTTATAGCCTAGGCCATCTGTAGAGCAACAATTCTTTTTTTCAGATCCCCAGAGAGTTCTTTCCCATGAGGTGCCATGTTGAACTTCCAGTGACCAGTATGAGAGAGTGATAGCGATGACACCAAAGTTAACACACAGCTGAGACCTTGTAACACTAACGAGTCACATGACACCGGGGAGGAAAAATGGCTAATTGGGCCCAATTTGGACATTTTCACTTAGGGGGTGTACTCACTTTTGTTGCCAGCGGTTTAGACATTAATAGCTGTGTGTTGAGGCATTTTGAGGGGACAGCAAATTTACACTGTTATACAAGCTATACACCCACTACTTTACATTGTAGCAAAGTGTCATTTCTTCAGTGTTGTCACATGAAAAGATAAAATAAAATATTCACAAAAATGTGAGGGGTGTACTCACTTTTGTGAGATATTGTGTATATATATATATATATATCAAATACACTGTCGCTAACAATAACCTGCCTGCTTAATCTAACTCGAGCTATCTCTCTGTCCACGGCAACTACACTACACACAGCCGCTATGTAAGCAGCCTTATATGGCAAGGGGCATGTACTTAGTCCCCCTGAGCCATGATTGCCCAAAGGCACCCTGCCTTTGGCTAATTATGGCTCTCACAGCAGAGCGCGCTGTGATTGGCCAAAGCATGCAGGTCAGGTGCATGCTTTGGCCAATCATCATACAGCAATGCACTATGATCTCGCAGTGCATTATGGGGCATTCCGCGGCCCTCAAATTTCCTGCGAATGCCCATATGTTCAGTTTGTTTTAGAACAAACAAACACCCATTGTTCGAATCGAACTTACGTTTGACTCGAACCGCTGGCTCATCCCTATTGAAGAGCAGTCAGTGGGGCATTCAAGGGCATTGCCTATATGAACTGCGTGTTGGGTTTGGAATTCCATCTGTCACTTTGATGTACTGGAGAGGCATTTTCAAAAGGGTTTGAATTATTATGCATTATGGGGCATTCCGCGGCCCTCAAATTTCCTGCGAATGCCCATATGTTCAGTTTGTTTTAGAACAAACAAACACCCATTGTTCGAATCGAACTTACGTTTGACTCGAACCGCTGGCTCATCCCTATTGAAGAGCAGTCAGTGGGGCATTCAAGGGCATTGCCTATATGAACTGCGTGTTGGGTTTGGAATTCCATCTGTCACTTTGATGTACTGGAGAGGCATTTTCAAAAGGGTTTTGTTGAGTATTACTGGTGTTTGTCATTTTGACCACTTGAAATAGAGATATATAATATAATTTTACATATTCACAATGACCAAAATATCTGTATTTTATAAAAAAAAGTGTGATTTCCAAAATGTTTAACATTGGTAATATTCCTGCAGCAAGCTACTATAAATATATTGAAAATACATATGTTAAATTGTAAGTTTGCATTTCAAAAATGTATTTTATGTTGAAGTAGGCTACTAGAGAGCATATCAAGCCTAAAATGTATCACATTCCCAGAACTGTAGCATTTGCTATACAGGAAACATGTTATTAAAACACACAGAAATCAGTTGACTTCTACCCAACCTTTGAGGAACTCGACAGGTTCTCTCTGGCTGATTAGTGGAGCTTCAAACACTTGTAGGTGCCATCTCACCTATACAGAACCATCTGAAGGAGCACAAATGCCAAAACATAATTAGGTTTCAGCCAAAGGCCGCTATGCCATCATAATGAGGAACTGTTTCAACTATTGTAGCCTGTAATAAAGGGATCCACGGGATTTCCTACAACAGTAATGTTTAATTTATTTGAGTGCCTGCAAAGTTTAAACTCAATCTTATTTAAATAGTATCCAGAGAGGAAGCAACTTAAGTCTGATTGTTCAATTAATAGAGGTAGCAGTGTTATTGTAGAAACAAAATGAATCAAAGTGACAGAGTTTTATAATTTTCATGTACCAAGTATAAGTATGTTATACTTGGAGTAGGAAAATTATAAGTATCGAACTAGTAAAAAAAACATAACTAGTTTGAAAAACAGCCCATGTTAACTTAAATTATTTAAAGTACATAAAATAACATGTCTGCTGTTTTAGAGAACAGATCCAGTAACCTAATGCAATATCAAAATATATAAACTGTTAAAGGTTTATTTAACCACTTGACGACCGCCTCACGCCGATGTACGTCGGCAAGGTGGCACGGACAGGCAAAATCACGTACATCTACGATCGGACCCCCCCCCCCGGTGCCCGAGGCGGTCGCCATGTCTTCCCGGGCGATGAGAGGTCAGGGGGAGGCCATCCATTGTTGGCCACCCCCTCCCGATCGCTCCCGGCGAATGAAAACGCTTCCTTTCCCTCTGTAATGTAAACAGAGGGAGAGGAAGTGATGTCATCCCTTCTCGAGCCGGTCTTTTCGATCCGGAGCCGGGGAGAGAAGACATCAAGTAAGTCTGCACAACACTACACTTCCAGTAGAAGACGCCAGGCACACTTGTCACCCCCCTTCACCCCCCGATCACCCCCCTGTACCCCCTGTCACACTAACACCAATAGCAGTTTTTTTTTTGCATTGGTGTCAGTTTGTGACAGTTATAAGTGTTAGGGCAGTTAGGTTAGCCCCCTTTAAGTCTAGGGTACCCCCCCTTAGGTCCAGGGTACCCCCCTAACCCCCCCTAATAAAGGTTAACCCCGTGATCACCCCCCGTCACCAGTGTCGCTAAGCGATCGTTTTTCTGATCGCTGTATTAGTGACACAGGTGACGCTGGTTAGGGAGGTAAGTATATAGGCTCGCTGTCAGTGTTTTATAGCGACAGGGACCCCATATACTACCTGCTAAAGGTTTTAACCCCCTGATTGCCCCCTAGTTAACCCTTTCACCAGCGATCACCGTATAAGTGTTACGGGTGACGCTGGTTAGCTAGTTTGTTTTTTGTAGTTTATTATAGTTTATTATAGTTTATTATAGTTTTAGGGCACCCGCCGTTTATTACCTTATAAAAGTTTAACCCCCTAATTGCCCGGCGGTGATATAAATTAAGTTTTTAGGGTCAGATAAGGTCTGCGTTGCCCCAGGCAGCGTCAGGTTAGCGCCAGTATCGCTAAAACCCACGCATGCAGCATACACCTCCCTTAGTGCTATAGTATCTGAACGGATCAATATCTGATTAGATCAGATCTATACTCCCCAGCAGTTTAGGGTTCCCATAAACACAGTGTTAGCGGGATCAGCCCAGATACCTGCTAGCACCTGCGTTTTGCCCCTCGGCCCAGCCCTGCCCAGCCCACCCAAGTGCAGTATCGATCGATAACTGACACTTACAAAACACTAAGCACACATAACTGCAGCGTTCGCAGAGTCAGGCCTGATCCCTGAGATCGCTAACAGTTTTTTGGTAGCGTTTTGATACAGTCGCTGACAGTCAGGAGCTTTTTTACCTGTGAGTCTCACTAGTGTACCCCTAAATTTAGAGCCCAAAATGGCAAATCGAAGGTACACTAGTGAAGAGGCCTACACGTTTCTGAGCATGACAGATAGTGAAGAGGAAGTCACTCATCTGTCAAGTTCAGGCTCAGAATATGATCCTGTAGAGGACAGTGGCTCCATGACAGATAGCTCTGACGACAGAGTTGTGGTCCCTGCTAGGGTCAGGCGTACCAGACCCCGAACTTCTTCTGTCCTTGAAGTGCAAGAACCGCCGGTCCCTCGTATGGAGCAGAGCAGTACTAGCGCCGCTATTCCTTCTGGTGAACTGGCAAGCACCAGCGGCCTAGTACACCCTGGTCGTACATCCAGCACTGCAGTATCACGTGGTGACGTGGCGAGTCCCATAAGTGCAGTTCAAGCTGGTGAGGTGGCAAGCACTAGTAGTGTCCCGCTGCCACCAAGAAGACAAAGATAGGCCCGTCGTGCCCATAGTGCCCTTCCTGCTGCATTCGCCAATCCGAATTGGGAACCCACCACTTCTGCAGCACCCGTACTTCCCCCTTTCACTGGCCAACCCAGAATTCAGGTGGAAACAGTTGACTTTACTCCACTGGATTTTTATTCACTGTTTTTCACCGAAGATCTCTATAGATCTATTGTGGACCAAAGCAATTTGTACGCTGGTCAACACATCGCCACTATTCCCCAGTCCTCCCTTGCCAGAGATTGGAGACCAATTACGGTCTCCGAATTTAAGATCTTTCTGGGCCTTTCCCTCCTCATGGGCTTGAATAAAAAGAGTAAGTTGCGGTCATATTGGTCCACTGACCCAATTTACCATTCGCCCTTGTTCTCTGCTTCCATGGCCAGGGCACGATACGAGCAGATTTTGCGGTTCATGCACTTCAAGGACAATGAACTCTGTCATCCTCGCGGAGACCCTGCATACGATCGGCTCTACAAAATTCGGCCCCTCGTAAACCACTTCAAATAAACGTTTTGCAGACTTGTTTACCCCCCATCAAGTTGTCTGCGTTGATGAGTCCCTGATTAAATTTTCTGGTCGCTTGTCATTCAAACAGTACCTTCCCAGCAAGCGTGCCAGATACGGGGTCAAGATGTATAAGCTCTGTGACAGGGCCACAGGCTATACATGTAGTTTTATGGTTTACGAGGGCAAAGATAGTCACGTAGAGCCGATAAACTGCCCTGACTACATAGGAAGCGCTGGCAAGATAGTGTGGGACTTGGTGTCACCCTTATTCGGAAAGGGGTACCACTTGTACGTGGACAATTATTATACGACTTTTTAGTCACTTGTTTGATCATCAGATTTGAGCATGTGGCACCGTGCGACCTAATCGCCGGGGCTTTCCCCATCGGCTTGTAGATTCCCGTCTTAGGCTGGGGGAGAGAGCCTGCTTGAAGTATAATAACTTGCTCGCTATGAAGTGAAGGGATAAGAAGAATGTTTTCGTTCTCACATCCCTTCATGCAGACATGATGACCCAAATTACTACGGTGACTGGTGTTGTGGAGAAACCCCTCTGTGTCCACGAATATAACCTTAATATGGGAGGGGTGGACCTCAACGACCAGTTGTTGGCGCCGTATCTAGTTGCCCGTAAGGCCAGATGCTGGTACAAAAAAGTGTCTGTTTATTTATTTCAATTGGCTTTGCTGAATGCTCATGTGCTATACAGAGCTTCAGGACGGACTGGATCTTTCCTTAAATTCCAGGAAGAGATCGTCAGAGCCCTTCTGTTTCCAGACGGTGCTCTACCTCACCTTCCCCAACCAAATGCAGTAAGCCGGCTGCATGAGAGGCATTTTCCTTATGCCCTCCCGAGTACCCCTACACAACGAGCCCCCCAAAAAAGATGTCGTGTCTGCAGCAAGCGCGGATTTAGGCGTGACACCCGGTGTTATTGTCCCTTCTGTTCTGGCAATCCTGGTCTTTGCATGGGTGAATGTTTTGAACGCTACCATACACTAGTTGAGTATTAGCGTAGGGTACAGCACTGCACAGACTAGGACACACTTTCACAGGGTCTCCCAAGATGCCATTGCATTTTGAGAGACCCAAACCTGGAACCAGTTACAAAAGTTAAAAGTTACTAAAAAAAGTGTAAAAAAATAATAATGAATAAATAAAAATAAATAAAAACACAAAAAAATATATAAAATAAAAAAAACAAAAATAGTTGTTGTTTTATTGTTCTCTCTCTCTCTCTATTCTCTCTCTATTGTATTTTTTTTTACTGTATTCTATTCTGCAATGTTTTATTGTTATTATGTTTTACCATGTTTGCTTTTCAGATATGCAATTTTTTTATACTTTAGTGTTTACTGTGTTTTGTTGGTAACCATTTTATTGTTTTCAGGTACGCCATTCAGTTGCAGCGCGGATTTATTTATCTTGACAGAAACAGCGTTTGCTCCCACGATATATAAAGCCGTGACTCCAGCGCTGTCGGAGCTGATTTCACCATCACAGTTACATACTTCAGCATATATGCCGAAGCGTGGGGGCAGCAGTGGGTGGAGGAGCGATTTGCTCCTGCCTTTCGCGGGAGGATGCCCCCATGCTTCGGCACATATATATTTTAGGCACAGGTTGCGTTAAATGTTTTATTTTTTACTATGGTTTTTTTTGTATTTGCTTTGCAGGTATGGTAAGTCTTACTGTTATACTGTAATGTTACTTTGTTTTATTGTTAACCATCATTTGCTTAGCAGGTACGCCATTCAGTTGCAGCGCAGATTTATTTATCTTGACAGCAACAGCGTTTGCTCCCACGATATATAAAGCCGTGACTCCAGCGCTGTCGGAGGTGATTTCACCACCACAGTTGCATACTTCAGCATATATGCCGAAGCGTGGGGGCAGAGTGGGTGGAGGAGCGATTTGCTCCTGCCTTTTGCGGGAGGATGCCCCCATGCTTCGGCATATATAAATGGTGCATGTATGCCCATCATTAGAAGTGGGTGGATGAAGGGAGGTATTCTAATGGTGGGCATACCCACCGCTCAATATCTTTTTTTCGTTCAGCCCACAGGCTGCATGAAAAAAAAAGTTTACAATATATGCCCAACAAGGACCAGCAACGTACTGGTATGTTGCTGGACTTTGAGTGGTTATACCGGAATGATGCCTGCAGATTTAGGTATCATCTTGGTATCATTCTTTTCAGCCAGCGGTCGGCTTTCATGTAAAAGCAATCCAGCGGCTAATTAGCCTCTAGACTGCTTTTGCAAGCAGTGGGAGGGAATGCCCCCCCCACCCTCTTCCATGTTTTTCTCTGGCTCTCCTGTCCCAACAGGGAACCTGAAAATGCAGCCGGTGATTCAGCCAGCTGACCATAGAGCTGATCAGAGACCAGAATGGCTCCAAACATCTCTATGGCCTAAGAAATCGGAAGCTACGAGCATTTCATGACTTAGATTTCGCGGGATGTAAACAGCGACATTTGGAAATTGGGAAAGCATTTTATCGCACCGATCTTGGTGTGGTCAGATGCTTTGAGGGCAGAGGAGAGATCTAGGGTCTAATAGACCCCAATTTTTTCAAAAAAGAGTACCTGTCACTACCTATTGCTATCATAGGGGATATTTACATTCCCTGAGATAACAATAAAAATGATTAAAAAAAATAAAAATGAAAGGAACAGTTTAAAAATAAGATAAAAAATCAAAAAATTAATAAAAAAAAAAAAAAAAAAAGCACCCCTGTCTCCCCCTGCTCTTGCGCAAAGGCGAACGCAAGCATCGGTCTGGCGTCAAATGTAAACAGCAATTGCACCATGCATGTGAGGTATCACCGCGAAGGTCAGATCGAGGGCAGTAATTTTAGCAGTAGACCTCCTCTGTAAATCTAAAGTGGTAACCTGTAAAGGCTTTTAAATGCTTTTAAAAATGTATTTAGTTTGTCGCCACTGCACCTTTGTGTGCAATTTTAAAGCATGTCATGTTTGGTATCCATGTACTCAGCCTAAGATCATCTTTTTTATTTCATCAAACATTTGGGCAATATAGTGTGTTTTAGTGCATTAAAATTTAAAAAAGTGTGTTTTTTCCCCAAAAAATACGTTTGAAAAATCGCTGCGCAATTACTGTGTGAAAAAAAAATGAAACACCCACCATTTTAATCTATAGGGCATTTGCTTTAAAAAATATATAATGTTTGGGGGTTCAAAGTAATTTTCTTGCAAAAAAGAATCATTTTTTCATGTAAACAAAAAGTGTCAGAAAGGGCTTTGTCATCAAGTGGTTAGAAGAGTGGGTGATGTGTGACATAAGCTTCTAGATGTTGTGCATAAAATTCCAGGACAGTTCAAACCCCCCCCCAAATTACCCCATTTTGGAAAGTAGACACCCCAAGCTATTTGCTGAGAGGCATGTCGAGTCCATGGAATATTTTATATTGTGACACAAGTTGCGGGAAAAAGACAATTATTATTTTTTTTTTATGCACAAAGTTGTCACTAAATGATATATTGCTCAAACATGCCATGGGGATATGTGAAATTACACCCCAAAATAAATTCTGTTGCTTCTCCTGAGTACGGGGATACCACATGTGTGAGACTTTTTGGGAGCCTAGCCGCGTACAAGACCCCGAAAACCAAGCACCGCCTTCAGGCTTTCTAAGGGCGTACATATTTGATTTCACTCTTCACTGCCTATCACAGTTTCGGAGGCCATGGAATGCCCAGATGGCACAACCCCCCCCCCCAAATGACCCCATTTTGGAAAATAGACACCCCAAGCTATTTGCTGAGAGGTATAGTAAGTATTTTGCAGACCTCACTTTTTGTCACAAACTTTTGAAAATTGAAAAAAGAAAAAAAAATACATTTTTCTTGTCTTTCTTCATTTTCAAAAACAAATGAGAGCTGCAAAATACTCACCATGCCTCTCAGCAAATAGCTTGGGGTGTCTACTTTCCAAAATGGGTCATTTTGGGGGGTTTTGTGCTGTCCTGGCATTTTATGACCTTCGAAACTGTGATAGGTAGTGAGGAGTGAAATCAAAACTTTACGCCCTTAGAAATCCTCAAGGCGGTGATTGGATTTCGGGGCCCCGTATGAAGCTAGGCTCCCAAAAAGTCCCACACATGTGGTATCCCTGTACTCAGGAGAAGCAGCAGAATATATTTTGGGGTGTAATTCCACATATGCCCATGGCATGTTTGAGCAATATATCATTTAGTGACAACTTTGTGCAAAAAAAAAAAAAAAAATTGTCACTTTCCCGCAACTTGTGTCAAAATATAAAATATTCCATGGACTCAACATGCCTCTCAGCAAATAGCTTGGGGTGTCTACTTTCCAAAATGGGGTCATTTGGGGGGGTTTTGTGCCATCTTGGCATTTTATGGCCTTCAAAACTGTGATAGGTAGTGAGGAGTGAAATCAAAAATTTATGCCCTTAGAAATCCTGAAGGTGGTGCTTGGTTTTCGGGGCTCCGTACGCGGCTAGGCTCCCAAAAAGTCCTAAACATGTGGTATCCCCGTACTCAGGAGAAGCAGCAGAATGTATTTTGGGGTGTAATTCCACATATGCCCATGGCATGTTTGAGCAATATATCATTTAGTGACAACTTTGTGCAAAAAAAAAAGTCTTACTTTCCCACAACTTGTGTCAAAATATAAAATATTCCATGGACTCAACATGCCTCTCAGCAAATAGCTTGGGGTGTCTACTTTCCAAAATGGGGTCATTTGGGGGGGGGGTTGTGCCATCTTGGCATTTTATGGCCTTCAAAACTGTGATAGGTAGTGAGGAGTGAAATCAAAAATTTACACCCTTAGAAATCATGAAGGAGGTGCTTGGTTTTCGGGGCCCCATACGCGGCTAGGCTCCCAAAAAGTCCCACACATGTGGTATCCTCATACTCAGGAGAAGCAGCTAAATGTATTTTGGGGTGCAATTCCACATATGCCCATGGCCTGTGTGAGCAATATATCATTTAGTGACAACTTTGTGCAAAAAAAAAAATTGTCACTTTCCCGCAACTTGTGTCAAAAAATAAAATATTCTCAAGACTCAACATGCCTCTCAGCAAATAGCTTGGGGTGTCTACTTTCCAAAATGGGGTAATTTGGGGGGGTTTGTGCCATCTGGGCATTTTATGGCCTTCAAAACTGTGATAGGTAGTGAGGAGTGAAATCAAAAATGTATGCCCTTAGAAATCCTAAAGGCAGTGATTGGTTTTCGGGCCCCGTACGTGGCTAGGCTCCCAAAAAGTCCCACACATGTGGTATCCCCGTACTCAGGAGAAGCAGCAGAATGTCCGGGCTGAAGTGGTTAAAATTATTCATGTTTTAAATAACAAAAAAAAGCCTAAGTAGAACTTTTTTTTCTCAGTCAGACTGTCAAAAATAAAGACACATTCATTACACAATAGTATATGACCTCGCGACAGTGAACTGTTATATATGCTAAATAAGCTGCTCCCCAAGGCTGTAGGTAATCTACTGTGCAAAGTCGAATGGTGTTAGTAGGGGGCGTTGTGAATTAACTTAGATTAAAACCATCATATGGAATAAAAAATTATACAATATATAAACAACGTCTAAAGAAAAAGTCCATGTTCTTCAGTGAAGTGTCCAAATAAATCGTGATACGTTCAACCAATTTGTGTAGAAATCTTCCACTGCTTTAAAGACATCCAAATCACACCCAATGTGCTCAAATAAATAGACCTGCTCACAAGACAGCCATGACCTCTGTAACTAAAAAGGAGGCCGGAAATCGCTTGTTAAACAATCTTACAGCCTGGTGTTGATTCAGGGAACTTCTAGACTGTGCTTTCCTCTCCACCACAGTTAACCATAGGGGATGAGAAAACAGGAGGGACCAATAGCGTGATACTGCTTTTTTTTAAAGACAAATATAGAAACATACAATTGCCTGCTTACATTTATTCATGCCTGTGTCCCGGCACTATAAATGATTTGTGTATGATTCGCGTATGGGCCAAATGGAAGCCGCACTCTGCCATGTTCTCACTGGGAATCGGCATGCATTTCATTGCTGCTGAGAGATGAACCAGAAGCTGGGACCCGGAAGTGACATGACCGGATGGTGCCTCGACGTACGTTTCATATCATTACGTCATCAGGAAGCGTCTATGTATTCATTACAGAAGCCAGATAAAATTCTAATGTTTGCATATTAGTATAAATTTGCCAGTTACAGGCATAAGTACAACAAAAACAGTCCTTCCTAAACCAGATTTTCTGGGATTGCATTTTAGTTGTCTAGTTCCATTTCTGGAGAGTGAGTGGTTTCCATGTCGAACTAAGAGAGCCAAGGGGAAAAAAGATAACAAACTCATTATATCTTTTAATTCTAGACAATTGCCTACACCTCTGGGAGCTTCAAGGTCACACAATTAACCAGTTCCCCAGGATACATCCAGCAGCATACAGTAGGCAGTCTGAGTAGGGTCATCTGATGCCCACTCCTGATGCCTGAAGACTCCCATTGACTTTCACCTTTTGGTCTTAATGCTTATCTCAATGGGCATTGTACCCCATCCTCTTGGAGTCAACTACATTCTATCTCTTCCCACAGGGAAACAGACCTAAGAGGATAGTATCCTCTTTTTGTGTAGCCAGTTTTTGCTCCAAGTCCAGCTTCCATCTCTCAAACAACATTTTCTTCATGTCCTGCAGCACAGATCCGTGTTAGAGCCAAAGAGACACACTTCACCTAATTATGTGGGATGTTAGCTGAAAACTTCTTCAGTTCCAGTTATGACATTATATCTCTTGATTGATGCAACTTGTGCTGCTTAGTAGCCCTTCTCTATATGAATCTCCTAAAGCTTCCCAGAAGATAGGGAATCCCTTTGGGAACACTTCCCCCAGCCTGTGTTCCTTCTAGTGCACAAAATTTTACCAAGTAATCACATGGCAAAACTTTGTTTGTCTAACTCTATACAGAGAAAGGTGTTACTCCTCCGACTGCCTCCAAAAAATTACCTTCACCCCCTAACAGTCAGCTCCCTTATGCTTGACTAGAGAATAATATCCTCCATCCTCCAATCAAAAAACAAAACCTCTGTAGTGATTCTACATTAGGATGAATTGGGCCAAACTATGTAAGCACCCTTTACAAATTGGGCTATGATTCATTTTTTAAAACTACAAATATAATCAATTGTGACCACTCATAATTATCATTCTATAATAGGGGGATAGTTATGCTGGAATGTTTGTACTGTCCTTTGGCCTTAACCAGACTTAAAGTTTTTTACTATGCAAATTTTTGTTTTATAGTTTTTGGTAGAAAAGAAAAGGGTAAGATCCTCTGTCAGATGCTGTGCTTGCATACACTAATGGAAGTTTTCCTATGAATTACATACAAAAGCTCCCGAAGCGCAGCAGTATAAAACAAGCAGCCTAATGACATATTCATGCTGATTCTGAGACCTTATGATACTGGAGTCTAGAGAAGCAATGGGGTTGATGTACTAAAGGCAAATAGACTGTGCACCTTGCAAGTGTAGTTGCACTAATTTTCCCCAGAGCTTAGTAAGTGTGGTTTTAAGCGCAACTGATTTTCATGATTCAATCATGTAAAGCAAAAATTTTCTTTTTTTTATTTTCCTTGTACCTGCTTGGGTATTCTTTACAAAATGAAGCTTTACCACATTAATATTTACTAAGAAAATAACTGCACTTGCAAAGTACACAGTCTTTAGTAAATCTACCACTCTGTGATGCATACAGTGCCGGGACAAGGTCATCTGGTGCCCAGGGCAAAGATGGAAAACTGCGCCCCCCTCTGCCGCTGTGAAAGCTACAATGCCTACAGACGATGGGATCTATACTGGGAATTTGTTAAATACTAGTATTGGCGGCAATCAGTGACTTAGGCGCGGTTCACACTGGGGAAACTTGTCACGCCCCATTCAGTACAATGACACCGTTCTAATCGGAGCGACAGGACACAGCACATCAGGGCACAGGTCACAGTACATCAGGGCAC
This sequence comes from Lithobates septentrionalis, assembly GCA_037952835.1. Lineage (NCBI taxonomy): Eukaryota > Metazoa > Chordata > Amphibia > Anura > Ranidae > Lithobates > Lithobates septentrionalis. The sequence continues at coordinate 1,561,427 of JBBDGP010001410.1, read as the reverse complement.
AGCACATCAGGGCACTGCACATCAGGGCACATCAGGGCACAGCACATCAGGGCACAGGTCACAGTACATCAGGGCACAGCACATCAGGGCACTGCACATCAGGGCACAGCACATCAGGGCACAGGTCACAGTACATCAGGGTACAGAGCCCAGCACATCAGGGTACAGCACACCAGGCCACATCAGGGTACAGCACATCAGGGCACAGCACATCAGGGTACAGAGCCCAGCACATCAGGTCACAGTACATCGAGGCACACAACATTAAGGCACATCGGGGCACAAGGCACATCGGGGCACATAGGACATCAGGGCACATAGCACATTAGGGCACATCCGGGCACATAGCACATCAGGGCACGGGGCACATAGCACATCAGGGCATGGGGCGCATCAGGGCACAGCACATCAGGGTACAGAGCACATCAGAGCACAACACATCACGGTACAGGGCACAGCACATCAGGGTACAGGCCACATCAGGGCACATAGCACATCAGGGCACGGAGCACATCAGGGCACAGAGCACATCAGGGCACAATGCACATAAGGGTAAGGAGCACATCAGGGCACATGGCACATCAGGGCACATCAGGACATGGGGCACATCAGGGCACAGAGCACATCAGGGCACGGAGCACATCAGGGCATGGAGCACATCAGGGCACGGAGCACATTAGGGCACGGAGCACATCAGGGCACGGGGCACATCAGGGTAAGGAGCACATCAGGGCACATGGCACATCAGGGCATGGGGCACATCAGGGCACATGGCACATCAGGGCAAGGAGCACATCAGGGCATGGAGCACATCAGGGCACGAAGCACATCAGGGCACGGGGGCATATGGCACATCAGGGCACATAATGGCACATGATGGGGCACATGGCACATTATAGGGCACATCAGGGCACATCATGGGGCACGTCAGGGCACATCATGGGGCACATCAGGGCACATTATGGGGCACGTCAGGGCACATTATGGGGACACATCAGGGCACATCATGGGGCATATCAGGGCACATCATGGGGCACGTCAGGGCACATTATAGGGCACATCAGGGCACATCATGGGGCACATCAGGGCACATCATGGGGCACATCAGGGCACATCATGGGGCACATCAGGGCACATCATGGGGCACATCAGGGCACATCATAGGTCACATAGAACATTAAGTGTGGCACATTGTTTACTAGCCTGCATGCAGAGCAGCGCTGGAAGCATCTGTGATAAGTTCTCTCTCTCATGTCACGCTGCTCCCCGGCGGCCCCTCCTCTCTTCTCGTCCATCCCAGATGATGTCACAAGCAAATAGGGAAGGACGAGAAGAGAGGAGGGGCCGCCGGGGAGCAGCGTGACATGAGAGAGAGAACTTATTACAGATGCTTCCTACGCTGCTCTGCATGCATCTCGATCTACCCGTCAGGCGCCAGCTGTCGGCAATTGACGGGTAGATCCTCCAATGCAGGATAGAAACCCTGATAGGGAAGTGAGAGGCGGGGTGGGGCTGGTCTCAGGCTTGTGCCGGGTGCAGGAGCGCACTCGGCACATGTTAAAAATTATCAATTTTCGCGCGGCCGGTGTTGTAAACTCTGCATAGGTAGCAGGAATTTTTACAACACCGGTTCACTGGCGCTTCTATTGCGCCCCTCTTCCTCCATTAAATGGTCCCGCCCAGGGTATCCGCCCCTTCCGCCCCCCCTTGTACCGGCCCTGGATGCAAAGTTGTTTCTGCTCCTTTGCCAATACTGCAAACTGGGTGGTGTACACGCACACGCTTTCATGTGGTCAAATGCCAAGAAATTACACAGTAATTAGGAGCAAATACATAGAGAAGTATGTTCCTGGAGGGTGATTGCTGACCTTTGATGCAGTTTGCCCTGACAGCTCTCAGGAGTCATGGCAACCAGGGGTATCCTACATTGTTAAAAAAAACAAAAGTTGTAACAATGATGACCATTTATTTTTTATTTACAATTGTTATGTTAAAAAAAATAAAAATCTTGTTTACCAAAAAATAAATAGAACCCATGTCCATCCTGCATAGACTATCTTGTTCTACATTAAATATAAAAACCCCAAAAAATATTTAAATAAGGATGCACACAATTTTAATGCCAATAGTAAATGATTCAACCTCCTGGACACTGAAACTTTTCCTAAACTTTCATAAAGTTTTCCATCTTGCTTGGAAGCAGCTAGTGTTGTCTGCATTCAGCAGGGGAAATAAAGGCATCTCGGTTTACTTATACCAGTTTTAAAACGAATTAATCAATGAGCCATGAAATGTGCATAACTTATACTGTATACACTTAGCGCATGCTAAAGCCTAAGCAAAATATTTTGCACATCCATTTAGGATTTCTGACTCAAAAGTATTAATTTGGGACATACACACATTGCTAAACTATTAGTAAATTGGATTCAACTAAAAAAGGTAAACAGCAGAACTAAAGTTTGTTTTTTTGTTTGTATTTTTTAATGCAGATACTTTGAACCTGCAAGTTAGAAATAGTGCATGTGTGCATGCATGCAAAACTATTAACTAAATTTAGCAATTGAAGCAACTGTTTGAGCAACTATAAGGCAAATTAAATGCAAGTCAAAACATTTCCAGAACACCCAATAAATATATTACATTTGGTTTGCTTGTGAATCTCATCTCAGTATACGTGATCATTTAAAATGCCACTTAGTATAAGACAATTCTAAAAACATTGTATTTTGTGAATGATTTTCTCTACAAAAAAATAGTTGCTGCAAATCTGCACTGGAAGTGTTTTTTTCAGAGGGATTCATGACCACAGACAATTCCAAATATCTGACTAAAATGTACATCTTGCATTTACATCCCTGACTAATAAATACATTGTTTAGAATGTCTGGTACTTTTGTATTAAAATTTCAATCCTGCCGGCAATTCCAAGATTCATGAGAACAGATTCTCTTTCCAGTTTCCAAATGTAAGCAGAAGTGTTTTTTTGAGAAACAGCACAAGACATTTATCAATGTCACTATAGGTGTAAAGTGTAATTGTAACTAAATGCATTAAACAATTAAAGACAACTCTACAGGAAATATTTACTATGATGAGACATGAGCTAGCTTTCTGGTGGAAAAGAAGAAAACATAGACAATAGAATGTGCCACCAAGGAGCAATTAAAATAATTGCATGAGCATAAGATGTGCAGATCTTCCCTGGCAGATGTACTTCTAATTCCAAAGCTTAACACAGAGAAGAATTCCACAATATAAATTTCTTTCACATGTCCTTTTAAGGAATCGCTAATAGCTGGTCAGAATGATCTATGGTGAACAGTTAATCCACCCAGGCTTTCTAGACCCTGGAAAATGGCCTCAGCTTCTAAATGGAAGTTGGACAATGATGCACAATAATGTATACAGTTTACAGTGGGGGCAAGAAGTAGGTTTTTCTTTACACCAATGTGTATTTTTAGGAGACAGTAATTGTAGTGGAAACTCACTGAGCTTATAGTGCAACTCCAATCACTTAGATACCGTTGAAATACACAATTGTCTGCCAAAGTCCCATCATCCTCCTTAGGTACACAACAGTCTTCCTGCAAACCATTTCCACTATCCTGCCTTTTGGTTGAACTTTAGTGAATATGACAATGAACTTCCACCTAGAAATCTTCCCCAAACCATCTCACTCTTATACCCATTTAGACACTTTAGGCATTCATCAAAGTGTCCCAGGTGTCTTATGCCGCGTACACACGGTCGTACTTTTCGTCTACAAAAGTCCAACAGACGCTGATGGACTAAAGCTGGCTGGTAATCCGATCGTGTGTGGGCTTCTCCGGACTTTCAACCGACTTTTTTAGCCTCAAATACGACGTACTTTAGATTTGAAACATGCTTCAAAACTTTTACTTCGTACCTACGACGGACCCCGAAATCCGCTCGTCTGTGTGCTAGTCCGACGGACAAAAAGCCACGCTAGGGCACCTATTGGCTACTGGCTATGAACTTCCTTATTTTAGTCCGGTGTACGTCATCACGTACGAATCCGACCGACTTTTGTGTGGTCGTGTGTAGGCAAGTCCGGTCGTTAGAAAGTAGGCCGCAAGTCCGCGGCAAGTCCACCGAAAGTCTGCCGGAAGTCTGTCCGACAGGCTGTCCGACTTTTGTAGACGAAAAGTACGACCGTGTGTACGCGGCATAAGAAGTTCTGTTTTCAATATAACCCATTCTTTTTTTTCTCATTCTCCCTGTGCAGTACAAAAGATTGAAACAATCTTATTCAGTCCCATTCACAAAGGGTGACTTTTTTTTGGCTTTTTTTGCATGTTAAAGTGATTCTAAACTTTATTTGTTTCTTTAAAAATAACAAACATGTCATACTTACTTGCTCTGTGCAATGGCTTTGCACAGAGCAGCCCCAAACCTCCTCTTCTCAGGCCCTCCCCCTGTCGAAGTAAACCTTGCACTAAAAAAAACAACAAACTGATCTCTAAATTATAGGAGATCATGAGAAGCATAAGGTAAGGGGATATCCTAAAGACAGCCAGATCTTCCTCTCACAGCAACACTCATTCAAGATGGATCATATGCCCAATGTTTGATGTTTCAGCCTCCACATACGTGTAATCTCGATAGTTGCAAACCTCGAGTCAGCTCCCCCTTATGTTTAGGATGTAGTATACAGTTGCAATAAAAAGTATGTGAACCCCTTTGGAATGATATGGATTTCTGCACAAATTGGTCATAAAATGTGATCTGATCTTCACAATAGACAATCACAGTCTGCTTAAACTAATAAAACACAAAGAATTAAATGTTACCATGTTTTTATTGAACACACCATGTAAACATTCACAGTGCAGGTGGAAAAAGTATGTGAACTCTTGGATTTTATAACTGGTTGAACCTCCTTTGGCAGCAATAACTTCAACCAAACGTTTCCTGTAGTTGCAGATCAGACGTGCACAACGGTCAGGAGTAATTCTTGACCATTCCTCTTTACAGAACTGTTTCAGTTCAGCAATATTTTTGGGATGTCTGGTGTGAATCGATTTCTTGAGGTCATGCCACAGCATCTCAATCGGGTTGAGGTCAGGACTCTGACTGGGCCACTCCAGAAGGCGTATTTTCTTCTGTTTAAGCCATTCTGTTGTTGATTTACTTTTATGCTTTGGGTCGTTGTCCTGTTGCAACACCCATCTTCAGTTGAGCTTTAGCTGGTGGACAGATGGCCTTAAGTTCTCCTGCAAAATCTCTTGATAAACTTGGGAATTCATTTTTCCTTCGATGATAGCAATCCATCCAGGCCCTGACGCAGCAAAGCAGCCCCAAACCATGATGCCCCCACCACCATACTTCACAGTTGGGATGAGGTTTTGATGTTGGTGTGCTGTGCTTCTTTTTCTCCACACATAGTGTTGTGTGTTTCTTCCAAACAACTCAATTTGGTTTCATCTGTCCACAGAATATTTTGCCAGTACTGCTGTGGAACATCCAGGTGCTCTTGTGCAAACTCTAAATGTGCAGCAATGTTTTTTTGGACAGCAGTGGCTACCTCTGTGGTATTCTCCCATGAAATCCATTCTTGTTTAGTGTTTTACGTATCATAGATTCGCTAACAGGGATGTTAGCATATGCCAGAGACTTTTGTAAGCCTTTAGCTGACATTCTAGGATTCTTCTTCACCTCATTGAGCAGTCTGCGCTGTGTTCTTGCAGTCAACCTTACAGGACGCCCACTCCTAAGGAGAGTAGCAGCAGTGCTGAACTTTCTCCATTTATAGACAATTTGTGTTACCGTGGACTGATCAACAGCAAGGCTTTTGGAGATACTTTTATAACCCTTTCCAGCTTTATGCAAGTCAACAATTCTTAATCGTAGGTTTTCTGAGAGCTCTTTTGTGCAAGGCATCATTCACATCAGGCAATTCTTCTTGTGAAAAGCAAACCCAGAATTGGTGTGTGTTTTTTTATAGGGCAGGGCAGCTGTAACCAACACCTCCAATCTCATCTCATTGATTGGACTCCAGTTGGCTGACACCTCACTCCAATTAGCTCTTGGAGATCCCATTAGTCTAGGGGTTCACATACTTTTTCCACCTGCACTGTGAATGTTTACATGGTGTGTTCAATAAAAACATGGTAACATTTAATTCTTTGTGTGTTATTAGTTTAAGCAGACTGTGATTGTCTATTTTTGTGACTTAGATGAAGATCAGATCACATTTTATGACCAATTTGTGCAGAAATCCATATCATTCCAAAAGGGTTCATATACTTTTTATTGCAACTGTATGTGTTACCTGCAAAAAAGAGGAAGGCTCATCATGCAATACATCTACATTGAAATTTATTAAAATACAACATTGCACTTACAGAAAAATGTACATAGTCAAACGGTAGAGAGAGAGTGATCCAACCACAGGATACAATGTCAGGTCCAGTAGTGACGTCACAGCTTCTTTCTCTTCCCGACACATTTCTCCATACAAGGCATCATCTGGAAATGCCGATGGCTCCCACTGCTGTGTCTGAGCCAATGAGGAGGGAAAGAGCAGACAGAGCCTCTGCTCTCATGCACATTGCTGGATTGAGATCAAGCTCAGGTAAGTATTCAGGGGGGACTGGGGGGAGGAACTACCTGCAGAAGGTTTTTTACCTTAATGTAGAGAATGCATTAGGAAAAAAAGAACGTCTGCCTTTATAACCACTTTGAAGCAGAATTAAAGTATATTTTTTCATTTTTACACACAGAAATTGCAAATTAAAAATTGTGCATTCGTGCATACTGTACTTGCAAAACCTTTTGCATCATTCTATTTTTATAATTACATATTAAAACATCTTTTCCTGACAGACTCCATGGCAGCCTACGTGTGGGTTAACCCCGCCTCCTCTCCAATGCTATAGGACCCCATTCCCATAAATGAGTGCTCACCACTAGCTACTGCGTTCCTTTTTTGTCCTCCTCTATGGACCTACACATGCTGTTCGCATCAAGATTGATTGAATCCAAGATTGATTGAATCCAAGATTGGCATACCTGTGCGGTGCAGCTCAAAAGCCCAGCTATGAGCGGGCGAGTAGCTTGAAGAGGCTTGAATGTTCCCCCTTGGTGGATGGGTGGTCGCCTCTGTATGCCCGGCGGACAGTTCTCATCAACGGCTGGCAAGGTCTGTGGATGTTTTCTCATACTCCATGGCAGTGTTTCTATGTGTTGTATGTATTTTCCCTGGTGATCCAGTGTGTCCTATCCCCCTCATGGCGGCTGGTTCGCGTGCGTTCCAGCCCGCCACGGCACTTCCGGGTTGCGGCAGTCTCGCCGCTGGCACCTGCACTGTAGCCAACCTGAGAGCGAGGTTTGGCTCGCGCATGCGCAGTACGGCGGCTCGTTCGTCGTCCGCGCAAGCGCCGTACGGTGGTTCCCCTTTGCGCGTGCGCTGTAGGGGATAATGATGTCACGGGCGGGGAATTTAAATTCCGCCCTCCTGTCCTGCTGAGTTGGGATCTCCCTTGGTAGGGAAAGGAGGAGCGGATCCCTGCTGGTCTCCAGGTGAGTGGTGGAAACCTCTGCAAATTAAAAAAAAAAAGAGAGCAAAATAATGGAAAATTGTTCTTTTATCATTATATATGTTATCTAAATATACATACATATGCGGCTGGAAGTTGTTTCTCCTTTGCATTGATTATATGTTGATACATGCCTTGTGCATATTATAAAAAAAAAAAAAAAAAAAAGAAGAGGCAAGCAGAGTTTTTTTTTTTTTCTTTTTCTCTAAAACCTTCTCATATTTTGATGCCTAGGTTTTCTTAGACCATTATCCCTGCAGACTATTAAAGTGACATTTCGTGTCCCTGGTTATGGACAATTCACCGCCTTTAAGTGGCCAGCCCTCACGCACAAGGTATGTGCTCGTGAGGGGAGGGGATGAGATTTATGCACATTATTGTCGTGCTGATACCATGTTCTACCTTTCTTCTCTCCCCTTCCCCTATTTTTTCTCTTCCCAGCCCTTCTAGGTCGGACCCGCTAAATGCAGTCCAGAATGCCAATGACCTTGCCAAGCCACAATACAATTCATCTTCATCCAGACGAGATTCACAGTCCGGATCCCACCAGAGGAGACGCTCTCGTTCCTCCTCAAGACACCGCTCCCACCGCCATGACAGCCGCTCAGACCACAGAGCCTGCTGGGGATGTAGGACACGAATCCCGGAGGGCAAGTCCTTATGTGACCGTTGTTTTGCCCGTGCGGTTGGGGAAAAAGAGACGGAAAACCAGCGTTTAGAGTCTCTTGTGAAACGAGTGGTACAGCAATCCCTAATGGAGAGGGAAGCACCTCGCACATTGAGCCAGTCTACCACTGCGTCTGGCCCGCCAGCGGAAGAGGCCCGTGATGATCCGGGTACTTCGCAGCCCTATATTACCTCTCCTGACTCCTCAGAGGATGAGTCTATCAGTGAGGAGGTCATTGGAGGGTTCGACTTCGCGATGGTTTCCCCTTTAATCAAAGCGATCAAGGAAGCCTTGAAGTGGGAAGACCCTTCCACTCCCCCAGCCAAGCAGAAAAAATTCTTCAAGCACCTGGGGAGAGAACGCGCAAACTTTCCGCTCCTTCCAGAGCTAAAGGAAATCATTGAGGAAGAATGGAGTAAAACAGAGAAAAAATCCTCCATGTCTAATAAAACCTCCAGATTGTACCCCTTCAAGTCAGAAGAAGTAAAGAATTTGGAGAATACTCCCCTTGTGGACGCAGCTCTTATGCGTCTGGCCAAATATGTGACTCTTCCTCTAGAAGACGCAGTATCTTTTAAAGATGGGCTCGAGAGGAAGATAGACCTAGATCTAAAAAGAATCTATGGGCTCGCGGGTATGGCCTGTAAACCAGCCCTGGCATTAGCGGCCATGTCTAAGGCCATGGAGGCCTGGACGGAGAACGTGGAATCCTTCCTTAAAGGCGTGTCAGAAGAGCTGGCTGGAAGTTCAGCAGCCGCAGAGCTGAAGCTTGCAGCGGTCTTCCTGGGGGAGGCGTCCATTGACTTGACCTTCTGGCTCGTATTATGCTGTCCTCAGTTACGGCCAAGAGAGCCCTCTGGTTGCGTCCCTGGCTTGCGGACCCTGGTTCTAAGCAAGCGTGGTGTAAAATCCTGTTTGAGGGGTCCTCACTGTTTGGCAATAAGCTTGACGATGCCATTACGCGAGCCACAGGTGGCAAATCGGGTTTTCTTCCCCAGGACAGGCGCATGCTGGGTCGAAAGAAGCCCCAGTTCAGAAGACGAAGTCCGGAGCGCTCCAGGGAAGCACGCTCCTACAAGCCTGGCCGGGACTTTAGGAAGAATTGGAGCAGAGGGCAGTCATCCTTCCGCAAACCCGTTAAAAATCAAACGTCCAGTGCTCGTGATCAGGCTAAATCTTTTTGAGATTACGCCCGCCCAGGCGGGCCGGGTGGGGGCTCGTCTGCTCCTCTTCCGGCACGTCTGGGTGGCCTCGATCTCAGACTTCTGGGTCATAAGGACGGTCTCGTCAGGCCACAGATGGGCCTTTTCCAGGACTCCGCACCCAAGGGTCGTCTCCACTCTTCTCCCTCAGGCAGAGGATCAAAAACAAATTTTGCTGTCCTATGTGGACCTCCTGAAAATTCAAGGAGCAGTAGTACATGTACCACAGGATTCATAGAGAATGGAAGGTTCAAGATGGAAACCTTGGTGACCATTCAGAGAGCCATACAACCAGGCGACTGGATGATATCAATCGACCTGAAGGACGCTTATTTCCACGTTCCAGTGGAAAAAGAATTTCACAAATACCTCCGCTTTCACATTGGGTCAGATCATCTTCAATTTATTTGCCTCCCCTTCGGGCTGACAACGTCCCCCCGGGTCTTTTCAAAGGTCCTCCTAGCTACGGTGGCACTAATAAGATCCAAAGGGGTACGTCTTTACCACTACCTGGACGACCTGCTGGTGCTGTCCCAGAGCAGGGAGCAGTTGCTGGTCCACCGGGATCAAGTAATCTCCACTCTGTCCAACTTCGGGTGGCTCCTAAACATAGAAAAGAGTCAACTGAGCCCAACTCAGCGTCTAATATATCTGGGAGCCCAGTTCGATACAGTGGCAAACACTATCTCCCTTCCACTACAGAAAATTCCTACAGTTCGAGACAGAGTCTCCCGGGCTCTACATGCTCGGCAAATGAAAGCCTCTCAGTGTCTGAAAGTCGTTGGCACGATGGTTTCTACGACTCCCATGGTCAAATGGGCCTTATGGAGATTGCGTCCCTTCCAGTCAGGTCTCCTATGGCAATGGAAGTCAGGGGACAAGAACCAGGTCATCCGCATAACATCTGCAATGAGAAACAGCCTCTTCTGGTGGCTTCAGCGCAAGAACCTCCTGACTTGCCACTCCATCGCTCCCATCTCCTGGGTGACGGTCACGACCGATGCCAGCGGTACCGGTTGGGGAGCCCTTTGTGGGTCGAACCTGGCCCAAGGCAAGTGGGAAACTTGTCTCCCCAACCTAGGGTCGAATGTCTTGGAACTTCGTGCGGCCTGGTGTGCCCTACAGTTCTTCTCTCATCTCCTGATGGGGGAGTCAGTGCTGTTGAGAATGGACAACACCACAGCAGTATCGTATGTGAAGAGGCAAGGGGGTACTCGGAGTCCCACACTCCTTCGGGAAGTCGAGCCCATCCTATCGTGGGTGCAGAAATACCTTGCCAACATCTCGGCAGTCTTTGTCCCAGGCGTCCAAAACACTCAAGCAGACCTCCTGTCACGGACCGAGTTGGACAACAACGAGTGGTCTCTCCACATAGAGACGTTCAGGTGGATCTTGTCACTAAAGACCGATCCCGAAGTAGATCTGTTTGCTTCCCCCTGCAATCGCAAGCTGAAGAAGTTCTACACCCGGGGGCTCTGCAGTCAAGCCATCGGGACAGATGCCCTGACGGATCAGTGGAGGTTCAAGCGGGCATACGCCTTTCCGCCACTGCCAGTTTTGCTGAGATTCCTGCAGAGGCTCCGAGCAGAGCCAGTGGAGGTGGTGACAATAGCTCCCTACTGGCCGAACAGGCCTTGGTTCCCTCTCCTGGTCCAGCTCAGCTGTCGGGACCCAGTGCCTCTCCCTCTCAGACCGGACCTTCTTTCTCAAGGGTCAGTCCTGCACCCTTGTCCTGCGGTGCTGAGACTGATGGTCTGGTTCTTGAGAGGGAGAGGCTGGAATCCCTAGGTTGTGCCTCAGAAGTAATATCCACTCTCATGAGCTCGAGAAGATCCAGTACAAATAAAGTCTATGGAAGGATCTGGTCCAAATTCGTGGAGTTCTGCTCTCCTCAGGGCAGGTCTTTTAGACATCCAAAAGTCCAGGACGTTCTCAGTTTCCTCCAAACGGGCCTAGATTTACATCTATCTGTCAGCTCTCTGAGAGTCCAAGTTTCAGCACTTTCGGCCTTCTCCGGCACTTCATGGGCAGTTCATCCTCTGGTTAGACAATTTTTCCGAGGCGCATCGAGACTCAAGCCCCAGAGAAAGCCGAGGTTCCCCAAATGGGACCTCCCATTAGTCCTTGACTCGATCTCTGGACTCAGTACTTCGGGGCCCTCCCCGCTCCCTATCAAGGTCTTTTCAGCAAAGGTGGCCTTCTTAGTGGCCATTACCTCAGCCAAAAGGGTCTCTGAAATTGCATCACTTGGTCACGAAGAACCCTTCCTAACGTTTTTCCCGGACCGGGTAGTCCTCATTCCTATGCTGGGTTCCAACCCAAAAGTGTCTTCAGTATTCCACGTCAATCAAGAGATCGTGTTACCTACATTTAGGACCCCAGGGTCCACTGAGAATCACCCTCTAGATGTGGGCGAAGCTATTAAGGAATATCTCAAGGTTACTTCTCCCTTCAGACGTTCTAGTCATCTCTTCGTGCTTCACTCAGGCAGCAATATAGGGAAGAAAGCCTCAACCAGGACTATCGCGTCCTGGATCGTACAGACCATACAACAGGCATATAGGGCTAAGGGCTTGGCTCCTCCAAAGGTGGTGACAGCCCATTCCACCAGAGGTATGGCAGCCTCGTGGGCAGCGGCTCGGCATGTGGCTCCAGATACCATCTGCAAGGCAGCTTCATGGGCTTCTATTAATACCTTCATGTTGCATTATTGTATAGAGCCTGCCTCACTATCCTCTGTAAACTTTGGGTTACAAATCCTATCGACCGATAGGACAAATTAAAATTTATGTTTTGATCATGCATACCCGCCCGTGTGGTTGGCTAGTTATTTCCCACACGTAGGCTGCCATGGAGTCTGTCAGGAAAAAGGAAAATTTATTGTCAAATACTTACCGTAATTTTCCTTTCCTGATGGACTCCATGGCAGACGGAGTTCCCACCCATTGGTCAACGAGTAGGCTAGTTACGGAACGCAGTAGCTAGTGGTGAGCACTCATTTATGGGAATGGGGTCCTATAGCATTGGAGAGGAGGCGGGGTTAACCCACACGTAGGCTGCCATGGAGTCCATCAGGAAAGGAAAATTACGGTAAGTATTTGACAATAAATTTTCCTTTATATTATTTCATTTTTCCACAAAAAATCCTATAATATATGTTGAAAAGAATCTAACTTATTCACTAAACTTCTTCTTATGGCTTTTTTATATGTTAAATAGGGATGAGCCGAACACCCCCCTGTTCGGTTCGCACCAGAACATGCGAACAGGAAAAAAGTTTGTTCGAATACGCGAACACCATTAAAGTCTATGGGACACGAACATGAATAATCAAAAGTGCTAATTTTAAAGGCTAATATGCAAGTTATTGTCATAAAAAGTGTTTGGGGACCTGGGTCCTGCCCCAGGGGACATGGATCAATGCAAAAAAAAGTTTTAAAAACGTCCGTTTTTTCAGGAGCAGTGATTCTAATAATGCTTAAAGTCAAACAATAAAAGTGTAATATCCCTTTAAATTTCGTACCTGGGGGGTGTCTATAGTATGCCTGTAAAGGGGCGCATGTTTCCCGTGTTTAGAACAGTCTGACAGCAAAATGACATTTTGAAGGAAAAAACCCATTTAAAACTACCCGCTGCTATTGCATTGCCGACAATACACATAGAAGTTCATTGATAAAAACGGCATGGGAATTCCCCAAAGGGGAACCCCGAACCAGAATTTTAAAAAAAAAATGATGTGGGAGTCCCCCTAAATTCCATACCAGGCCCTTCAGGTCTGGTATGGATTTTAAGGGGAACCCCGCGCCAAAAAAAAAAAAAAAACGGCGTGGGGTCCCCCCAAAAATCCATACTAGACCCTTATCCGAGCACGCAACCTGGCAGGCCGCAGGAAAAGAGGGGGGACGAGAGTGCGCCCCCCCTCCTGAACCGTACCAGGCCACATGCCCTCAACATTGGGAGGGTGCTTTAGGGTAGCCCCCCAAAACACCTTGTCCCTATGTTGATGAGGACAAGGGCCTCATCCTCACAACCCTGGCCGGTGGTTGTGGGGGTCTGCGGGCGGGGGGCTTATCGGAATCTGGAAGCCCCCTTTAACAAGGGGGCCCCCAGATCCCGCCCCCCCTGTGTGAAATGGTAAGGGGGTACTTACCCCTACCATTTCACTAAAAAACTGTCAAAAATGTTAAAAATGACAAGAGACAGTTTTTGACAATTCCTTTATTTAAATGCTTCTTCTTTCTTCTATCTTCTTTCTTCTATCTTCCTTCATCTTCTGGTTCTTCTGGTTCTTCTGGCTCTTCTGGTTCTTCCTCCGGTGTTCTCGTCCAGCATCTCCTCCGCGGCGTCTTCTATCTTCTTCTCCTCGGGCTGCTCCGCACACATGGCATGGGGGGGAGGCTCCCGCTCTTCTCTTCTTCTTTTCTTCTCTTCTTCTCTTCTTCATTTTCTTCTCCGGGCCGCTCCGCACCCATGCTGGCATGGAGGGAGGCTCCCGCTGTGTGACGGCGCTCCTCATCTGACAGTTCTTAAATAACGGGAGCGGGGCCACCCGGTGACCCCCGCCCCCCTCTGACGCACGGTGACTTGACGGGACTTCCCTGTGACGTCACGGGGAATGCCACAGGGAAGTCCCGTCATGTCCCACCCGGTGACCCCGCCCTCCTCTGACGCACGGGACATGACGGGATTTCCCTGTGGCATTCCCCGTGACGTCACAGGGAAGTCCCGTCAAGTCCCAGTGCGTCAGAGGGGGGCAGGGTCACCGGGTGGCCCCGCCCCCCGTTATTTAAGAACTGTCAGACAAGGAGCGCCGTCACACAGCGGGAGCCTCCCTCCATACCAGCATGGGTGCGGAGCGGCCCGGAGAAGAAAATGAAGAAGAGAAGAAAAGAAGAAGAGAAGAGCGGGAGCCTCCCCCCATGCTCTTCTGGTTCTTCCTCCGGTGTTCTCGTCCAGCATCTCCTCCGCGGCGTCTTCTATCTTATTCTCCTCGGGCTGCTCCGCACACATGGCATGGGGGGAGGCTCCCGCTCTTCTCTTCTTCTTTTCTTCTCTTCTTCTCTTCTTCATTTTCTTCTCCAGGCCGCTCCGCACCCATGCTGGCATGGAGGGAGGCTCCCGCTGTGTGACGGCGCTCCTCGTCTGACAGTTCTTAAATAACGGGAGCGGGGCCACCCGGTGACCCCCGCCCCCCTCTGACGCACGGTGACTTGACGGGACTTCCCTGTGACGTCACGGGGAATGCCACAGGGAAGTCCTGTCATGTCCCACCCGGTGACCCCGCCCCCCTCTGACGCACGGGACATGACGGGACTTCCCTGTGGCATTCCCCGTGACATCACAGGGAAGTCCCGTCAAGTCCCCGTGCGTCAGAGGGGGGCAGGGTCACCGGGTGGCCCCGCCCCCCGTTATTTAAGAACTGTCAGACGAGGAGCGCCGTCACACAGCGGGAGCCTCCCTCCATACCAGCATGGGTGCAGAGCGGCCCGGAGAAGAAAATGAAGAAGAGAAGAAAAGAAGAAGAGAAGAGCGGGAGCCTCCCCCCCATGCCATGGGTGAGGAGCGGCCCGAGGAGAAGAAGATAGAAGACGCCGCGGAGGAGATGCTGGACGAGAACGCCGGAGGAAGAACCAGAAGAGCCAGAAGAGCCAG
Source organism: Lithobates septentrionalis (assembly GCA_037952835.1). Classification (NCBI taxonomy): domain Eukaryota; kingdom Metazoa; phylum Chordata; class Amphibia; order Anura; family Ranidae; genus Lithobates; species Lithobates septentrionalis. Next base: position 1,546,344 of record JBBDGP010001410.1, on the reverse strand, counting down.
AAGAACCAGAAGATGAAGGAAGATAGAAGAAAGAAGAAGCATTTAAATAAAGGAATTGTCAAAAACTGTCTCTTGTCATTTTTAACATATTTGACAGTTTTTTAGTGAAATGGTATGGGTAAGTACCCCCTTACCATTTCACACAGGAGGGGGCAGGATCTGGGGGTCCCCTTGTTAAAGGGGGCTTCCAGATTCCGATAAGCCCCCCGCCCGCAGACCCCCACAACCACCGGCCAGGGTTGTGGGGATGAGGCCCTTGTCCTCATCAACATGGGGACAAGGTGTTTTGGGGGGCTACCCCAAATCACCCTCCCAATGTTGAGGGCATGTGGCCTGGTACAGTTCAGGAGGGGGGGCCGCACTCTCGTCCCCCCTCTTTTCCTGCGGCCTGCCAGGTTGCGTGCTTGGATAAGGGTCTGATATGGATTTCTGGGGGGACCCCACGCCGTTTTTTTTTTTTTTTTCTGGCGCGGGGTTCCCCTTAAAATCCATACCAGACCTGAAGGGTCTGGTATGGAATTTAGGGGGAACCCCACGTCATTTTTTTTTTTTTTGGCTGGGGTTCCCCTTAATATCCATACCAGACCTGAAGAGCCTGGTATGGAATTTAGGAGGACTCCCACGTCATTTTTTTTTTTTAATTTTGGTTCGGGGTTTCCCTGTGGGGAATTCCCATGCCGTTTTTATCAATGAACTTCTATGTGTATTGTCGGCAATGCAATAGCCGCGGGTAGTTTTAAATGTGTTTTTTCCTTCAAAATGTCATTTTGCTGTCAGACTGTTCTAAACACAGGAAACATGCGCCCCTTTACAGGCATACTATAGACACCCCCCAGGTACGAAATTTAAAGGGATATTACACTTTTATTGTTTGACTTTAAGCATTATTAAAATCACTGCTCCTGAAAAAACAGCCGTTTTTAAAACTTTTTTTGCATTGATCCATGTCCCCTGGGGCAGGACCCAGGTCCCCAAACACTTTTTATGACAATAACTTGCATATTAGCCTTTAAAATTAGCACTTTTGATTTCTCCCATAGACTTTTAAAGGGTGTTCCGCGGCATTCGAATTTTCCACGAACACCCCTAATTGTTCGCTGTTCGGCGAACTTGCGAACAGCCAATGTTCGTGTCGAACATGAGTTTGACTCGAACTCGAAGCTCATCCCTAATGTTAAAGTGATTGAAAAGTCTTGTTTTTTTTTTACAAACATGTTATTCTTACCTGTTCTGTTGTAGTGGATTTGCACAGAGCAGCCTGGATCCTCCTCTTCTCAGGTGCCTCTTCTGTGCTTCTTGCCCCTCCCTCCTGTTGAGTGCCCCCACAGCAAGCAGCTTGCTGTGGGGGCATCCAAGCCGAGTCACAGCTCCCCGTGTCCATCAAAAAACACAGATCTGTACCAAGACATAAAAAGTTAAAAAAACAAAAACTAACATAAAATATAAAGATACATTTTAAAGAAATTATAAAAGAATAATGGGGCAGACTCGATGGACCATTTGGTCTTTTTACTTCCATTATTCTTCTATATTTCCACATTTCTTCTATGTTTCCACAAGTTCTGTGTAAACAGGATCTAGTTCGGCAATGTGCCCGTTCCACTCTATCAGAATATCCCAAAGATAATAAGTTCATCTCCAACTTTTGACCCCTTAAATAAATAAGCGGATCAAAAAGCACAGGTATGATGATTCCATACAGGTCCAGAAAAGTTGGATAGCCACATTGGGCTCCAGTCACAAAGCAGTATATTACCAAATCTGAGTATGCAGTAAGAAACCACACAGCGTTTTTCAAAAAGTTTTTTGACATTCACTGAAAAATGCTACTAAAATACTGAGTTATTTTATGAAGTCACGCGGTATTTTAGTAGTGCAAGCCTGTGGTAATTTATTGCTGGTAGTGCCGGCAATGAAAAATTAAGAAAAAATGGCGTGGGGTTCCCCAATCCATACTAGGCCCTTTGGTTCTGTTATGGATTTTGAGGGAAACCCCATGCCAAAAAAATGGCGTGCAGTCCCCTCAAAATCCATAGGTCCAATAGGTCAGAAAAGGGGGGACAAGTAAGTGCCCCCTCCTCCTGAACCATACCAGGACACATGCCCTCAACATGGGGAGTGCTTTGGGGCAGGGGGCTCTGCCCCCCAAAGCAACTTCCCCGTATGTTGATGTTGACAAGGGCCTCTTCCCCACAACCCTGGCCGGTGGTTGGGGGGGTCAGCGGGCAGGAAGCTTATACGAATCTGAAAGCCCCCTTTAGCAAGGGGGCCCCCAGATCCCGGCCACCCCCTATGTTAATAAGTATGGGGTACATTGTAAAAAACTCTCTACTCCTGACAAAGGCTCCCGCTATCTACCAGCTCTGCTGTCTGACAGTTCTTAAATAACCAAGACATGCTGGGCCAATGATGTCACTGGGTGGCACCGCCTCTTACTTATTTAAGAAATGTGAGACAGCGGAACTGGCGGGAGCGGAGTATTTTTTTTTCAGGTCGGCGGTGGCGGTGAACATTGTGATTGATGATGGATCTACAGCGGGGGACTTTTTTTAATGTTTATTTTTTAAATAAAAGACTTATCAAAAACTGCCTGCTGTCTATGTTGGCTACTTAAAGTGGAGTTCCAGTCGATTTTGTGTTTATTAAAAGCCAGCAGCTACAAAAGGTGTAGCTGCTGATTTTAATAAACACACACTCACCTGTCCCACGATCCAGCGATGCAGCCACCCGAACCCTCGCCTCTCCCCAGTGCTGGCATTACAAGTTACACTCGGCTGTGACAGCTTGCATCTTCACCGCCAGGTGCGCACTGCACATGCGCGAGTTGTGCTGCACCCCCTCAATGGAGCAATGGGGCAATCAGGCAATTTTCTGGGACCTGTGACGTTTCCCAGAAGTTTGCAGGGAGGGAGGGGGAGAGGAGAACTTCAAAACTAAGTTCCCACTCCCCCCCCTCAAAACAATTACATGCCAAATGTGCCATGTAAGGGGGTGAGGAGTCATTTAAGTAGAACTTCCACTTTTGGGTGGATCTCTGCTTTAACAATCATGTTGTTTACTGTTTCTTAAGGATTTTTTGTTTATTTAAAAGGAATTGCTTATTTTGCCTTATGCGGTAAATACCACATAAAGAAATAGTGAATTGACATTTTCAGAATCGCATGCTGTATTTAGGAAAACACTGACATACTTTACCACATGTGATCTGGTTCTATGAATGGAGTCCAGTATTCCTTAACCACTTCAGCCCTGAAAGTTTTACCCCTTCCTGACCAGAGCACTTTTTACAATTTGGCACTGTGCTGCTTTAACTGGTAATTTAGCGGTCATGCAATGCTGTACCCAAACAAAATGTGCGTCCTTTTTTTCTCACAAATGGAGATTCCTTTTGGTGGTATGTGATCACCTCTGCGTTTTTTATTTTTTGCGATATAAATAAAAAAAGACCAAAAATTTTGAAAAAAAATTATATTTTCTACTTTTTGTTATAAAAAAATACAATAAACTCAATTTTACTGACAAAGTTGTCACTGAAATGATATATTGCTCAAACATGCCTTGGGCATATGTGAAATTACACCCCAAAATACATTCTGCTGCTTCTCCTGAGTATGGGGATACCACATGTGTGGGACTTTTTGGCAGTCTCGCCGTGTACAGGACCCCGAAAACCAAACACCGCCTTCAGGCTTTCTAAGGGCGTACATTTATGATTTCACTCCTCACTACCTATCACAGTTTCAGAGGTCATGAAATGCCCAGATAGCACAACCCCCCCCCAAAAAAAATACCCCATTTTAGAAAGTAGACACCCCAAGCTATTTGCTGAGAGGTATGTTGAGCATTTTGCTGATCTCGCTTTTTGTCACAAAGTTTTGAAATTTGAAAAAAGAAAAAAAAATGTTCCTTTTCTTTCTTCATTTTCAAAAACAAATGAGAGCTGCAAAATACTCAGCAAATACCTTGGGTGTCTAATTTCCAAAATGGAGTCATTTGAGGGGTTTTTGTGCTATCTTGAGAGCAATATATCATTTAGTGACAACTTTGTGAAAAAAAAAAATGATTGTAATTTTCCCGAAACTTGTGGCAAAATATAAAATATTCCATGGACTCAACATGCCTCTCAGCAAATAGCTTTGGGTGTCTACTTTCCAAAAAGGGGGGGGTTGCACTATCTGGGCATTTCATGGTCTCCGAAATTGTAATAGGTAGTGAGGAGTGAAATCAAAAATTTACGCTCTTAGAAAGCCTGAAGGCAGTGCTTGGTTTTCGGGGTCCTGTACGCGGTTAGACTGCCAAAAAGTTCCACACATGTGGTATCCCCGTACTCAGGAGAAGCAGCAGAATGTATTTTGGGGTGTATTTTACATATGCCTATGGCATGTTTGAGCAATATATCATTTGGTGATAACTTTGTGAAAAACAAAAAATGTATTGTCGTTTTCCCAAAACTTGTGGCAAAATATAAAATATTCCATGGACTCAACATGCCTATCAGCAAATAGCTTGGGATGTCTACTTTCCAAAAAGGGGTCATTTGGGGGAGTTTTGACCTGTCTCTGTATTTTATGCACAACATTAGAAGCTTATGCCACACATCACCCACTCTTCTAACCAGACAAAGCCCTTTCTGCTAGAAAATTACTTTGAACCCCCAAACATTATATATATTTTTTAAAGCAAAGGTCCTACAGATTAAAATGGTGGGTGTTGAAATTTTTTTTTTCACACAGTATTTGCGCAGCGATTTTTCAAACGCAATTTTTGGGGAAAATTTTTTTTTTGAATTTTAATGCACTAAAACACTATATTGCCCAAATGTTTCATAAAATATAAAAGATGATATTATGCCGAGTACATACATACCAAACATGACATGCTTTAAAATTGCTTTACAGGTTACCACTTTAGATTTACAGAGGAGGTCCACTGCATAAAAATACTGCCCTTGATCTGACTCTCACGGTGATACCTCACATGGTGCGATTTCTGTTTACATATGGCATGAGACTGATGCTTGCATTCGCCATTGCCCGCAAGCTCGGGGGGGGGGGGGGCAGGGGTGTTTTTTAATTATTATTATTTATTTTGCTTTTTTATTTTATTTTTACACTGTTCCTTTCTTTTTTTATCATTTTTATTGTTATCACAAAGAATGTAAATATCCCCTATGATAGCAATAGGTAGTGACAGGTACTCTTTTTTAAAAACTCTAGATCTTTTTTAGACTCTCTGCCCTCAAAACATCTAACCACACCAAGATCGGTGTGATAAGATGCTTTCCTATATATTTTAGAATAAGAAACAAGGATTAGTTTGAATGAAATATTGCTGTTGGTAAGGGGTTAATATAGCGAGCTGTACACATATAACAGGCTTTAGATTGAGAACCTAATTCATTTAACGGTTCCTTTTGATCTGCAGGAATGTTGGTGTGTGTGATATGGGAAATGCAAGGAAGAGATACCACCAGAGTTAAATACTGTAGCGGAGACCTGACAGGGCCGAATTCATTAGCTAGATAAAGACCTTGAAGTCCCCTGTGTTACCCACCCTTTATCCACTTCAAAGAAACCTTTGATCAGAGAATATTTCTCAGATCTTTTCAGGAATGGACAATTTGCTCTGGCTATGACCATGCATAGTCAAGTGCCCCATTCAAGAGAAGGTGATGACCTTCTCTTTAATTCATTTTTCTTCTAACTAATTATCTCCCCAGGAGAGGAGGTGCTAGTGAGGGGCTGAGCTATGCTAAATTAAGGGGAAAGGGAAGTTCTCCAATCTTGGAGGAGATACGCCCGGAGGGAGGAGAGAGGTAACATCATTCCACCAATCAGGGTGGCCCTGTTCAAGTCAATGAGAAGTGGGCCTATATTAGTGTAAGGTATACACAGGGATGGCAGAAGGAGTCATGAGTCTGAAGTGGGCCCACACACATCACTACTGGTAAATATCAGGTCAGCTCCCAGCACTTAAGGTATACCTGCTCATCATATGTTTGTTTGTTTGTTTGCTGTTTATATTTTGATGTGTTGAGGAATATACTCTGTATTCTTTTATTTTAACCTAAGATTTTCTTATATATAGATAGATGCCTGTATATTAGATAGACTTTCAACTACTCACCAAATAAAGGTTGTTATTGTGTTAAAGCTTTCACTCGTGGTCAAAGAACTCTCATTTAACCCACATCATATCTTTGAGATATTAAATCTTATAGAAAATAAATGGGTGACAGTAGCTTCCGGTTTCTTAGGCCTTAGAGATGATTGGAGCCACTTTGGTCTTCGATCAGCTCTATGGTCAGCTGGCGGAACCACCGGCTGCTTTCTCAGGTTCCCCGGTGGGACAGGAGAGCCCGAGAAAACCATAGAAGACAGTGGGGGGACGGGGATGTTCCCTCCCACTGCTTGTAAAAGCAGTCTAGTGGCTAATTAGCCGCTGGGATTGCTTTTTACATGAAAGCCCACCGCTGGCTGAAAAGAACGATACCAAGATGATAACTAAACCTGCAGGTATCATTCTGGTATAACCACTCAAAGTCCAGCATCATACCAGTACATTGGTGGTCCTTGTTGGGCATATATTGTAATGTTCTTTTTTTCATGCAGCCTGTGGGCTGAACGAAAAAAAGAGATTGATCAGTGGGTATGCCCACCATTAGAATACCGCCCTGCATCCAGCCACTTCTAATGATGGGCATACATGCACCATTTTTTTTTTAACTGTGGTGGTGAAATCACCTCCTACAGCGCTGGAGTCACTGATTTACGTATCGTGAGAGCAAATGTTGCTGCTGTCAAGATAAATAAATCAGTGCTGCAGCTGAATGGCATACTTGAAAAGCAAACAATGGTAACAATAAAAGATTAACTCAATAAAACGACAACAATCTATGCCAAAAAAATAAAAAATATATGCCAAAGCATGGGGACAATCCGCCCCTAATGTTAGGGATAAATCGCTCCTCCACCCCTGCCCCCATGCTTCGGCATATATGCTCTTTTTTTTTTAAACTGTAGTGGTGGAATCACCTCCTACAGTGCTGGAGTCGCTGATTTACGCATCGTGAGAACAAACACTGTTGCCGTCAAGATAAATAAATCAGTGCTGCAGCTGAATGGTGTACCTGAAAAGAAAATGATGGTTAACAATTAAACACAGTAAACAGTAAAGTATAAAAGAATTACAAACCTGAAAAGCAAACAAGATAAAACATAGTAACAATAAAACATTGCAGTTAAAATGTACAGTAAAACTGAGCAGAACAATAAAGAGAAAAATAATAGAGAGAGAATAGAGAGAGAATAACAATAAAACAACAACTATTTTTGGCTTTTTTTACACTTCTATTTGTAACCGTAATGGCGCACACACAGTCGGATTTTCCGTCGGAAAATGTTGGATGTGAGCTTGTTGTCAGAAAATCCGACTGTGTGTATGCTCCATCGAACATTTGCTGTGGGACCATCCACTAACAAATGTTTGCTAGCAGGTTCTCAAATTTTCCGCCAACAAAACTTTGTTGTCGGAAAGTCTGATCGTGTGTACACAAGTCCGAGCACAAAAGTTCACGCATGCGCGGAATCAAGTACGAGTGAGAAGCGCTCGGTCTTGTAAAACTAACTTCATAATGGAGATATCACATTCGTCACCGGCAAATTGTAAAATCTCTCAATGGAGCACATTCTCTTCTTCTTTATAATGCTATAATAATGATGTTGCTTTGCTGATGTTATTCACAGAGACCTGACCAACATATTTTTTATTATTTCTCGTGATCTCCTGAATAATATTTGTTTTTGTTGTTTTTTTTTTCTCGTGATCTCCGGACATTTTTTTTTTCTCGTGATCTCCGGAATAATCTTTTTTTTTGTTTGTTTTTTCTCGTGATTTCAAGAATATTTTTTTTTTTGCTTTTTTTATAGCTATCTCCATATTTTTTGGTTTTTGTTTTTTTCTCGTGATCTCAAGAGTATTTTTTTGTTTTTGTTTTTTTCTAGTGATCTTCATAGTTTTTTTTTTCTCGTGATCTCAAGAATATTTTTTTTCTAGTGATCTCCATATTTTTTGTTTTTTTTTTTGTTTTTTCTCGTGATCTCAAGAATCTTTTTTTTTTTTCTAGTGATCTCCCTATTTTTTTTTCCTTTTGTGTGTCAAGTTACCACAACACCATTATTATCTTGTATTTTTTATTTCAAAGTATTTTATTGATGAGTATGGAGTCATAACAGTAATCATACATTATGTATTAAATATTGTAAATGACATAGTCATCAGATAAACGGTAAACATTAACAGAATATCCCAGCTAGTATTGGTAATCACTTCCATGCTAGGTGAATTGTGAAAGGGATATTTACCCAACTTATTTAGTTAATCTGGCTTTAATTGACTGATAACTGACTTTCTATAGACGTTGTATTCTAATTGCAATAAGAGAGTCTATATACGAGTCTTGAACAGTGAGAAACATGTAAAACATCTGTCGGAGGTGAGTTATAGTTCTTATTGGGTCTCACAGTGGGTCTGGTTAGTGAGCTTTTCGAGTAGTTTCGTGTTTGTCTAGAGTTCGTTTTACAGGTTGGGTATTTGATAAGTATGTGAAGTGGAAGAATTATTTGCCTACGTGGGTGTCTATATGAAGGCTGTAGGGAATGGGGGAGGCGAGAGGGGGGGCAATGGGAGGTGGGGGAGCATGGAGGGAGAGGAAGGGCGAGAGGAGGAGAGGGGAAGAAAAAAAAAGAGAAAAAAGGGGGGAGGATGGGGAATGGGGGGGTCTCTGACTTCCCTTGATGTATGTTATCTAGTTGTAGTGTTTCAAAGGGATATCGGGTTAATCTTGGGGAAAAACGATGTAGTAAGGAAAAATTGATGGTGGGGAGTTTGGGTTTTATGACCTATGGGTCATCAAATTTAGATCTACTTTAGGTGGATGGGTTTAGCGTGTCTTTGTATTCAGGTGAAGATCGGTAATGTATCCAGCAGGCCCACTTGTGACTAAATTTTGTCGGCATATCTCGTGAAATATGTATGAGCTGTTCCATTTCTGCTACTCTGTATCACGGGTACTCACCGAGGCCGAGATGCTGGGAGTGGCTTCCCTTGCAGCTAAGCGCACTATACCCCTGGTGGTGGTACAGAGGGTATAGGGCCCAGAGAGGCACAGGTCGCCAGCAGGCAGGTAGCTCTTAAGAGGAGGACTTCTGTAACGTAGAGATGAGAGCAATGGTGGCTCTGCCCCTGGAACTGGAGAAGAAGACCCGGCTGGGGTTCTAACCCATAAACACAACGGGAGTTGAGAGAGGTACAGGAGATCAGGCACGGAGAACCCAGTAATGGAGAGTCTGTGGTGCAGGCCGAGAACATATACTGGAGACTGGTAGCTGAGAAAGTCCTTTAAGCAGGCCGAGGGTCAAACACAGCAGACTGTAAGCAGAGAAGTCCTGAAGGCAAGCCAGAGGTAAAGTACTGGAGATGTCAGTAGAGGAGTCCGTTAAACAAGCCGGGGTCATACACGAGAAGGCAGGAGAATCCGGAGACAGGCAGAGGGTCAAACACTGGAAGCAGATGGTGGAGAAGTCCTTTTAACAAGCCGAGGTCAAACACTGGAGAGAAACAAGGTAGGTCAGGCAAATCCGGGTCAAACAGGGAAACACAAGGAGCAGGAATCAGGAACGGAACACTGGAAGCTGAAAGACAAACCAGCAATTAAACAGAGAACAAGTCAGTCCTTATATAGGCCAGAAAGGGGGCGTAACGCTGATGAACGAACGTTCGTATGCCATTACGCCGTTACGCCGTGTAGTGAACCCGTGTGTGCCACTACTTTGCTAACGCGCATGCGCCGAAGCGCGGCTCTACCGCGCAAACGCACAGGAACCTTCCGATGTTGGCAGGCTCTTTTCTTATTGCTTCTTGACAGTGCCTCCCCCCAAAGGGCAACCTCCGGATGCCCAATCTGGCCAGTACTCCCGGATATTTTTTGTGGAATGTTTGTATTAACCGTGGGGCGTGTATATTGGAGGAGGGTTCCCAAGAATTATCTTCTGGGGGGTACCCTTTCCACTTGACCAAATACTGGATATGACCCCCTCCTTCTACAGTCCATTATAGCCTCCACCTCAAATTCATCTTCGCCTTCAATATTAATTGGAGGAGGTGGCAACTCCTCCCTTCCTGGGAAAGAACTGGGAGTTACTGGTTTCAAAAGAGAAGTATGAAAGAGGGGATGGATTCTGTAAGAGCTGGGTAAAGAGAGTTCAAAGGCCACGGGGTTCACTACTCTCTTTATCTTGAAAGGACCAATAAATTTTGGACCTAATTTGCGTGAGGGACAAGAAAGTTTAAGGTTTGTTGCAGATAGCCAGACTTCATCCCCAATCTTAAAAATTGGGTTGCTCCTCCTCCCCTTGTCATAGTATTTCTTGTAGCTGTCCTGAGCCTTCTTCGTAGCTTCCTGAATTATTTGAAAATTGGCTTGAATGGAATTTATTCGGTCTTGCACCGCAGGAACTGATACTTCTGAAAAAGAGTTAGGCAGAAAAGAGGGGTGAAATCCATAATTAGCCCAGAAAGGAGTTTGGTTGGTTGCTGTGTGTATGGAATTATTGTAGGCAAATCCTGCACAGGGGAGGAGCGAAATCCAGTTGTCTTGAGAGCATGAGCAAAAACAGCGCAGATATTGTTCCAGCGTTTGGTTCGTCCTCTCTGTTTGGCCATTACTTTGGGGATGATATGCTGAGGACAGGCATACCTTGATTTCTAGGGATTTGCAAAGGTCTCTCCAAAATTTTGAGGTGAACTGGACTCCTCTGTCAGACACAATGCTAACGGGTACTCCATGTAGCCTAACCACTTCCTTAATGAATATATCCGCGGTATCTGAAGCAGAGGGTGTGCCCTTCATGGGTAAGAAGTGGGCCATTTTTGAAAGGCGGTCGACCACTACCAGGATGGTGGAGAACCCCTCAGCAGGTGGTAGGTCGACGATGAAGTCCATAGCCACTTCCTTCCAGGGTTGCTCTGGAATGGGTAATGGTCTTAACAGACCCCAGGCTTTCGCATTGGATCCCTTGCTGCGTTGGCAAATAATACAAGAGTTTACGTAGTTCTTACAGTCCTGACTCCACCCTGGCCACCAGAAGGAACGATGTATTAGTTCCAAGGTCTTTTGTACCCCGAAATGTCCTGCAAACTTGTTATCATGAAATGTTCTTAGTACCAAGGGTCTCACTTGCGCTGGAACAAATATTTTGTTTTGGGCCCATAGTAAACCATCCTGTTTCCTCAGTGTGGGTACTTCAAGGTTTAAGCATTGGCTGGAGGCCTGTTCAATGGCAGTTCTTAGATCTGGCTGGATTGAACAAAGAAAATTCTGTGAGGACAGAATAGTACCAGGTTCTGCTGTTTGAGAGGTTTCTGGGAACATCCGAGATAGGGCGTCCGCTTTCCCATTCTTGGAACCAGGCTGATAGGAAATGTGGAAGTTGAACCTGGAGAAGAACAAAGCCCAGCGGGCTTGCCGAGGTCTGAGGCGTTTTGCTGTTCTAAGGTACTCCAGGTTCTTGTGATCTGTGAAGATCATAATGGGGTGAGAAGCACCCTCCAAAAGATATCTCCACTCCTCAAGAGCAAATTTGATGGCCAGTAGTTCACGCTCCCCCACGTCATAGTTCCTTTCTGGCAAGGACAGTTTCCGGGAGGCAAATGCCACAGGGTGAAGAAGGGCCTTCTGGCCTCGTCTTTGGGATAGAATTGCTCCTAAAGCTGACTCTGAGGCGTCTACTTCCAACACATAAGGGAAAGTGGGATCTGGGTGCAGTAGTACCGGGGTAGAAGTAAATAGATCCTTCAGTTTATCAAATGCTTCCTGAGTTTCTGGAGACCACTGGAATCGGCTTTGCTGGCGAGTCAATTGGGTTATGGGAGAAATGATCGATGAGAATCCTTTTATAAACCTGCGATAAAAGTTGGCAAAGCCCACAAATCGTTGGACCCCCTTTTTATCGGTAGGGGCTGGCCATTCTTGGATAGACTTCACTTTCTGAGGATCCATTGAGACCCCTTCAGTGGAGATAATGAACCCTAGGAATTGGACTACCGTTCTTTTGAATTCACATTTCTCTCCCTTTAGGTAAAGTCCGTGCTTCCTGAGGATCGTTAGTACCTTTTTCACATGGACTTGATGCAGCTCAATGGTTGTAGAGAAAATCAGAATATCGTCAAGGTAAACGATCACAAAGTCGTCTAAGTACTCACGAAAAATGTCATTCACTAGGTGTTGGAATGTAGCTGGGGCATTGCATAGGCCGAATGGCATCACTAGATATTCGAAATGTCCGAATCTAGACCTAAAAGCCGTTTTCCACTCATCCCCTGGGCGTATCCGAACCAAGTTGTAGGCGCCCCTTAGGTCAAGTTTAGAGAAAACTCGTGCGGTTCGAAACCATTGGAACAGTTCTGGGATGAGGGGAAGCGGATAACGGTTCTTGATGGTGATCTTGTTGATCTCCCTGTAGTCCACACAAGGCCTTAAAGTACCATCTTTTTTTTCAACGAAGAAGATCCCTGCTCCGGCCGGAGAGGAGGAAGGACAAATGAATCCCTTTTCAAGGTTTTCGTTGATGTAGGACCGAAGAGCCTCCAACTCCTTTTCTGATAGAGGAAATATACGACCAAAAGGGATCTCGGAGCCAGGTAAGAGATCAATGGGACAGTCGTATGGTCGGTGAGGAGGCAAACTGTCGGCTTTCTTTTTGTCAAAAATGTCCATGAATTCACGGCAGGCTGCAGGGACGTGCTGAAGATGATCAGGGACTGGCTGGATAGTCAGACAGGGAGCTGTGCAGACAGAACCAGAGGTGAAGCAGTGCTGGAAGCAGTAGGCCAAAGAATATGGGGGTCGTGAGCTTGCAACCATGGAAGTCCCAGGATGATAGGGAACATGGGGGAGCAAATGATGTCAAAGCAAAGAAATTCTTGATGTCCTGAATCTGTGATGGTGAGAGTGGGTTTAGTTTCTTGGGTAACAGGCCCGGAACAGGGGGATGATCCATTGGCCAGGTGGATTTGGAGACTTTGTCTTTTATTTTGCAGAGGAATGTATAAGCTTCGGGCTAGAGATGTATCCAGGAAGCAGCTGCAGGCGCCAGAATCAATAATGGCTGGTAGCCGGATCTCCTCGCCTGCCACCTGTAGGGAGACAGGAAGGACAAGGTGAGTTGAACTTGAACCATTGACTTGAAAGTTCATAGCTGTTGGTGGCTGGGACTTACTGGGTCTTATAGGACAGTTGCGCAAAAAGTGGCCTGACCCTCCACAGTACAGGCAGAGATTGGCTTCCCGCCGGCGTTGTTTCTCATCAGGCGTAAGGAGCTCGGATCAGGCCCAGTTGCATTGGCTCACTCTCCGAGGTAGAGGAAGAAGGGACTGTAGGAAGAGGATGACCTGTGGGGACCCTGGGACTTGTTCTGTTGCGGCATTAGGGTAGGCATTCTCCTTTGCTTTCTCAATCTTCACTCTCTCTTTTCTTTTCTTCCTCTTGGTGGATTTGCTTTCTGTTCACACTATTGCCCTTGATTCCACATGGTATTCTTATCAGTACTCTCACCACAATCTGTGTTATGTTCATGCTCACCACTTTTACACACAGATACTTTCACATTCTTGGGCATTTTCTTTACCTTTCTCATATTATTTATACATCTTCTATATGGAGCTGTACTGGGTTCATGTATTTATATCACCATCTCCTATCATATATTATCACCATGACAAATATATTATATTTACACATATATCTTTTTGTTCCCAGACATCCTTGACCCATTGAGTACACATTACTTCCTTGGCTACATGGAGCTCCCATCCATACTTCTAGCTCTTGTCCTATCCGATGCTGCAATCTTGTATTATGCCGCCTCAGCTCCCGCCCTGAGGCCATGTTCTCGGCCAGCCCTGCTCCGATCACTCCACTTTGCGGTCTATGCCTGGGTTGGTGAGTGTCAGTGGTTAACCACCCATACTAATATAAACAATTTTTGAACTCTTTTGAGAAGTACGGTTCCTTAAATCAAATCTTTTTTCCATAGAAATGGCTGACGCATCCGCTCCTGACGAGTGGGAATACCCACGAAACGCGTAGAGCTTTATATGATGCTGCAGCCACATACCCCATATGGATTGATATTTATCTAATTTTAATACATGATGTTTTTTATATCATCTGGTGGATACAGATGTACCATGTGGGTGCATGTGTCGGTGGTAGGCCTGCTGCTATTGGCATGTATATGTTATTTTTATGCATGTATGTATTCATTTTTTCGATCATATGATGTTATGCATGTATTTTTCCATTTTACATACTCGGCCTTTGTGCATGTCTCCCCTGTATATATGATATGAAATACTCTTTTATATATATTTTTTTGTATATAAATTCATGCTACTAAATAAATATGTTTATATTGTAATCCACCTCCACTACTCAATTGCTTCATATAAAGTCCCAAACTTCCTTTTTTATTATGCATTACAGGGATGGAGGCACCTTAGGGTGCTTCACTCAAAGTCCCGCGGGATGGAGGCACTTATGGTGCTTCATATAAAGTCCCAAACTCCCCCCATTTTTCATATACAGATACCGGGATGGAAGCAATTGGGTAATTGGAGTGGCAGTGTTCCCCTGCTATCCCAGTGTGAGGTTCACCCTCATTTATAGGGTACCTTCATTAAGGTTCAAAACATTTTGCCAATACAAAGATTTTTCCATATTGTTTATTTAACATCCATGCTTTTATGCTTTGCACATGGCATTTTATAGGCAGCAATTTCTCCACTAAGTTTCATGCACTCACACGGACTGCCTCCAATCAGATGTTCCATGTACACTCCCTCTGCCTGGTCATGGTCTGACGTGGGTGGATGGATCGGTGTTTGGACATGGCTGGGCTCCACCTCTATCGCGGGAGCTGCGATGCGCTCATCGGGCTCTCCCCCTTCTCCCCCTGCACCTAGTGTTTGGGAGAACGGGGCGTCTGCCGCTCTGCGCATCGGCGCCACGCTTGTCACGCTGTTCTGTGTGGCGGCTTCACTCCGTGCGCGTGACGTCAGAAATTAGGTCATGGCGCCGGCGTCTAGCCATAACATCTTGTGTCCTGGTATGGGGAGGTCTCCGCGTCGGTTGTTGAGTGCTACTCACCTCAGGTGCGGCTCCCTCGCCTCCATTGGTTCATCAGCGTGGCGTTGGCGGCATTATTACATCCCCCATTCAGGCGAACTGCTTCATTCATCAGTTCTCCTTTGGGGTCCCCACACACCAGCTATACCATCTGCTGGGGGTTGTTCTGTTGCGGCATTAGGGTAGGCATTCTCCTTTGCTTTCTCAATCTTCACTCTCTCTTTTCTTTTCTTCCTCTTGGTGGATTTGCTTTCTGTTCACACTATTGCCCTTGATTCCACATGGTATTCTTATCAGTACTCTCACCACAATCTGTGTTATGTTCATGCTCACCACTTTTACGCACAGATACTTTCACATTCTTGGGCATTTTCTTTACCTTTCTCATATTATTTATACATCTTCTATATGGAGCTGTACTGGGTTCATGTATTTATATCACCATCTCCTATCATATATTATCACCATGACAAATATATTATATTTACACATATATCTTTTTGTTCCCAGACATCCTTGCCCCATTGAGTACACATTACTTCCTTGGCTACATGGAGCTCCCATCCATACTTCTAGCTCTTGTCCTATCCGATGCTGCAATCTTGTATTATGCCGCTTCAGCTCCCGCCCTGAGGCCATGTTCTCGGCCAGCCCTGCTCCGATCACTCCACTTTGCGGTCTATGCCTGGGTTGGTGAGTGTCAGTGGTTAACCACCCATACTAATATAAACAATTTTTGAACTCTTTTGAGAAGTACGGTTCCTTAAATCAAATCTTTTTTCCATAGAAATGTCTGACGCATCCGCTCCTGACGAGTGGGAATACCCACGAAACGTGTAGAGCTTTATATGATGCTGCAGCCACATACCCCATATGGATTGATATTTATCTAATTTTAATACATGATGTTTTTTATATCATCTGGTGGATGCAGATGTAAAATGTGAGTGCATGTGCCGGTGGTAGGCCTGCTGCTATTGGCATGTATATGTTATTTTTATGCATGTATGTATTCATTTTTTCGATCATATGATGTTATGCATGTATTTTTCCATTTTACATACTCGGCCTTTGTGCATGTCTCCCCTGTATATATGATATGAAATACTCTTTTATATATATATTTTTGTATATAAATTCATGCTACTAAATAAATATGTTTATATTGTAATCCACCTCCACTACTCAATTGCTTCATATAAAGTCCCAAACTTCCTTTTTTATTACGCATTACAGGGATGGAGGCACCTTAGGGTGCTTCACTCAAAGTCCCGCGGGATGGAGGCACTTATGGTGCTTCATATAAAGTCCCAAACTCCCCCCATTTTTCATATACAGATACCGGGATGGAAGCAATTGGGTAATTGGAGTGGCAGTGTTCCCCTGCCATCCCAGTGTGAGGTTCACCCTCATTTATAGGGTACCTTCATTAAGGTTCAAAACATTTTGCCAATACAAAGATTTTTCCATATTGTTTATTTAACATCCATGCTTTTATGCTTTGCACATGGCATTTTATAGGCAGCAATTTCTCCACTAAGTTTCATGCACTCACACGGACTGCCTCCAATCAGATGTTCCATGTACACTCCCTCTGCCTGGTCATGGTCTGACGTGGGTGGATGGATCGGTGTTTGGACATGGCTGGGCTCCACCTCTATCGCGGGAGCTGCGATGCGCTCATCGGGCTCTCCCCCTTCTCCCCCTGCACCTAGTGTTTGGGAGAACGGGGCGTCTGCCGCTCTGCGCATCGGTGCCACGCTTGTCATGCTGTTCTGTGTGGCGGCTTCACTCCGTGCGCGTGACGTCAGAAATTAGGTCATGGCGCCGGCGTCTAGCCATAACATCTTGTGTCCTGGTATGGGGAGGTCTCCGCGTCGGTTGTTGAGTGCTACTCACCTCAGGTGCGGCTCCCTCGCCTCCATTGGTTCATCAGCGTGGCGTTGGCGGCATTATTACATCCCCCATTCAGGCGAACTGCTTCATTCATCAGTTCTCCTTTGGGGTCCCCACACACCAGCTATACCATCTGCTGGGGGTTGTTCTGTTGCGGCATTAGGGTAGGCATTCTCCTTTGCTTTCTCAATCTTCACTCTCTCTTTTCTTTTCTTCCTCTTGGTGGATTTGCTTTCTGTTCACACTATTGCCCTTGATTCCACGTGGTATTCTTATCAGTACTCTCACCACAATCTGTGTTATGTTCATGCTCACCACTTTTACGCACAGATACTTTCACATTCTTGGGCATTTTCTTTACCTTTCTCATATTATTTATACATCTTCTATATGGAGCTGTACTGGGTTCATGTATTTATATCACCATCTCCTATCATATATTATCACCATGACAAATATATTATATTTACACATATATCTTTTTGTTCCCAGACATCCTTGCCCCATTGAGTACACATTACTTCCTTGGCTACATGGAGCTCCCATCCATACTTCTAGCTCTTGTCCTATCCGATGCTGCAATCTTGTATTATGCCGCCTCAGCTCCCGCCCTGAGGCCATGTTCTCGGCCAGCCCTGCTCCGATCACTCCACTTTGCGGTCTATGCCTGGGTTGGTGAGTGTCAGTGGTTAACCACCCATACTAATATAAACAATTTTTGAACTCTTTTGAGAAGTACGGTTCCTTAAATCAAATCTTTTTTCCATAGAAATGGCTGACGCATCCGCTCCTGACGAGTGGGAATACCCACGAAACGCGTAGAGCTTTATATGATGCTGCAGCCACATACCCCATATGGATTGATATTTATCTAATTTTAATACATGATGTTTTTTATATCATCTGGTGGATACAGATGTACCATGTGGGTGCATGTGCCGGTGGTAGGCCTGCTGCTATTGGCATGTATATGTTATTTTTATGCATGTATGTATTCATTTTTTCGATCATATGATGTTATGCATGTATTTTTCCATTTTACATACTCGGCCTTTGTGCATGTCTCCCCTGTATATATGATATGAAATACTCTTTTATATATATTTTTTTGTATATAAATTCATGCTACTAAATAAATATGTTTATATTGTAATCCACCTCCACTACTCAATTGCTTCATATAAAGTCCCAAACTTCCTTTTTTATTATGCATTACAGGGATGGAGGCACCTTAGGGTGCTTCACTCAAAGTCCCGCGGGATGGAGGCACTTATGGTGCTTCATATAAAGTCCCAAACTCCCCCCATTTTTCATATACAGATACCGGGATGGAAGCAATTGGGTAATTGGAGTGGCAGTGTTCCCCTGCCATCCCAGTGTGAGGTTCACCCTCATTTATAGGGTACCTTCATTAAGGTTCAAAACATTTTGCCAATACAAAGATTTTTCCATATTGTTTATTTAACATCCATGCTTTTATGCTTTGCACATGGCATTTTATAGGCAGCAATTTCTCCACTAAGTTTCATGCACTCACACGGACTGCCTCCAATCAGATGTTCCATGTACACTCCCTCTGCCTGGTCATGGTCTGACGTGGGTGGATGGATCGGTGTTTGGACATGGCTGGGCTCCACCTCTATCTCGGGAGCTGCGATGCGCTCATCGGGCTCTCCCCCTTCTCCCCCTGCACCTAGTGTTTGGGAGAACGGGGCGTCTGCCGCTCTGCGCATCGGCGCCACGCTTGTCACGCTGTTCTGTGTGGCGGCTTCACTCCGTGCACGTGACGTCAGAAATGAGGTCATGGCGCCGGCGTCTAGCCATAACATCTTGTGTCCTGGTATGAGGAGGTCTCCGCTTCGGTTGTTGAGTGCTACTCACCTCAGGTGCGGCTCCCTCGCCTCCATTGGTTCATCAGCGTGGCGTTGGCGGCATTATTACATCCCCCATTCAGGCGAACTGCTTCATTCATCAGTTCTCCTTTGGGGTCCCCACACACCAGCTATACCATCTGCTGGGGGTTGTTCTGTTGCGGCATTAGGGTAGGCATTCTCCTTTGCTTTCTCAATCTTCACTCTCTCTTTTCTTTTCTTCCTCTTGGTGGATTTGCTTTCTGTTCACACTATTGCCCTTGATTCCACGTGGTATTCTTATCAGTACTCTCACCACAATCTGTGTTATGTTCATGCTCACCACTTTTACACACAGATACTTTCACATTCTTGGGCATTTTCTTTACCTTTCTCATATTATTTATACATCTTCTATATGGAGCTGTACTGGGTTCATGTATTTATATCACCATCTCCTATCATATATTATCACCATGACAAATATATTATATTTACACATATATCTTTTTGTTCCCAGACATCCTTGCCCCATTGAGTACACATTACTTCCTTGGCTACATGGAGCTCCCATCCATACTTCTAGCTCTTGTCCTATCCGATGCTGCAATCTTGTATTATGCCGCCTCAGCTCCCGCCCTGAGGCCATGTTCTCGGCCAGCCCTGCTCCGATCACTCCACTTTGTGGTCTATGCCTGGGTTGGTGAGTGTCAGTGGTTAACCACCCATACTAATATAAACAATTTTTGAACTCTTTTGAGAAGTACGGTTCCTTAAATCAAATCTTTTTTCCATAGAAATGTCTGACGCATCCGCTCCTGACGAGTGGGAATACCCACGAAACGCGTAGAGCTTTATATGATGCTGCAGCCACATACCCCATATGGATTGATATTTATCTAATTTTAATACATGATGTTTTTTATATCATCTGGTGGATACAGATGTACCATGTGGGTGCATGTGCCGGTGGTAGGCCTGCTGCTATTGGCATGTATATGTTATTTTTATGCATGTATGTATTCATTTTTTCGATCATATGATGTTATGCATGTATTTTTCCATTTTACATACTCGGCCTTTGTGCATGTCTCCCCTGTATATATGATATGAAATACTCTTTTATATATATTTTTTTGTATATAAATTCATGCTACTAAATAAATATGTTTATATTGTAATCCACCTCCACTACTCAATTGCTTCATATAAAGTCCCAAACTTCCTTTTTTATTAGGTTCTGAGTGAGGCATCACAACCGCAGGAGCCGAGCTGGAGTGATCTTGCGAAGAGCTGGCCCCACTGGGGGATGTGGAGGTTGCATCCCCGGGAGATAAGATTAGGTGCTGGAGACAACCTTCTAGTTGGAAATAGCCATCTTGTAGCCTCTGGACTGCTTGCGTAAGGGTCATGACCTGCTGGCATAGAGCCTTGAGAGGGGATCCCACTCTGTCGGCCTCAGACATCTGGCTGGTTTGTACTATCACGGGTACTTACCGAGGCCGAGATGCTGGGAGTGGCTTCCCTTGCAGCTAAGCGCACTATACCCCTGGTGGTGGTACAGAGGGTATAGGGCCCAGAGAGGCACGGGTCGCCAGCAGGCAGGTAGCTCTTAAGAGGAGGACTTCTGTAACGTAGAGATGAGAACAATGGTGGCTCTGCCCCTGGAACTGGAGAAGAAGACCCGGCTGGGGTTCTAACCCATAAACACAACGGGAGCTGAGAGAGGTGCAGGAGATCAGGCACGGAGAACCCAGTAATGGAGAGTCTGTGGTGCAGGCCGAGAACATATACTGGAGACTGGTAGCTGAGAAAGTCCTTTAAGCAGGCCGAGTGTCAAACACAGCAGACTGTAAGCAGAGAAGTCCTGAAGGCAAGCCAGAGGTAAAGTACTGGAGATGTCAGTAGAGGAGTCCGTTAAACAAGCCGGGGTCATACACGAGAAGGCAGGAGAATCCAGAGACAGGCAGAGGGTCAAACACTGGAAGCAGATGGTGGAGAAGTCCTTTTAACAAGCCGAGGTCAAACACTGGAGAGAAACAAGGTAGGTCAGGCAAATCCGGGTCAAACAGGGAAACACAAGGAGCAGGAATCAGGAACGGAACACTGGAAGCTGAAAGACAAACCAGCAATTAAACAGAGAACAAGTCAGTCCTTATATAGGCCAGAAAGGGGGCGTAACGCTGACGAACGAACGTTCGTACGCCATTACACCGTTGCGCCGTGTAGTGAACCCGTGTGTGCCGCTACTTTGCTAACGCGCATGCGCCGAAGCGCGGCTCTACCGCGCAAACGCACAGGAACCTTCCGATGTTGGCAGGCTCTTTTCTTATTGCTTCTCTGACACTCTGTTTATTCTGGCGAACCATTCTTGGAAGGTGGGTATTTGTTTTGAATTCCAATGTATGGGGATACATTGTTTTGCTGCGTTGATCATGTGCATCATTAGCGATTTGTGATACGTAGTGTGTGACAAAGATGAGAGGTTTAGAAGAAATTGGGCAGGTGTGAAGTCTAGTTTGTAAGTGGTAACTTGCATGATTATGCGATGGACCTCAGCCCAAAAGGTTTGCAATGGTGTGCAAGACCACCAGATATGGAGAAGGGTACCTTTTTCTTGGTGACATCTCCAGCACGTTTTAGGGATGACAGCTTTAAATTTATGTAACAGCTCTGGGGTATGGTACCATCTAGCCTGCATTTTGAACCCATTTTCTTGGGTGGTGACATTAATTGAGCCCTTATGTATGTTCAGAAATATTTGTTCCCATCTGTCTTCCGTGATTTGGATGGATAAGTCTGCCTCCCACTTTCTGCAGGACCGGCTTTCATTTGCTTTTAGATCAGCGAAGAGGAGGTTGTGTATGTAGGAGATAAGATGTGATTGTGGTGTTGTCTTGGTACATAGTGATTCGAAAGGATTGAGCGGTCTGGAGCATTGACCGCTTTTGTCTAGGATTTTGAGGTAATGGGATATCAACATGTATGTCCATGGAGGGATAGGTGACTTTTCTAAATGGGCGGCAATTTGAGCTGCCGTGAGTAAGTTGCCCTGGTGATCTTGTATTTTTTAATCTCAAAGATACAACTATATTGGTGTCCCTTGTCAATTTGACATTGTATTTTTTAACTGTACCCGCCTACTCACAAACAAACTGTCCTTTTTGAAGTAAAACACATAGCCAAGTATTCGTCAAAACTAAAATTAGAAATGTAATAAGGGTCATAACAAAATAAAGAGGAAGGCAACACTGGAGAAACAGTTGGAATTGGTGAAGCCTTTGTACCCCAGGGCAGACATCAATTATTTGACTGTCAAAATTGGTAACCTGAGGAGTCCAGGACTCCAAGGAATCGGGAGCAGCAGCACATCACATATATGTAAGAGGCTGTGGTCTTACAACAGCCTGTGTCTTTTGCCAGACCACACCAAACCCAGGCCATCACTCTCAACACTTCCTTCCACGCTTCCTTCCATGCTGCTCTGGTGGGTTGGGTGGCTGTGGTGTTGGTAGTGATGCTGGAGGTGGTGGAGGAGTATGGTCCAACTCACACAGATGGGTTTTATTTGTGAGTTCGCACCTCACCCCCTTGTTTAGGTGCTTCAAAATTATTTCCTCACAGATTGTGCATTGGTCCCTCTCCATGTGTTCCAGTTTGCTTACTGTCACACAGCCAAATGCCTCGTGGACACCAGGGGTCATGTTAAGTGCTGTAGTAGCCTGGCGAAGGAAAACAGACGCTGACTCCTCCATGTTCCTCGCCTTCCTGGTCCTTTTGGTTGGAGGGCGGAGGAGAGGAACCTGGGATTCAGTCAGGCTGCTTGCCACAGCCACCTCCTGGCTAAGACTTTCCTGTGTATGAAAATGGTACATAGTTTTAGTTTTTTGGTCATCAATCACACACAATTTTGAGCTCATGGCTGTTGCAAATTGAATGTTACCAAATAGAAAAGACTATCATTCTGACCTCAGCATTTTTCATTCTTGTCCCAATCATTTTTGGCTACTACTGTCTATTGATATGTAAACCACTTTGTTAAATCTTAAATTAGTGATCAATAACATCTAGTTAACATCATTCAATTTTTGACAAGAAATATGTTCAACAATGCTATACCTGGCTCAAGCTGGGCTCCTCCACATCTTCCTGGGTGGAAGGCCCAGGTTGGAGCCTCAGCTGATGTGGAAGGAAGTGTTGAAGGAAGCGTAGATAGTGATGGCCGGGGTTCCATCTGGTCTGACAAAAAACGCAGTCTGTCGTAGTACCACAGCCTGGGTACATATACATCATCTACTGCTGCTCCAGATATCATGGAATACTGGACCTTCTTGCGCTCCCAATGTGCTCCTCAGGCTACCAATTTTGGCTTTCAAATAGTTGATGTCTGCCGTGGGATACACCGGTTTCACCAATTCCAACAGTTTATCCAGCGCTGCCTTCCTCTTTTGTTCGAGTAGTCCCTGTTTTGGACTAGACACAACACAAGACAAACCCTAATGTCAGGCTAAACTCTCTAATCTTGTCCCAATATAGGGTTCAATCTATAAGCAGTATAGGCCACTAACCACTGATGCCCCAAGTTACAATTGTACCTTTGTTTGCATGATCAGCGCTTACGATCCTCCATCCTCCACTCACAGATCATACATACAACGCTCGCGTGTTATGCTTTATATACACTGCGTATGCGTCAAACTCTGCCCTTGTCCTTCTTTCTAGTGTATCCACCGCCTCTTCTCTTTGAGGGCAGTGGGAGAGCACATGGCGAAGACATAGCAGGTGTGTGCTGTTATCAGCAACGACGAGGAAAGCCCGGAGCAAGGCAGTTTCAGATCCAGGAGGAGATTTAAGGCCTCAAATATGTCCTTTGAAGAGATGGTGGAGATGGTGGACATCTTGAAGAGGGCAGACTATGATGGGAAGTAGGGGTGAGCCGAACACCCCCCGGTTCGGTTCGCACCAGAACCTGCGAACGGACCGAAAATTTGCACAAACGTTAGAACCCCATTGACGTCTATGGGACTCGAACGTTCGAAATCAAAAGTGCTCATTTTAAAGGCTAATTTGCATGGTATTGTCCTAAAAAGGGTTTGGGGACCCGGGTCCTGCCCCAGGGGGCATGTATCAATGCAAAAAAAACTTTTAAAAACGGCCGTTTTTTCGGGAGCAGTGATTTTAATGATGCTTAAAGAAAAAAAAAAGTGAAATATTCCTTTAAATATCGTACCTGGGGTGTGTCTGTAGTATGCCTGTAAAGTGGCGCGTGTTTCCCGTGTTTAGAACAGTCCCTGCACAAAATGTCATTTTTAAAGGAAAAAATCTCATTTAAAACTGCTTGCGGGTTTAATGTAATGTCGGGTCCTGGCAATATGGATGAAAATCAGTGAGACAAACGGCATGGGTACCCCCCCAGTCCATTACCAGGCCCTTTGGGTCTTGTATGGATATTAAGGGGAACCGCGCACCCAAATTAAAATAAGGAAAGGTGTGGGGCCACCAGGCCCTATATACTCTGAACAGCAGTATACAGGCGGTGCAAACAAAACAGGGACTGTAGGTTTGTTGTTAAGTAGAATCTGTTTGTCATTTTGAACGGGTACATTTTTAACGTGTTTAGCTCCAGCCAAAAAATCTTTTTTAAGCTTTTTGGAAAACATAGGGAAGGGTTATCACCCCTGTGACATTTGTTTTGCTGTCTTTCCTCCTCTTCAGAAGATTTCACCTCACTTTTTGTCCCAATGACAAATGTTTTTTGAAAATTTGGGGTTTTTTGTGGAACAAGTATTGGAAAGCATCAGTGGAAAGGAGAAATATTTTTCCCATATTAACTCTTACAGGAGAGAATTTCCCTTCCTAGGGGTAGATTTCATCTCACTTCCTGTTGTCTCCTTCCGTTTGCAAGTAGGAGTCGTTTGTAAGTTAGATGTTTGAAAGTAGGGGCCTGCCCTATATATTCAGCAGAAATTTGGGCCTTAGGTGTTGTTGTGGCCACAACACTGTAAGCCCTCACAGGGCCCTGTTGTGAAATATTAGATCAAGAATTGTAATTACATGTCCCTGTTGAACAGGGGCAGAAAAATTGGGCCTTTGGTGGTGGTGGTGGTGCTGGTGCCACAACACTGTAAGTCCTCGCGCGCTCTTGGTGGGTGCAGAAATGGGCCCTGCTGTGAAATATTAGATCAAGAATTGTAATTACATGCCCCTGTTGAACAAGGGCAGAAAAATTGGGCCTTTGGTGGTGGTGGTGCTGGTGCCACAACACTGTAAGTCCTCACTCGCTCTTGGTGGGTGCAGAAATGGGCCCTGCTGTGAAATATTAGATCAAGAATTGTAATTACATGCCCCTGTTGAACAAGGGCAGAAAAATTGGGCCTTTGGTGGTGGTGGTGCTGGTGCCACGACACTGTAATGCCCCGTACACACGGTCGGACTTTGTTCGGACATTCCGACAACAAAATCCTAGGATTTTTTCCGACGGATGTTGGCTCAAACTTGTCTTGCATACACACGGTCACACAAAGTTGTCGGAAAATCCGATCATTCTGAACGCGGTGACGTAAAACACGTACGTTGGGACTATAAACGGGGCAGTGGCCAATAGCTTTCATCTCTTTATTTATTCTGAGCATGCGTGACACTTTGTCCGTCGGATTTGTGTACACACGATCGGAATTTCCGACAACGGATTTTGTTGTCGGAAAATTTTATAGCCTGCTCTCAAACTTTGTGTGTCGGAAAATCCGATGGAAAATGTTTGATGGAGCATACACATGGTCGGAATTTCCAACAACAAGGTCCTATCACACATTTTCCGTCGGAAAATCCGACCGTGTGTACGGGGCATAAGTTCTCACTCGCTCTTGGTGGGTGCAGAAATGGGCCCTGCTGGGAAATATTAGATCAAGAATTGTAATTACATGCACCTGTTGAACAGGGGCTGAAAAATTAGGCCTTAGGCACTGGTGCTGGTGCCACAACACTGCAACCCCTCACGGACACTCTAGTTGGAACGCAGGAACGAGCCCTGCTGCAAAGTATTGCATCAAAAATTGTAATTACACGCCCCTGTTAAACAGGGGCTGAAAAATTGGGCCTTAGGCACGGGTGCTAGTGCCACAACACTGCAACCCCTCACAGACACTCTAGTTGGAACGCAGGAACGAGCCCTGCTGCAAAGTATTGCATCAAATATTGTAATTACACGCCCCTGTTAAACAGGGGCTGAAAAATTGGGCCTCAGGCACTGGTGCTGGTGCCACAACACTGCAACCCCTCACAGATACTCTAGTTGTAATGCAGAAACGAGCCCTGCTGCAAAGTATTGCATCAAAAATTGTAATTACACGCCCCTGTTAAACAGGGGCTGAAAAGTTGGGCCTTAGGCACTGGTGGTGGCGCCCAGAACCAAAAATGTTCTTACAAGCTATCAGCGTGATCATTGAGGAGGAAGAGGATAATTACTCAGGGATAGTCACTCAGCATCAGCATAGGCAGTCTTTGAAGGGATCTGAGATTTCAAAAAAAAATTATTCAGTTACATCAGCATCAGGTGCTTGGTAGCTGGTGGTGATCCAAGGCTGATTCATTTTTATGAAGGTCAGTCGATCGATCGAGTCGGTGGACAGACGCACCCTGTGATCGGTTACAAAGCCTCCAGCAGCACTGAATGTGCGTTCCGAAAGAACGCTGGATGCAGGACAGGCCAGTAGCTCAATTGCATACTGTGCAAGCTCTGGCCAGTGATCCATCCTCAAGACCCAGTAACCCAGAGGATTTTTGGTGGGAAAGGTGTCCAAATCAGATCTTGCCCCTAGGTATTCCTGCACCATGTAAAACAGACGCTGGCGATGGTTGCTGGAACCGATCATACCTTGGGGCTGCGGACCAAAAAATTGTCTGAACGCATGGGTCAGACGGCCACCTTCTCCACCGCTCCTTCTTTGACTGACCGAAGCCTCAGCAACACGTTGTCCAGAAACAGGAGTTTGTAGCCTCCCAGTCTCTGGGAACGCGTTGCACAGACCTTTCTGCAAGGCCTCCCGAAGATGTTTCATCCTCTGCTCCCTCTGCGATGGCAAGATAAGGTCCGCAACCTTACCCTTGTAACGTGGATCAAGGAGGGTTGCCAGCCAGTATTGGTCCTTCTCCTTGATACCACGAATACGAGGATCCTTACGCAGGCTTTGCAGGATCAGGGAGGCCATGCAGCGTAGGTTTGCTAAGGCATTCGGTCCAGAGTCCTCTGGGTCAATAAAGACGACATGGTCCGCAGCCACCTCCTCCCAGCCATGTACAAGTCCATGTGTTTCTTGGGACTGATCCCTTAAAGACTGCTGCTGATGCTGAGTGCCAGGCTCCACCTCCATACTGACACAATCTTCCTCCTCCTCCTCCTCTTCCTGTGTGATCGGCGGGCACGCAGGAACACTGTCTGGATAAAGGGGGCCTTGAGAGCTAAGGAAGTCCTCCTCTTCCTGCCTCTGTTCTGCCTCAAGTGCCCTGTCCATTATTCCACGCAGCGTGTGCTCCAACAGGTGGACAAGGGGGACAGTGTCACTGACACATGCACTGTCACTGCTTACCATCCTCGTGGCCTCCTCAAATGGCAACAGGACAGTGCATGCATCCCTGATCATAGCCCACTGGCGTGGGGAAAAAAAACCAAGCTCCCCTGACCCTGTCCTGGTGCCATAGTCGCTCAGGTACTCATTGATGGCCCTCTGCTGTGTGTGCAGCCGCTGCAGCATGGCCAACGTTGAGTTCCACCTGGTGGGCATGTCACAGATTAGGCGGTTCTTGGGCAGGTTAAACTCCTTTTGGAGGTCCGCCAGCCGAGCACTGGCATTATATGACCGGCGGAAATGCACACAGACTTTCCAGGCCTGTCTCAGGACATCCTGTAAGCCCGGGTACCTGCCCAAGAACCGCTGCACCACCAAGTTAAGGATGTGAGCCAAACAGGGCACATGGGTCATTTGTCCCTGTCGGTGGGCAGAGAGGAGGTTGGTGCCATTGTCGCAAACCACCATTCCTGCCTTAAGTTGGCGTGGCCTCAACCACCTCTGAACCTGCCCCTGCAGAGCTGACAGAACCTCTGCCCCAGTGTGACTCCTGTCCCCCAAGCACACCAGCTCAAGCACCGCATGGCATCTTTTGGCCTGCGTACTTGCGTAGCCCCTTGAACGGCTACGGAGCACCGCTGGTTCCAAGGACAAAGCACAGGAAGAGGCCATGGAGGAAGAAGAAGAGGAGGGGGTGGAGGAGAGAGGTGTGTCACAATCATTAGCATTTTGGAGGCGTGGTGGCGGAACAACCTCCAACACTACTGCACCTTGTCCTGCATCCTTCCCAGCTGCCAGCAGAGTCACCCAATGCGCCTTGAAACTTAGGTAACGTCCCTGTCCATGCCTGCTGGACCATGAGTCAGCGGTAATATGCACCTTACCGCTGACCGCCCTGTCCAGCAAGGCATGGACATTGCCTTCCACATGCCGGTAGAGAGCCGGAATCGCCTTCCGTGAGAAAAAGTGGTGTTTGGGTACCTGCCACTGAGGAACCGCACATTCCACAAACTCACGGAAGGGGGCAGAGTCTACCAACTGAAAAGGCAGCAGTTGAAGTGCTAGCAATTTAGCCAAGCTAGCATTCAACCGCTGCGCATGTGGATGGCTGGGAGCAAACTTCTTTCGGCGGTGCAGCAGCTGGGGCAGGGAAATTTGCCTGGTACAATCTGACGTCGGTGTACCAAAAGCAGATTGCCCACAAGTACTTGGCTGTGACACACCTAATTCTACACCTTCATTCCTCTCAGTGCAGGTCTCAGAGAGGACTGAAGGTATAGTGGGGTTGGAGATCTCAGCTGATGAGGAGCAAGGAGAGGTCCTCTTTGTTCTTTGGTGTGGGTCTTTTAGATACGCTTGCCAACAAACTGCATGGCAGGTCAACATATGTCTGGTCAAGCATGTGGTACCCAAGCGGGAGATGTTTTGGCCACGCGAGATACGCTTGAGACATATGTTGCAAATAGCAGCGGTGCGATCTGATGCACTCGTCTCAAAAAAGGCCCACACCGAAGAACTTTTTGAATAACGCGCAGAGACTGCAGCGCCCTGCACATGTGGAGCTTTGGGGTGTGATGCAGTCAATGTGCTGCCCTTAGGCTGGCCCCTGGAGGGCATCCTGCCTCGTTGGTGATGTGCCGCCTCCTCCTCCTCCTCCTCTCTCCTATCAGGCACCCACGTTGAGTCAGTGACCTCATCATCCCCTCTCTTCTCATCACTGGAGCAAACCTGCCAGTATGCTGCAGCAGGGGGAGCATGACTGCCAGATTGCTGTCCTTCTTGGGCACCCCCTCTGTCTGTGCTCATGTTACTGTCTTCATCGAGCTCAGTATCATCATCAGAGCCTTCCAAACGCTGGGCATCCTCCTGGAGCATGTACCCAACACTGTGGTCAAACAGTTCGAGGGACTCCTCAGGAGGACATGGTGGGGCTAGGGAAGGAGTAACTGATGACATTGAGCCAAGGGAAGAGGCTGCTGCTTTGCCAGACAAAGTACCCTGGGCATGGGTGAGAGAGGATGAGGAGGATGAGGACGGCTTGGTCATCCACTCAACCAAGTCTTCCGCATGTTGCGGCTCAACACGGTTAGCTGCCGAAAAAAAGGCCAAGAGTGTCCCACGGCCACGTGCTGAGGAGGATGCACCGTCTCCACGACCAGCACTAGACACAGAGCCTGCTTGCCCTCTCTTATTGGCTTGTGACTGTCTGCCTCTCCTTCTTGGCCTTCCAGACATACTAATGGCCTGTAGCTGCACTAAGCTGGGATATATATATATATATATATATATATATATATATATATATATATGTACTGATACTGCAGCTAGCAAAATCAACTGCCTGCCTGTAGTATGAGAACACCACCAACCTTCTACAGGTAGCTTTAGCTGACCACTGTGCAGAGCTCGCAAAAAACTAACTTGTAGCTTTTTTAGCTGCCTGCGGTAGTGATAGGATCAGGAAAACACCACCAACCTTCTACAGGTAGCTTTAGCTGAACACTGTGCAGAGCTCGCAAAAAAAATAACTTGTAGGTTTAGCTGGTCGCTGTGAGGAGGACGCACCACACTAACTTGTAGGTTTAGCTGAACACTGTGAGGTGGACGCACGGCACTAACTTGTAGTTTTAGCTGAACATTGTGAGCAGGATGCACCGCACTAACTTGTAGGTTTAGCTGAACACTGTGAGGTGGATGCACCGCACTAACTTGTAGTTTTAGCTGAACACTGTGAGCAGGACGCACCGCACTAACTTGTAGGTTTAGCTGAACACTGTGAGGTGGACACACCACACTAACTTGTAGGTTTAGCTGAACACTGTGAGCAGGAGGCACCGCACTAACTTCTAGGTTTAGCTGAACACTGTGAGGTGGACGCACCGCACTAAGTTGTAGGTTTAGCTGAACACTGTGAGGTGGACGCACCACACTAACTTGTAGGTTTAGCTGAACACTGTGAGCAGGACGCACCCCACTAACTTGTAGGTTTAGCTGAACACTGTGAGCAGGACGCACCCCACTAACTTGTAGGTTTAGCTGAACACTGTGAGCAGGACGCACCCCACTAACTTGTAGGTTTAGCTGATCACTGTGAGCAGGACGCACTGCACTAACTGTAAATAGTCTAGCTACCTGACTTTGGTACTAATAGGATCAAAAGAACACCAGCAATTTTCTTCAGGTAGCTGTAAATACTGTAACAAGACAAGCCTGCCTGTCAGTAAGAAGATAACAGGAACGGATCTAGCTGAACACTGTGAGCAGGACGCACTGCACTAACTTGTAGCATTAGATGAACACTGTGCAGAGGTCTCACTACACTAACTTGTAGGTTTAACTGAACACTGTGAGCAGGACGCACAGCACTAACTTGTAGTTTTAGCTGAACACTGTGAGCAGGACGCACCGCACTAACTTCTAGGTTTAGCTGAACACTGTGAGGTGGACGCACCGCACTAACTTGTAGTTTTAGCTGAACACTGTGAGCAGGACGCACAGCACTAACTTGTAGTTTTAGCTGAACACTGTGAGCAGGACACACTGCACCAACTGTAAATAGTCTAGCTGCCTGCGGTAGTGATAGGATCAGGAAAACACCACCAACCTTCTACAGGTAGCTTTAGCTGAACACTGTGCAGAGCTCGCAAAAAAATAACTTGTAGGTTTAGCTGGACACTGTGAGGTGGACGCAGCACACTAACTTGTAGGTTTAGCTGAACACTGTGAGCAGGACGCACCCCACTAACTTGTAGGTTTAGCTGAACACTGTGAGCAGGACGCACCGCACTAACTTGTAGGTTTAGCTGAACACTGTGAGCAGGACACACCCCACTAACTTGTAGGTTTAGCTGAACACTGTGAGCAGGACGCACTGCACTAACTGTAAATAGTCTAGCTGCCTGACTGTGGTACTAATACCAAAAGAACACCAGCAATTTTCTTCAGGTAGCTGTAAATGCTGTAACAAGACAAGCCTGCCTGTCAGTAAGAAGATAACAGGAACGGATCTAGCTAAACTGAATACAGTGTATATATATATATATGCAACACCTGGGATGCATATATATACACAATACACTGTAAGTACAGCTAACTGACTGACTGTTCTGCCTAATCTATCTAACTCAAATCAAATGACACTGTCTGTCTCTCTCTCTCTCTCTATCTATGAACGCCGGAACACACACTACACAGGGCCGCCGTGCAGGCGGCCTTATATAGTGTGGGGCGTGTACTAAATCCCCTGAGCCATAATTGGCCAAAGCCTCCTTGGCTTTGGCCAATTACTGCTCTCTGTTCAGACGGCGCTGTGATTGGCCAAGCATGCGGGTCATAGTGCATGCTTGGCCAATCATCAGCCAGCAATGCACTGCAATGCCGCAGTGAATTATGGGCCGTGAAGCGCCACACGAATTTGGCGCGAATGGCCCATATCATTCGCAATTCGGCGAACGGGCGAACAGACGATGTTCGAGTCGAACATGGGTTCGACTCGAACATGAAGCTCATCCCTAATGGAAAGTATGGACCATACAGAAACCCAAATGTGAGGAAGGTCAAGATCATGACTAAAGTTGTGAGAAGTCTGCACAGGACTTTGGGGTATGACGATCCAAGGAGCAATTGAGGAAACGCTGGTCAGACCTGAAATTGAGGGAGCTGGTTCAGTATAAAAGGATCAGGAAAGTGCTGCAAAAAAGTAAGTATTTGTCGTGTGTTCCTATTATTATTATTACTTTCGTGCTAGTACATGTGGCTTTTCTTTACTGTTGTACAGTTTAAAATGCCAAGTTTGAGGTTCGTGGGCACAGTAATCGTTCATATTAAATATTGTTCTTTCGACCACTAATACGATGTTTTTGGCAGATGCAGGTTAACTACATTTGTTCATGCCTATTTGGATTAAAAGAAGTTTATTACATTGTTGTCTTGTTGTGTTTGAAACTATAATGAAATGTCAATTGATTCAGTGTAAGCAGAGGACGCTCAGCAGCTGGACGCATCTGGACGCAGGAGCACTAGCGTGGGACACCATAACAACCTTTTTATGGTGTCCCACGCAGGTGCTCCAGTGGATACTAGGGGTCTCTCCATGTGTGAAACTTGCACAAAACAGGAAAGTATTCCAGCTTTGGAAAGGGAAAAAAATATGTCTTCGCCTTGGAATTCTGCCAAAACAGGCAATTGGATGACACTTCCAAGCAATGTTTCATATTACTATTTCTTGCCTCAAATATCTGTCTGCTAAGTATATCTTTTTTGTATTCACATAGGGGAAATCGGGACATCTGAGGACACAAGGAACCCCACACCTCCTGAAGAAGGGAAACTCAGCACACAACCTAAGCATGTAGATTCAGAACTTGAGGATGTAGATGCAGAACCTGAGGATGTGGATGCAGAGGTTCAGGAAGTGGTCGAAATGGTGTCCACAACAGGTCAGTGTCTGAGACCACAGCTTTAGGTAATAGATGAATGGCTGCATATTTATAATACATGGTGTGTTTTTTATTTTTAGGTGATGTGGATGTTGTGGAAGAAGAAACTCACTTCAGCAGAGCAAGTGCACAAGTCCTCATCAGTGAGATCATGGTGTGCAATCAGGATTTAGAAAAGCTGAAGCAAAATATCAATGATGTTCAAAAAAGACTGAGCAACATAATTGATGTTTTATGCAAAATCTAAACCCAAAAAAATAGTACATTTTGTTGTTATTGTTGTACGTTATTTAAAAGTTTTAAAGTAATTGCAAAGCCAAATTTTAAAGATGCACACAGTGTGTCAACATGTGCTATCTGCCATCATGGGAT
The DNA here is from genome assembly GCA_037952835.1 of Lithobates septentrionalis. Taxonomy (NCBI): domain Eukaryota; kingdom Metazoa; phylum Chordata; class Amphibia; order Anura; family Ranidae; genus Lithobates; species Lithobates septentrionalis. Next base: position 1,513,040 of record JBBDGP010001410.1, on the reverse strand, counting down.
ATCAATGTATGCGTTTTGGGGTGCAACCCCTTCTTCGAAACTAAAGTAGGTGAGAGGAAGGAGTTGCCCCCCGAAACACGTCCTTTAATCCCCCATGATGGGGGCTAGCACATGTTGACACACTGTGGCTTATTTCAAAAAATAAAAAACACTTTGCACTACAAGTTCAATGCAAGTGCACTTGAAAGTGCACTTGTAGGGCAAAGTGGATTGTCCTTTCTGAAATAAGGCCCAGTTTGTCAACATGTGCTAGCTGCCATCATGGGGGATCAATGGATGTGTTTCTGGGGGTGCAACCCTTTCCTCTTACCTGCTTTAGTTTTGAGGAAGGGGTTGCACCCACAAAACGCGTACATTGATATCTCATGATGGTAGATAGCACGTGTTGACACACTATGTGTTTTGTGGCTTTAGCAAAATAGATTTAGGGAAAAAAAACACACATTTTAATAATGGGATCATGAGGGAAATGTAAATTTTGAGTCCCAATTTGTGTGCATCTTCAAAATTTGGCTTTTACAGTGGTGAGATCACTTCATCTGATGAAGGCAAAATCAACACAGTTTTGACATACTAATGTCTCATATGGCCTTCACTTTGTCAAAGTTGAACTTTGTAAGTTCCTGAGTTGGGGATATGTATGTTATGGTTTTAAACATGCCTGTTTAGCCAAAAAAAGGCTATATCTACTGTCAAACATACATGTTATACACCAAAGATGTTGGTTTGTTAAAAAACCCTTTTATAACGCACATGTGAATGTGCTTGGAGTAAAATGTTTTATACTCAACAATGTGTGGCTTCTTCTTTCAATGTTCAATACAAATTTTTAAAGTAAGTTGGTATAGTTACAGGGACAATAGGGGTTATTTACTAAGGGCAAATCCACTTTGCACTACAAGTAGATATGTGCATTAGTTTTCGTCCGAATGCATTTTCGTCCAAATTTCAGGTATTTTCGTTATCCTTTTAACAAACGATAATGAAAGTGCAGGTTCCGAAAAACGAAAAATCCGACATAAACAAATGCTTTATTTTCCTTTTCGTTGCTACAACATTTTGATATAGATAGGAGATTCGACTTGATGATGACAATAACAATCTGTGTCCATCAAACCTGTGGTCGAATGTGCCTAACCTTAACTCTATTAGTCCAAGATTATTCTACATAGAGAGAAATGATTCAACATAGAGAGAAAAGATTCGACATAGGGGAGAAAAGATTTGACGTAGGGGAGAAAAGATTCGACATAGGGGAGAAAAGATTCGACGCAGGGGAGAAAAGATAAATAAAAATAATGATGATGATGAATGTTATTGGCTGATTGTAACCAAAGAGGAGGAGCAGTAAAATAGCTAGAACTAAGTACACACATACTTTGGCTTATGGTGTCTGTTGAAAGTTCTAAGAAGATTCGACGGAGCAGGTAAACTATACGGCGTCGTACAGTTTAGCTGCTCCGTCGAATCTTCTTTGAACATTCGACAGACACCATAAGCCTTCAATGACAGATTCTACCTTAATTTGGATTTTCGGACGAATGCAATTTTTAACGAAAAACAAAATAAATAGAAACGAATTTCAGGAGTAACTAAATAAATTTATTTTTTGGCCGAAAACAAAATTCCGAAACAAAATATTTCAGTGTGCACATGTCTAACTACAAGTGCACTTGCAGTGCACTTGTAGTGCAAAGTGGATTTGCCTTTAGTAAATAACCCCCAATGTGCTGTTAAATTTGCCTAAATCAGGCCATTTTAAGGACTACAAGCAATTAATTAATAGAGTTGAAAAGGATGATTACTTTTATCATTAATGCATTACTTACATTAACAACAAAAACATTGTGTGTGTGTAGCAGACCCATAGCACAACAGAACATAATAGTTAGCTGAAGAAGAGATTGTCACCTCATGTATCAAATAAGTTCCGTTTGCACTATTGAAGAAAATGGCCAAAAATAAAAGGCAATTGGAAAACCTAGGAGACAGATTAGAAACACAAGCAGTAAATCAAATGAAATATGAGTTTAGTTTTTCACAAAAAATGTATTTGAAAGGGCTTACAGATTCTCTGGCATATCAATTGCCCCACTACCCACGAAGTACTCCACATAGCTTTGCCGTACTTCGCGGGCGCTTTGGGGGGTCAAGCAAGGACGGCCAGCTTCAAGCACCGTCATTCTTTCTGCCAGTGAGTCGGCCTCAGTCGCAACAGAGGCCAGATAGTTGGCTGCCATCTTATACAGAAAATTATGTAGAATGCAGCAGCTTAAAAATGTGGTTGAGTTTGTATTCGGACATATTTATGGCCGTTTGGAAAAGTCGGAACTGGCTGGCCATTATGCCAAAGGCATTTTCAACCACTCTTCTGGCACGGGCCAGCCGATAATTAAAAACCCTCTGGTCTGGGGTCCGGGTTCTCATGGGGAACGGCCTCATCAAATGCTCCCCCAGTGCAAAGGCCTCATCCGCTACAAAGACAAACGGGAGGCCCGCCGCGTTATCTGCTGGAGGTGGCAAACCCAATCTGCCATTCTGGAGACACCTGTAAAATTCAGTCTGGGCGGTGACTCCTCTATCCAACATACGGCCATTCTTCCCCACGTCCAGATAGAGAAACTCTTAAGTCGCTGACACCACCGCCAACAACACAATACTACTGTACCCCTTGTAGTTGTAGTAGTATGACCCTGAGTTGGGGGGTGGGACGATCTGGACATGCTTCCCATTTATCGTACCACCGCAGTTGGAAAAGTCCCACTGCTGGTCGAATTGGGAGGCCACAGTCTGTCATTCCTGTGGGTTGGAAGGAATCTGTGGAGTCAAACAAGAAAAAAAAAGAGTACATTTGCACATAACATTGCAAGCAGATTAGACACAAACATTCTTGGCCAACATAAGTAGAACATTTATTGAAATTAGTATTTAAAGACAAAAGTATAAGGTCCACTTATCAGATTCCTCCCCCCCTTGGTCCATTGGAAAACTTTTATGGGGGGGACGGGAGATGTTTTGGACAGGTAACCATCTCCACTTCATTGAGAGCTGAATGCATAAATAATGTGTGTTACTTTGGCCAGCCCCTCCTTACTAACACTATTGGCAGGCCACTGGACAGGTAAGAAGTGTCATAATCCAAAAATATAAATACACACTGTCCAAATTTAAGCCCATTTTTACATTCTGCAATTACCTATCAAGATAATAGGAGAAAAACTTTAAACAGTACCATTTGAAAGTATTCAGGCAGGCACGTGCACTACATGCTTTGGTGAATTCATCCATAAATATGAACACAAAAGAGGTAGGTATAGTGTATATGGGTTTGGCAAAGTCAGCAGATAGAGTATTGGTATCGGTTGACTTAGCGGTTGGGGGAGGGAGGGTTCTAAATGAGTTTTGGATAGCATGCTGGGGAGGTTAGTGAAGGCAAATATGCATGAAGGACAAAAAAAGAACATTAAAAGCCTGCAGCATGCATGAGGACAAAGCGGACATTTACATCATATTACAATCATGGTAATTATGGAATGATGAAATAAATACAATACATTAGCAAACATTAATTACATAGAATGTGATGTCAAAGGATAAACCAAGTACCGCAAGGTAGCGACAAGCCTTTGCTCGGGAGTGATGGCTTGCCGCATGCAGGTGTCCTGCTTGGTAATATAGGGGAACAGCAAAGCCAACAGACAGTGAAAAACAGGGTCCGTCATCCGGAGATAGTTCCTGAAATCATCAGGATAATTCTCCTGGAGCTACCGCAGCAAAGGCATATGAGAGAATTGGTCATGATTAAGTAACCAATTCTTGATCCATGAACTCCTCCCCCCCCTGTTCATGGACTGGACTTGGGTCAAAGCAAGAACTCCAACACCAAGCCCAACAACAGCACAAACTCTACGACGAGTACGTAACCGCAACATGGCTAGAAAACGGTCCGCTGCTCCGAACGAACGCACTGAAAATCAGAAAGGGCCTGAGAAGAACGAGCTGAAAATCAGAAATGAGCAGACAAGAACGAACAGAAAAACAGAAGCGAACTAGCAATAGAACACACTGAAAGACAGGAATGAACTGACAACACGCTCTGAAGAACAGATACGAACCGACAAGCACAAACTGAAAAGCAGAAACGAACTGAAAAGCACAAGGCTGAAAAGCGTGAATCGTCTCTCACCAAACTTCTACTAACACGAGATAAACATGAGATTAGCAGAAGGAGGATGGGGTGGCTATTGAATTTCCTTTATATCAGCTGGTCGTACGTGTTGTATGTCACCACGTTCTCACGTTCAGAAGTGTTGACCAACATTTGTGTGACAGTGTGTATGGAAGACAAGTTTGAGCCAACAGCCTTCGAACAAAAGTCCATGGTGGAAAGTCCGATCGTGTGTATGCAGCATAACTGTAATGGTTCCAGGTTTGGGTGTCTCAAAATGCAATGGCATCTTTGGAGACCCTGTGAAAGTGTGCCCTAGAGTGTGCAGTGCTGTACCCTACACTAATACTCCACTAGTGTGTGGTAGCATTTGAAGCATTCACCGATGCAAAGACCAGGTTTGCAAGGACAGGAGGGACAGGAGGGATAATAATAGCCTATATCCACGCTTGCTGCAGATACAATATCTTCTTTGGGGTGATCGATTGGTAGGGGTATAAGTAAGGACATACAGAAAATGCCTGTCATGCGGCTCACTGCATTTGTATTGGGAAGTTGGGGTGCAGCACCATCTGGAAACAGAAGTGCTGTGGTGATCTCTTCCTGGAATTTAAGGAAGGATCCAGTTCCTGACGCTTTGTATAGCACTTAAAGAGGAAATAAACTCTCCCACTCTGTTGCCACTTTTTATTTAGACCATTGTATAAAGTTATAAGCAAACATCACCCATTGTAAATAAGCCTCAATCGCATATTACTTACATTTTATTAAAATTTTTATAAATGATTTCTCCAGGGATTAGGCTGTGCCATTTTAGGAATTGTTTCCCGAGTCTGCACTGCAAATTACTTCCGCCCCCCCTTCCATGTATATCTTGCTGTATTCTCGCACATGCGTGGTCGTGACTTAACCAAGTCTTTGTTTCGATCCGACATTGCTATGGCGACTGTGCTCCACCGCTCATAGCCGATCTGACAGTGCAGAATTACACAGTAGTTTTGCCGTTCTCATATTGTGTGCCTGTCAGGCTGCTGTATTCTGCGGCTATGTAGACCAATGGCAAAGTATACACCCCATGTGATGTCACGCGGTCACATGAGGTGTAGCAGGAAGTTCAGAAAGAATCTGAAGTCACGCAGGTTTTGATTGCAGTGCCGCTGGGAGAGGAAATCACTTCCACGGCATCCTGTCAATGGAGAGACTGTGTAACGGCACTCAGAGCGTGCTGTGAAAAATGGGAGAGATGCGCCGGTGATGTCACTACACAGAACGGGACGTATTGCAAGAAAAGTAAGCAAGTAAGGAGACATCTACAAGCAGCAACCATTAGGGTTTTTTAAGCAGATTAAAATGTGATAAAGTTGTGGGGGAGGAGTTTACAGCCACTATAAGCATTCAGCAGAGCCAATTGGGATAAGTATACATACACTTTTTTGTACCAGCGTCTGGTCGTACAGGCAGTTAAGTACGGTGACATTAACTGGTCTTTGAGGTCCACCTCTCCCATATTAAGGTTGTATTCATGGACACATAGGGGTTTCTCCATAACACCAGTCGCCGTTGGGATCTGTGTGAAGGGAGGACAGAACGAAAACATTCCGATTATCCCTCCACTTCACTGCGAGCAACTTATTACTTCTCAAGCAGGCTCTCTCCCCCAGTCTAAGTCAGGTCTCTACAAGCCACTGGGGTAAGCCCCGGCGATTAGATCGCACACTGCCACATGGGCCAATTCAATGATCAAACAAGTGACTAAAAAGTGGCACACTTGTGTAATAATTGTCCACGTACAAGTGGTACCCCTTTCCTAATAAGGGTGACACCAAATCCCACACAATCTTACCAGCGCTCCCTATGTAGTTTGGGCAGTTCTCAGGCTCTGCGTGACTATCTTTTCCCTCGTAAACCATAAAACTATATGTATAGCCTGTTGTCCTGTCACAGAGCTTATACATCTTGACCCCATACCTGGCACGCTTGCTGGGAAGATACTGTTTGAATGACAAGTGGCCAGAAAACTTAATCAGGGACTCATCAATGCAGACAACTTGATTGGGAATAAAAAAGGCTGCAAACTGTTTGTTGAAGGAACAAATTTTGTGGAGCCGATCATATCCAGGGTCACCCCAAGGATGACAGAGTTCATTGTCATTAAAATGCATGAACCGCAAGATCTGCTCATATTGTGTTCTGGTCATGGAGGCAGAGAACACGGGCATATGGTGAATTGGGTCAGTGGACCAATATGATTGCAACTCACTTTTTTAGTTATGCCCATGAGGAGGGATAGGCCCAGGAAGGTCTTGAATTCGGAAACCGTAGTAGGTTTCCAATCTCTGTCAAGGGTCAACTGGGGATTAGCGGTGAAGAAATTGACCAGCATACAAATTGGTTTGGTCCACAATAGATCTATAGAGATCTTCCATGAAAAACAGCAAATAAAAATCAAGTGATGTAAAATCAACTGTTTCCACCTGAATTCCAGGTTGGCCAGTGATTGGGGGAAGTACGGGTGCTGCAGAAGTGGTGGGCTTCCAATCAGGATTGGCAAATGCAGCAGGAAGGGCACTAAGGGCTCAACAGGCCTGTGTTTGTCTTCTTGGTGGCTGCAGGACACTGCTTGTGCTAGCCACCGCACTTATGGGACTTGCCACGTCACCACGTGATACTGCAGTGCTAGATGTACAACCAGGATGTACTAGGCCGCTGGTGCTTGCTAGTTCACCAGAAGGATGAGGGTTGAAAGGGTTAACTGGGGGCAATCAAGTGGTTAAACCTTTATTAGGGGGGTACCCTAAAGATACCTGGGCCTATTACTAACTGCCACTAACTGCCCTAACGCTGATTAGAGACACAAGTGACACCAATGCAGTGATCAGTGAAAAATCTAAAAACTGCACTTGGGGACACTGTGACAGGGAGTGAAGGGAGTTAACTGGAGGGGCGATCTGAGGTGATCGGGGGTGAAAAGTGTGCCTACGTGTACTGGTGTTAGTGTAGTGTTGATGCAACTCACAGTTAGATGTCCTCTCTCCTCTCTCTGGAACTGAAAATAATTCCAGGAAAGGAGATGACATCACTTCCCCTGCCTGTGTTTCCACTTAGAGGCAAGGGAAGCAATTAATTCGACAGAACCCGTCCATTAAGGGCGCATGGGCGCCACCCCCCATCTATGCATCCGGCCCCCATGCAAGACGCCGGATGCATGAATTACGAAGGGGGGGGTGTTTTTTTGAAGAGGCTCTAATAGGCTTCAAAATAGGATTGGCTCGGGGTGTAGAGCACTGCAAACCAAGCCCACCTCGTTCTGTGATAATAGCAAATAAATATTCACTATTTGCACACTCATTCTCATCCCGGCCAATCAGGAAGTGGGTCTGAGACCCATTTCTCATTTGGCCGAAAGGAGAAGCATTCTGATTGGCTGCTGAGGAGGAGGGAGGAGACAGAAGTTGCTGTGATGCCCACGGAGGAGAGCAGGGGAAGCCCAGGTGAAGCGCTGTCCGCCATAGATGGGGGTACGTGCTCTGGACCCGACTGACCAGAGGAGGAGGGGGGGTTTGCGGGTTACCAAAAAATTACCACCATCTGCCACTGATAACCATTTTAAATGTTTTTCATTCATTGGCATATTTTTCTAGTTAGCATATTTTATAACAGGTTGCTTTCCACTTTAATAGCCAGGGCCAACCCACTGTCCATCAAAATGCTTCTCTCTGTGAGAATCAGAATGACAGTTCAGCCGGTCATCCCTGACCTGTCCCTCATGACAGTGCTACTTGTGTCCTTTTTACCAAAAGTTTGCAAATTGGTCTTGAAAAAAAAAAAAGAAAAAATAACAAGATTTGGCTCCTGTAGACTTCAGTGGAGTTCAGGCATTGTGTCATTATGTTCAGGTTTCACAGATTTCAGGCATCTGGCAAACTGCACCTAGGCCAGTTCCCTCATCACTAACTGCCAACACATCTAAGGACTGGTAAACTGCAATATATTCATTTTTCTTTCTTTCTTTGGTTTAGGTATTTTTTTATTATAGACATTGTGGGTTGGAAGGGGTTTAAGGCATAAATAAATAAGCATAATTTAAAATTTAAATAGGTTTGATTTAGAAGCGATTCATACCTAGAACATAATGGTATCACACAAAAAAAAAGCATATCGCTTTTCAGAGGAGCCGCAATGACAGCCGTGTAAAAGAACGCTTAGCGTTACACATTGCCGTGTTTTGCTGTAACATATGCTAAACTGCACATTTTACAACACATTACTATAAATAACCAATGTGAATGAGATCTTTTAGTCTCCATCTTTTTTTTGGGAGTGACAATAAAAGGTATTCAGATTAAGAAGAGTTCCCAAGCATAAATGCAGTTGTAGTATTTTTGAGATGGAGCTCAGACTACATTTGTAACAACAGTTCAGGTCATCTTTTTGATCTGTTGGTTTTTGCACTTGTAAAAGCAACTTGTATTTATTTACTTCAATATTACCGCAACAAAACGTTTCAGTGAGTGTTCTAAAGTAGGAAGTGTTCTTGTATAACAGAGATCAACCTCAGCATCTGAAAGCTGCTAGTAAACACTCTAAAGGTCAACCCAGCAGAAACAATAAGGGAAAGAAACCCTCTTTATGAATGTTACACAGCAAAGATAAATCAGCGCGCTCATGGTGTTAAGGACACATGGATATAAATCTCAACTCACTGGTAACTGAAAATAGTCCAGCAAGCCCCTCTTTGCTTTGTGTGCCATTCATTCTGTTGTGTTATTTATTCAGGAGTAAGTCTGTTACAAGTTATCATCCAAATGTCATTCTGACAGCTCTAAGTAGACTTCCCACGTTTGATTTATTTTCTTAAACCTCAATCATGAAAAGCAATGAATTATCTCTAAATTAGTACTTGCAAGTTGACTGTTATAGTCATCTTTTCAAACAGAACAGAAACAGACAGATATAGAAAAAAAACAACTGAATCCAGTTATGTATTCATTAAAAATAATTTTTGCATACAAGTACCTGGATTTGTATTAATAGCAGCCGGCTTATAACTCCTGCAAGGCAGCACATATTTGGCAGTGCTGTTAGGGTCCTTTCACACGGGCTGTCCGATCAGGTCTGTCTGTCAGTTTTTGAGGTGGACCTGATCGATCCCTCTAGTCTCCTCTATGGAGTGGCACATATCTGCTGACACCCACATCCGATCCGATCCTGCACGCAAAAACCCAGACTAATGTTGGCCCTATTTTCCATCCATCTGGCAGATAGGATACGATTGGATGAAAACAGACAAGGTATCTGGTTCCATCTGATTTCCCCGTAGAGGAAGGCGGGAGTGTGTACATGTCCGCTCTGCATAGTGAGCGGACATTAACCTGTCATTTACCTGTCATTCACCTGCTCAGCGATCCCTCCGCTGAGCAAGCAGAATTTGTAACACGGTGGCACCCGTGTGAAAGGACCCTAAGTCCGTATACTGACAGGAGCAAAGAGCAGAAAAATGTTCATTAAAACACGTTGCTGCTTCTTCATTTTCCATTTCTAGGTTGAGGTGGATCCTAGACCAGATTTTAACTGCAATTTAGTCTGCAGCAACTGGCTATGATGTCTAGAAGAGGTGCTTGGATCAAAAGGCTGGCTGAACAGCATTACAAATCTCTTGGCATGTAAAATAGTTCAAATACAGTATAATTTCAAGTTAGCGCCTTGCCTGGAATTCATTTCTAACTAAGTGTATATTTTGTTCAATACTTTTTATTGCATACGTTTGTATTAATGTTGTAGTAAACTCACAATCCATAATTGTGTTCATTATAATCAGTGTGCTTTAACTTACTGGCCCATGTCCTTTACACCTTCCTTACTAGACCCTGTTAGTAGATGTAGCCCGTAGATTTCTCATTTCGTGATGTCACTGGCGCCTGCGCAATTAGTCCACTATTCAAAGCATGATTTGTCTGCTAAAAGCTGGAGATGGCCTCCTGCCGTTCCATCGTTATCAGCACTCACGGCACTGTAGTACTGATCCCCGGCCGAGTTCTGAAACACCCCATGTGACTAGCCACATCACAGGGGTGTTACTAAGGCCATCATCATAGAGAAAGGGAAGAAGTATTAGCATGTTGGATGTGGAAGAGGAGACTCAATATGGCCCCAGCTTCTCCCGGAACACAAAGCAAACACAGTAAGCAAATTAACACTTATAATTATAGATTTTTCTGGCAATTATATGGTGATCGGCATTGTATGGTGATCGGGAAGCATACTTACCATTACCTCACTGGTCACCACTAAGGCATTAGATCTCCCAAGTGGGGTTATTTGCCAATTTTACCTGGCAAGAATTACTGGGGCTGGTGTGAGAGAAAAACAATATAAGATTAGTGCAATGTATGAGAAGGCCTTCAAATGTGGCACCCCTTCCAATACACGCTTACCTACTGTAGCCTACTGTTCCTGATAATTCCTACCTTGACTTATCTGCTCCTTAGCACTGCCACCTACTCTTTACTATCATCACCTGCCCCTTACTAGTATTACCTTGATTTTAACCAGCCAATCTTCTGCTACCTAGGGTTGCCACCTCATCCCTTTAAAAGTGAACACATATTAACTACACAGGTTCTGTGGCTGATTGAGGTGGTAATTAAACTCACTTGGTGCCTTATCTGCATTAAATTAGCTTCAGAACCTATGTAATTCATATGTGTTTGGGTTTAAAGGGATGAGGTGGTAACAATAGTGCTATCCCTCATTACTTCTATCATTTTCTTATGTGTCCCTAACTTCAGCAATTCTGGGAATGTTAGGTGAGTCATTATCGAGGTTGAGAGAAGTTATTTTAAAACTTGAATGATAAGTTAGCTTTTGGATCTGCTTGGCCCAGGTGGGTCTGCAAAATGTAAATAGTAAGCAATTTAGAAGGATGGAGGAACCACACTGGTCCTAAGTAAGTGCAGTAGGCCTTTACTATTACCAGCAAAGGTAATACATATCATCCAACACATTTGGGGTCTCACTGACCCCACTTCTTCAGGGATTGAAATAGTGGAAATGTTTAATGATGCTGGATTCTAGTAAACTGTTATGGGTATTGAGAAGCTTGCATTAGAGTCTCCAGCTATTTGAGGGCCCATAAGAGATTTGCTGGTAAATGGCAATATTACCTAAAAGGTATGTATTTTTTGCAAATTGAATATTTCCGTAAACATATAGTTCTTATATAGCAGAAAAACCAAAAATCTTTACAATGTAAATAAATAACTTATTTAATATGTATTGAATCAAATACAGGCTACAAAAAAAGTACCAGGCTGTTCAAACCGAAAGTCAACATAACATTTGTAGCAGACTCTTGATTAGTTAAGTCATTTAAACTATATTGTGGATCAACTAATCTCTGTTCTGCCAAATGATATGGCTTCATTTGCATCTTTCTGCATGTGAATATAGCTGAAAACGGATGTAATATGAATATCTGCTTGTTGTTATCTGAGCGGCAATATGTGTTCTACTAGATCAAATGCATTTAGGTCTTTTCCTACCAATTACCATTTACTGACAAATTTACCAGCCAATCTAAAGAATTAGTTTGGGACTGATTCATACCCTACTCTAATTTTAGGTTTTAAGCAGGAAACCAATTGACACAGCTCAGGTATCATTGTAATTGCACTACTTCAGAATTATAGTTGAACGGTATATTCATTCTTTTTGCAATCAGAAGCTGTGATCTCTATATTCATTCCCTGAGGACATTTCCAGTGACATTTTGTATAGAATGGCATTATGATTTTAAACATAATTGCATAGTTAATAGGAAAATGCATATTTCACTCTGCACTTAATGACCCATTGAGCTAACCAATACTACCCAAGAACATTTATGTAAATGTTTTAAGATGACAGGACATAATTCCTACACTATGTCTACTGTTCCTTTACATTTCAATGGAATTAGAACCTAGCATGCTTATACATATACAACAATGTTCTTTAACCCCAAGGGCAATTCATTAAGTTGTAATCACGCAATGGTGCTTTTATTGACACCAGTGAAAGTGCTTGTGATTTGGTTTAATGAACTATTCTACCATTGATAACACTAAGGTTCTGTAAGAGTCAGGAACTAAATGTAGATAGAGTAAAGAGGTTGTGTCTTTTGTACCGAAATGAAGACACAATTAGCATTTGCATATCTAGAGCCTCTAGGCAAATATCCTTTGATGCCCTAAGTCAGATTCTAATGCCGCGTACACACGAGCGGACATTACGGCGGACTTTGCCCGGCGGACTTTTCGACGTACTTTCCGACGGACTTTGTGAATGAACGGACTTGCCTACACACAATCCACCAAAGTCCGTCGAATTCGTACGTGATGACGTACGACCGGACTAAAACAAGGAAGTTCATAGCCAGTAGCCAATAGCTGCCCTAGCGTGGCTTTTTGTCCGTCGAACTAGCATACAGACGGCGGACTTTTCGACCGGACTCGATTTCAACGGATAAATTTAAAACAAGTTTCAAATCTAATTCCGTCGAACTTTTGAGAAAACAAAGTCCGCTGGAGCCCACACACATCGAATTGTCCGACGAAATCCAGTCCGCCGGGCAAAGTCCGCCGTAATGTCCGCTCGTGTGTACGCGGCATTACAGCTTACAAATACGACTAACTGACCTGTTTCTTGCAACCAACGGCTTACATCATTCAAAATTTCGGTTTGTGATTGTCTTTGCAAACTATATGCTATTGACTTCTTTTCAAATGTCACCATAGCTCTAAAATAATGTACTTAGCTACAGAGCAATCTTTCTGAGAAGGCCAAGCCCCCCTAGTACTAATAGTTCATTTCAGTTTTTGGGAATCACTGTTGAACTGACCTTTTGGCAACTGTGAGTTTTTTAATAACAACTTTATTAGTGAGATTTATCCAATACAGTACACTAATATTTTTCTAAAATTAAGTCTACAACAATTTAATCACTTCTGCAGTAGGGATGAGCTTTGTGTTCGAGTCGAACCCATGTTCGACTCGAACATCGGCTGTTTGGTCGTTCGCTGAATTGCGAACGATATGGGCCGTTCGCGCCAAATTCGTGTGGCGCGTCACGGCCCATAATTCGCTGCGGCATCGCAGTGCATTGCTTGCTGATGAATGGCCAAGCATGCACTATGACCCGCATGCTTGGCCAATCACAGTGCCGCCTGAACAGAGAGCCGTAATTGGCCAAAGCCAAGGAGGCTTTGGCCAATTATGGCTCAGGGGATTTTGTACACGACCCACACTATATAAGGCCGCCTGCACGGCGGCCCTGTGCAGTGTGTTCCGGTGTGCTTAGAGAGAGAGAGACAGTGTCATTTCATTTGAGTTAGCTAGATTAGGCAGGACAGTCAGTCAGTTAGCTGCACTTAAAGTGTATTGTGTATATATATGCATCCCAGGTGTTGCATATATATATATACACTGTATTCAGTTTAGCTAGATCCGTTCCTGTTATCTTCTAGACTAGTTACATTTAGTGCAGTGCATCCTGCTCACAGTGTTCAGCTAGATCCGTTCCTGTTATCTTCCTACTGACAGGCAGGCTTGTCTTGTTACAGTATTTACAGCTACCTAAAGAAAATTACTGGTGTTCTTTTGATCCTATTAGTACCACGGTCAGGCAGCTAGACTATTTACATTTAGTACAGTGCGTCCTGCTCACAGTGTTCAGCTAGATCCGTTCCTGTTATCTTCCTACTGACAGGCAGGCTTGTCTTGTTACAGTATATAAAGCTACCTAAAGAAAATTACTGGTGTTCTTTTGATCCTATTAGTACCACGGTCAGGCAGCTAGACTATTTACATTTAGTACAGTGCGTCCTGCTCACAGTGTTCAGCTAGATCCGTTCCTGTTATCTTCCTACTGACAGGCAGGCTTGTCTTGTTACAGTATATAAAGCTACCTGAAGAAAATTACTGGTGTTCTTTTGATCCTATTAGTACCACGGTCAGGCAGCTAGACTATTTACATTTAGTGCAGTGCGTCCTGCTCACAGTGTTCAGCTAGATCCGTTCCTGTTATCTTCCTACTGACAGGCAGGCTTGTCTTGTTACAGTATATAAAGCTACCTGAAGAAAATTACTGGTGTTCTTTTGATCCTATTAGTACCACGGTCAGGCAGCTAGACTATTTACATTTAGTACAGTGCGTCCTGCTCACAGTGTTCAGCTAGATCCATTCCTGTTATCTTCCTACTGACAGGCAGGCGTGTCTTGTTACAGTATATAAAGCTACCTGAAGAAAATTACTGGTGTTCTTTTGATCCTATTAGTACCACGGTCAGGCAGCTAGACTATTTACATTTAGTGCAGTGCGTCCTGCTCACAGTGTTCAGCTAGATCCGTTCCTGTTATCTTCCTACTGACAGGCAGTCTTGTCTTGTTACAGTATATAAAGCTACCTGAAGAAAATTACTGGTGTTCTTTTGATCCTATTAGTACCACGGTCAGGCAGCTAGACTATTTACATTTAGTGCAGTGCGTCCTGCTCACAGTGTTCAGCTAGATCCGTTCCTGTTATCTTCCTACTGACAGGCAGGCTTGTCTTGTTACAGTATATAAAGCTACCTGAAGAAAATTACTGGTGTTCTTTTGATCCTATTAGTACCACGGTCAGGCAGCTAGACTATTTACAGTTAGTGCAGTGCGTCCTGCTCACAGTGTTCAGCTAAACCTACAAGTTAGTGGGGTGTGTCCACCTCACAGTGTTCAGCTAAAGCTACCTGTAGAAGGTTGGTGGTGTTCTCATACTACAGGCAGGCAGATGATTTTGCTAGCTGCAGTATCAGTACATATATATATATATATATATCCCAGCTTAGTGCAGCTACAGGCCATTAGTATGTCTGGAAGGCCAAGAAGGAGAGGCAGACAGTCACAAGCCAATAAGAGAGGGCAAGCAGGCTCTGTGTCTAGTGCTGGTCGTGGAGACGGTGCATCCTCATCAGCACGTGGCCATGGGACACGCTTGGCCTTTTTTTCGGCAGCTGGCCGTGTTGAGCCGCAACATGCGGAAGACTTGGTCGAGTGGATGACCAAGCCGTCCTCATCCTCTCTCACCCATGCCCAGGGTGCTTTGTCTGGCAAAGCAGCGGCCTCTTCCCTCAGCTCAATGTCATCGGTGACTCCTTCCCTAGCTCCACCATGTCCTCCTGAGGAGTCCCTCGAACTGTTTGACCACAGTGTTGGGTACATGCTCCAGGAGGATGCCCAGCGTTTGGAAGGCTCTGATGATGATACTGAGCTCGATGAAGGCAGTAACATGAGCACGGAGAGAGGGGGTGCCCAAGAAGGACAGCAATCTGGCAGTCATGCTCCCCCTGCTGCAGCATACTGCCAGGTTTGCTCCAGTGATGAGGAGGGAGGGGATGATGAGGTCACTGACTCAACGTGGGTGCCTGATAGGAGAAAGGAGGAGGAGGAGGAGGCGGCACATCACCAACGAGGCAGGATGCCCTCCAGGGGCCAGCCTAAGGGCAGCACATTGACTGCATCACACCCCAAAGCTCCACATCTGCAGGGCGCTGCAGTCTCTGCGCGTTATTCAAAAAGTTCTTTGGTGTGGGCCTTTTTTGAGACGAGTGCATCAGATCGCACCGCTGCTATTTGCAACATATGTCTCAAGCGTATCTCACGTGGCCAAAACATCTCCCGCTTGGGTACCACATGCTTGACCAGACATATGTTGACCTGCCATGCAGTTCGTTGGCAAGCGTATCTAAAAGACCCACACCAAAGAACAAAGAGGACCTCTCCTTGCTCCTCATCAGCTGAGATTTCCAACCCCACTAGACCTCCAGTCCTCTCTGAGACCTACAGTGAGAGGAATGAAGGTGTAGAATTAGGTGTGTCACAGCCAAGTACTTGTGGGCAATCTGCTTTTGGTACACCGACGTCAGATTGTACCAGGCAAATTTCCCTGCCCCAGCTGCTGCACCGCAGAAAGAACTTCGTTCCCAGCCATCCACATTCCCAGCGGTTGAATGCTAGCTTGCCAAAATTGCTAGCACTTCAACTGCTACTTTTTCAGTTGGTAGACTCTGCCCCCTTCTGTGAGTTTGTGGAATGTGCGGTTCCTCAGTGGCATGTACCCAAACGCCACTTTTTCTCACGGAAGGCGATTACGGCTCTCTACCGGCATGTGGAAGGCAATGTCAATGCCTCGCTGGACAGAGCGGTCAGCGGTAAGGTGCATATTACCACTGACTCATGGTCCAGCAGGCATGGACAGGGACGTTACCTAGGTTTCACGGCGCATTGAGTGACTCTGCTGGCAGCTGGGAAGGATGCAGGACAAGGTGCAGTAGTGTTGGAGGTTGTTCCGCCACCACGCCTCCAAAATGCTAATGATTGTGACACACCTCTCTCCTCCACCCCCTCCTCTTCTTCTTCCTCCATGGCCTCTTCCTCGGAACTAGCGGTGCTCCGTAGTCATTCAAGGGGCTACGCAAGTACGCAGGCCAAAAGATGCCATGCAGTGCTTGAGCTGGTGTGCTTGGGGGACAGAAGCCACACTGGGGCAGAGGTTCTGTCAGCTCTGCAGGGGCAGGGTCAGAGGTGGTTGACGCCAAGCCAACTTAAGGCAGGAATGGTGGTTTGCGACAATGGCACCAACCTCCTCTCTGCCCTCCGACAGGGACAAATGACCCATGTGCCCTGTTTGGCTCACGTCCTTAACTTGGTGGTGCAGCGGTTCTTGGGCAGGTACCCGGGCTTACAGGATGTCCTGAGGCAGGCCAGGAAAGTCTGTGTGCATTTCCGCCGGTCATATAATGCCAGTGCTCGGCTGACGGACCTCCAAAAGGAGTTTAACTTGCCCAAGAACTGCCTAATCTGTGACATGCCCACCAGGTGGAACTCAACGTTGGCTATGCTGCAGCGGCTGCACATGCAGCAGAGGGCCATCAATGAGTACCTGTGCGACTATGGCACCAGGACAGGGTCAGGGGAGCTTGGTTTTTTTTCCCCATGCCAGTGGGCCATGATCAGGGATGCATGCACTGTCCTGTCACCATTCGAGGAGGCCACGAGGATGGTGAGCAGTGACAGTGCATGCATCAGTGACACTGTCCCCCTTGTCCACCTGTTGGAGCACACGCTGCGTGGAATAATGGACAGGGCACTTGAGGCAGAACAGAGGCAGGAAGAGGAGGACTTCCTTAGCTCTCAAGGCCCCCTTTATCCAGACAGTGTTCCTGCGTACCCGCCGATCACACAGGAAGAGGACGAGGAGGAGGAGGAGGAAGATTGTGTCAGTATGGAGGTGGAGCCTGGCAATCAACATCAGCAGTAGTCTTTAAGGGATCAGTCCCAAGAAACACATGGACTTGTACGTGGCTGGGAGGAGGTGGCTGCGGACGTTGTCGTCCTTAGTGACCCAGAGGACTCCGGACCGAATCCCTCAGCAAACCTACGCTGCATGGCCTCCCTGATCCTGCAAAGCCTGCGTAAGGATCCTCGTATTCGTGGTATCAAGGAGAAGGACCAATACTGGCTGGCAACCCTCCTTGATCCACGTTACAAGGGTAAGGTTGCAGACCTTATCTTGCCATCGCAGAGGGAGCAGAGGATGAAACATCTTCGGGAGGCCTTGCAGAAAGGTCTGTGCAACGCGTTCCCAGAGAATGGGAGGTTACAAACTCCTGTTTCTGCACAACGTGTTGCTGAGGCTTCGGTCAGTCAAAGAAGGAGCGGTGGAGAAGGTGGCCGTCTGACCGATGCGTTCAGACAATTTTTTGGTCCGCAGCCCCAAGGTATGATCGGTTCCAGCAACCATCGCCAGCGTCTGTTTTACATGGTGCAGGAATACCTAGGGGCAAGATCAGACTTGGACACCTTTCCCACCGAAAATCCTCTGGGTTACTGGGTCTTGAGGATGGATCACTGGCCAGAGCTTGCACAGTATGCAATTGAGCTACTGGCCTGTCCTGCATCCAGCGTTCTTTCGGAACGCACATTCAGTGCTGCTGGAGGCGTGGTAACCGATCACAGGGTGCGTCTGTCCACCGACTCGATCGATCGACTGACCTTCATGAAAATGAATCAGTCTTGGATCACCACCAGCTACCAAGCACCTGATGCTGATGTAACCGAATAATTTTTTTTGAAATCTCAGATCCCTTCAAAGACTGCCTATGCTGATGCTGAGTGACTATCCCTGAGTAATTATCCTCTTCCTCCTCAATCATCATGCTGATAGCTTGTAAGAACATTTTTGGTTCTGGGCGCCACCACCAGTGCCTAAGGCACAATTTTTCAGCCCCTGTTTAACAGGGGCATGTAATTACAATTTTTGATGTAATACTTTGCAGCAGGGCTCGTTCCTGCATTCCAACTAGAGTGTCTGTGAGGGGTTGCAGTGTTGTGGCACCAGTGCCTAAGGCCCAATTTTTCTGCCCCTGTCTAACAGGGGCGTGTAATTACAATTTGTGATGCAATACTTTGCAGCAGGGCTCGTTCCTGCGTTCCAACTAGAGTGTCTGTGAGGGGTTGCAGTGTTGTGGCACCAGCACCAGTGCCTAAGGCCCAATTTTTCAGCCCTTGTTTAACAGGGGCGTGTAATTACAATTTTTGATGCAATACTTTGCAGCAGGGCTCGTTCCTGCGTTCCAACTAGAGTGTCTGTGAGGGGTTGCAGTGTTGTGGCACCAGCACCAGTGCCTAAGGCCTAATTTTTCAGCTCCTGTTCAACAGGGGCATGTAATTACAATTCTTGATCTAATATTTCACAGCAGGGCCCTGTGAGGGCTTACAGTGTTGTGGCCACAGCAACACCTAAGGCCCAAATTTCTGCTGAGTATATAGGGCAGGACCCTACTTTCAAACATCTAACTTACAAACGACTCCTACTTGCAAACGGAAGGAGACAACAGGAAGTGAGATGAAATCTACCCCTAGGAAGGGAAATTCTCTCCTGTAAGAGTTAATATGGGAAAACAATTTCTCCTTTCCACTGATGCTTTCCAATCCTTGTTCCACAAAAAACCCCAAATTTTCAAAAAACATTTTTCATTGGGACAAAAAGTGAGGTGAAATCTTCTGAAGAGGAAGAAAGACAGCAAAACAAATGTCACAGG
Organism: Lithobates septentrionalis; assembly: GCA_037952835.1. Lineage (NCBI taxonomy): Eukaryota > Metazoa > Chordata > Amphibia > Anura > Ranidae > Lithobates > Lithobates septentrionalis. Next base: position 1,493,756 of record JBBDGP010001410.1, on the reverse strand, counting down.
GGTGATAACCCTTCCCTATGTTTTCCAAAAAGCTTAAAAAAGATTTTTTGGCTGGAGCTAAACACGTTAAAAATGTACCCGTTCAAAATTACAAAGAGATTCTACTTAACAGCAAACCTACAGTCCCTGTCTTGTTTGCACCGCCTGTATACTGCTGTTCAGAGTATATAGGACCTGGTGGCCCCACACCTTTCCTTATTTTAATTTGGGTGCGGGGTTCCCCTTAATATCCATACAAGACCCAAAGGGCCTGGTAATGGACTGGGGGGGTACCCATGCCGTTTGTCTCACTGATTTTCATCCATATTGCCATGACCCGACATTACATTAAACCCGCAAGCAGTTTTAAATGAGATTTTTTCCTTTGAAAATGACATTTGGTGCAGGGACTGTTCTAAACACGGGAAACACGCGTCACTTTACAGGCATACTATAGACACCCCCCAGGTACGATATTTAAAGGAATATTTCACTTTTTTTGTTTTACTTTAAGCATCATTAAAATCACTGCTCCCGAAAAAACGGCCATTTTTAAAAGTTTTTTTTGCATTGATACATGTCCCCTGGGGTAGGACCCGGGTCCCCAAACCCTTTTTAGGACAATACCATGCAAATTAGACTGGGAAGACTGAATCTGCAATAGGCAAGCAGCTTGGTGTGAAGAAATCAATTGTGGGAGCAATAATTAGAAAACGGAAGACATACAAGACCACTGATAATCTCCCTCAATCTGGGGCTCCATGTAAGATCTCAACCCGTGGGGTCAAAATGATCACAAGAACGGTGAGCAAAAATCCCAGAACCACACGGGGGACCTAGTGAATGACCTGCAGAGAGCTGGGACCAACGTAACAAAGGCTACCATCAGTAACACACTACGCCGCCAAGGACTCAAATCCTGCAGTGCCAGACGTGTCCCCCTGCTTAAGCCAATACATGTCCGGGCCCATCTGAGGTTTGCTAGATAGCATTTGGATGATCCAGAAGAGGATTGGGAGAATGTCATATGGTCAAATGAAACCAAAGTAGAACTGTTTGGTAGAAACACAACTCGTCGTGTTTGGAGGAGAGAGAATGCTGAGTTGCAACCAAAGAACACCATACCTACTGTGAAGCATGGGGTGGCAACATCATGCTTTGGGGCTGTTTCTCTGCAAAGGGAACAGGACAACTGATCCATGTACATGAAAGAATGAATGGGGCCATGTATCGTGAGATCTTGAGTGCAAGCCTCCTCCCATCAGCAAGGGCACTGAAGATGAAACGTGGCTGGGTCTTTCAGCATGACAATGATCCCAAACACACAACCCGGGCAACGAAGGAGTGGCTTCGTAAGAAGCATTTCAAGGCCCTGGAGTGGCCTAGCCAGTCTCTAGATCTCAACCCCATAGAAAACCTTTGGAGGGAGTTGAAAGTCCGTGTTGCCAAGTGACAGCCCCAAAACATCACTGCTCTAGTGGAGATCTGCGTGGAGAAATGGGCCAACATACCAGCAACAGTGTGTGATAACCTTGTGAAGACTTACAGAAAACGTTTGACCTCTGTCATTGCCAACAAAGGATATATAACAAAGTATTGAGATGAACTTTTGATATTTACAAAATACTTATTTTCCACCATAATTTGCAAATAAATTCTTTCAAAAATCAGGCAATGTGATTGCCTGGATTTGTTTCCACATTTTGTCTCTCATAGTTGAGGTATACCTATGATGACATTTACAGGCCTCTCTCATCTTTTTAAGTGCGAGAACTTGCACAATTGGTGGCTGACTAAATACTTTTTTGCCCCACTGTATATACTGTACATAAATAAAAATGTGCTTCTGGTTTCTATGCAAGAAATTAAATACTGAAAATGTATCAATATCAATCAAACAGTGAACTGAATAGTCCATAAGGTTCAATATGGAAATAAGTCACGAACATGTGATGTCTTTCACACCCACTGATGCCGGCTGTCAGCAAGGCTCCATGCAGTATGAATGCTTTTTATTATCTTGAATCATGTGAGTACCTTGTGGTGTTTTTAACAACAAACGTTCGTTTTCGTTTATGGCGGCTGTCTGAGTTGGATCCGGAGTTGTAGCGTTGGTATTGGGGAACATCATATGTTGAAACCCAGTGGACCATACTGATCCCATTTAGAGAAACTCAAAGGGGTCCATTATTTCTCATGTCTGTTTGATCTCTTTAATTGGGGATCACAACCATCTGGTAAGAGGCTTGATTACAGTGGAGGGCATGTGTGTATGGCGGAATTCCTTAACAATTTACATGGTTTGCCACCCAGTGGGATATATCATTATCTGGAGAAGAATTAGATACACCGTCATTCCACTATATGCTTTTATTGCTATTGACACATGGACTTATTTCCATATTGAACCTTATGGCGCATGTTTCCCATGTATAGAACAGTCTGACAGCAAAATGACATTTCAAAGGACAAAAGTAATTTAAAACTACTCGCGACTATTAATGAATTGCCGGTCCGACAATACACATAAAAGTTCATTAATAAAAACGGCATGGGAATTCCCCACAGGGGAACCCCAAACCAAAATTTTAAAAAAAAATTACGTGGGGGATCCCCCTAAATTCCATACCAGGCCCTTCAGGTCTGGTATGGGTATTAAGGGGAACCCTGGCCAATTTTTTTTTAAATGGCGTGGAGTCCCCCTCAAAATCTATACCAGACCCATCAGGTCTGGTTTGGTTTTTAAGGGGAACCCCGCGCCAAAATAAAAAAAATGGCGTGGGGTCCCCCCAAAAATCCATACCAGACCCTTATCCGAGCATGCAACCTGGCAGGCCGCAGGAAAAGAGGGGGGACGAGAGAGCACCCCCCTCCTGAACCATACCAGGCCACATGCTCTCAACATTGGGAGGGTGCTTTGGGGTAGCCCCCCAAAACACCTTGTCCCCATGTTGATGGGGACAAGGGCCTCATCCCCACAACCCTTGCCCGGTGGTTGTGGGGGTCTGTGGGCAGGGTAATTGTCAGTAATTGTCATTCAAAATGTGAGAGCACTGAAAGCTGAAAATTGGTCTGGTTAGGAAGGGGGTTTAAGTGCCCAGTGAGTGAGTGGTTAAAACTTTTTTTTTCTCCCAGTAAATACCTTATACAGCCTACTTCCTGTTTCTTGTCTGGAAAAAATACCTAGGCATTTGACATCATGCACAGCCATCTCTCTCCCTCTCGTGAGAGTTTGCCAGGAAGGGAGGGCGGGTGATTCATAAGAGGGCCAATCAGAGCTGCAGAGCTGGAGGTGTGCCTCTGTTTGTCTGTGTAAATCCAGGAAATGAACAGGCAGCAGCTTCAGCTGCCCACAGTTAAAATGATTGCAGGCAGACTCAGTGGAGGGAGATTTCTGCAGCATATTTGGCAATTACAGAATCACAGTATATATAAAATAATATGCAAAGTGGTTGGAGGGAAGCTTCAGAATGGCAAAGATGTTTTTATTACAAATTATGTGAGCAGACTGCAGTTCCTCTTTGATCTAATTTTTGCTGTAGCAAATCTTACAGCAAGAATGAAAACAAAAAATTTGCCTTTTGAGTCTAGTATGGATTTTAAGGGGTTACCTAAAAAAATGCATGTGGTCCCCCAGGAAATCCATACCAGATCCTTCAGGTCTAGTACTGATTTTAGGGGGGACTCCATGCAAGCAAAGAAAGTGTAAAAGTGTGAGGTCTTCCTAAAAATCCATAACAGACCCTTAATCCAAGCATGCAGCCTTATGCCCTGTGCACAGGATCGGAATTTTCGTCAGAAAACCCTTGGATTGATGCAGCCTGAGGGAGGAGGATGTCATTTTTCCCATTTACCAGTTGATCCAAGCTTTGTCATCCGTCCCTTTCCTCCCCGCCCCTTTTTTTGGGGGTTCTGCCTTGGAAGGAACACAAACTCAAGCAACTTGTTTAACCTGGGCTCCTTGGTTTCAAGTCAGTCCTTTATTACAGGACCTCTTCCATCAGTTAAAAACACGATTTTATCTACCCTCTGTGGTCATCAATTGATCCTCCATCTGGGGTTGCTTCTTGATCTAAATAGCTTAACTACTTGAGTTTCCATTCAATTTGCTATCCCAATCTTTTACAAGACCTGCATACAGATACTTCTATGAAGGTTCCTAGGACCTCATTCCCTGTTGGCTACCAAGGCTTCCCCTCTATTGCCGGTGAGCAATACAAGCTTGTTTGACCCATACAGCGTACGCTGTTTTGGGTTCTAACCTTCCGGTAAGCCTCCATTCACTCTGGTGGTGGTATCTTCACAATCTTCTATTTATATATACATGGCACTTTCGTGAAGACTTCCAGGACTATATTCTTGGCTGATTACTACAGCTCCTTTCCCATTGCTGGTGGGCAATACAGGCTGGTTTGACCCATACAGCGTATGCTGTTTTGGGTGCAAACTTTCTGGTAGGCCTCCATTTACTTCGGTGGCGGTATTTTCACTATTTACCTGTTTTACGCACATGGTGACTTCATACAAAGAAGGACTATGATTCACTATTATATATGATGGACATTTATAAATATTAGAGATTTTTCATATTCATGTCACTTTATTTTCTACGTATATTTAAATTTTTAGCGCTACACTTTGTTACACCTGTCGTTTATAGCAAAATTTCTATTTGCCGTGTTAGCTGCTTGCACAATCGAGTAAGCGCAAAGTTATTTTGTCTTTTTTGGTCATGATTGGCTGGCAAACATTCAAGGGTATACCCTTTATCGCAAGGATAGAGAGGGTAAAAAAGGGGGAGGGGTATGCCTATATATCAAGAATATTGTACAAGTGAATGTGAGAGATGACATCACTAAGGGAGCTAGGGAGGGGGTGGAATCCTTATGGGTAGAGCTCCAAAGGGATGAAGCTAAGGGGAAAATAATACTGGGAGTATGCTATAGGCCCCCTAACCTGAGGGAGAAAGGGGAGACAGATCTCCTATCACAATTTGGATTAGCAGCAAGGATGGGAAGTGTTATCATAATAGGGGATTTTAACTATCCAGACATAGACTGGGTGGAGGGAACCGCGCATTCATCTAAGGCTCGCCAGTTCCTAAATGTCTTGCAGGACAATTTTATGGGTCAGATGTTAGATGCACCAACTAGAAATAAAGCATTACTGGATCTACTGATTACCAACAATACAGACCTGATCACGGATGTGGAAATATGGGGCAATTTAGTTAACTGCGACCACAGGTCAATTGGCTTCAGTATAAATCACACAAATAGGAAACATAAGGGGAATACAAAGACACTGAATTTCAAAAGAGCCAACTTCCCTAAAATACGAACCTTGCTAGGAGGCATAAATTAGGATAAAATCTTATGAACAAAGAACACAGAGGAGAGATGGATTTGCTTTTAGAACATATTAAATAAGGGCATTAGCCAATGCATCCCATTGGGTAATAAATTTAAAAGAGCGAACAAAAGTCCTGGATGGCTTAACTCCAATGTAAAAATGCATATAAACGCAAAGGAGAAGGCCTTCAAAAAATACAGGGTTGAGGGATCATCATCAGCATTCAGACTTTGTAAATAAAGCAACAAAAAATGTAAGGGTGCAATAAGGAAGGTTAAGATAGAACATGAAAGACACATAGCGGAGGAGAGCAAAAAAAATCCCAAGAAATTCTTTAAGTGTGTAAACAGTAAAAAAGGGAGGACAGACCATATTGGCCCCATAAAGAAAGAGGAAGGACATCTGGTTACAAAGGATGGGGAGATGACGAAGGTATTGAATTTATTCTTCTCCTCAGTTTTCACGAGGGAATCGGGGGGCTTCAGTAACCAAAACTGCAGTGTTTATCCTCACTGGGACCAGATGGCTTGCACCCGAGGGTACTTAGGGAACTCAGTCAAGTAATTGCCAGACCATTGTTCCTAATTTTTACTGACAGTCTACTGACTGGAATGGTACCAGCTGATTGGAGAAAAGCCAATGTAGCACCAATATTTTAAAATAGCCCAAAATACATCCCTGAGAATTACAGATCAGTTAGCCTAACATCAATAGTATGTAAACTCTTGGAGACGGATGATAATGGACTATATACAAGATTTTAGTAATGAGAACAGTATCATTAGCAGTAATCAGCATGGATTGATGAAGAATCATTGCAAAAAGATCTGAATAAATTAATTGGGTGGGCAACTACATGGCAAATGAGGTTTAATGTAGAAAAATGTAAAATAATGCATTTGGGTGGCAAAAATATGAACGCAATCTATACACTGGGGGGAGAACCACTGGGGGAATCTAGGATGGAAAAGGACCTGGGGGTCCTTGTAGATGATAAGCTCAGCAATGGCATGCATTGCCAAGCTGCTGCTAACAAAGCAAACAGAATATTGGCGTGCATTAAAAAGGGGATCAACTCCAGGGATAAAACGATAATTCTCCCGCTGTACAAGACTCTGGTCCGGCTGCACCTAGAGTATGCTGTCCAGTTCTGGGCACCAGTCCTCAGGAAGGATGTACTGGAAATGGAGCGAGTACAAAGAAGGGCAACAAAGCTAATAAAGGGTCTGGAGGACATTAGTTATGAGGAAAGGTTGCCAGCACTGAACTTATTCTCTCTGGAGAAGAGACGCTTGAGAGAGCACATGATTTCAATATACAAATACCATACTGGTGACCCCACAATAGGGATAAAACTTTTTCGCAAAATGGAGTTTAACAAGACTTGTGGCCACGCATTAAAATTAGAAGAAAAGAGGTTTAACCTTAAACTACGTAGAGGGTTCTTTACTGTAAGAGCGGCAAGGATGTGGAATTCCCTTCCACAGGAGGTGGTCTCAGTGGGGGGCATTGATAGTTTCAAGAAACTATTAGATAAGCATCTGAATGACCACAACATACAGGGATATACAATGTAATAGTGACATATAATCACACACATAGGTTGGACTTGATGGACTTGTGTCTTTTTTCAACCTCACCTACTATGTAACTATGTAATTATGAAGCCTACCACCACCAACAAGCCGGGGAAAAAAAACACGGTGACCCGTCACATACGACTGATCCCTGATGTTAACAGTAGCAGAATAGCAGCTTCCTGAGCTGTCATTGGTGATGTAAAGTATGGGGCAGTGATAGTGGTGACATCAGTGCCCAAATTGAACAAAGAGAGAAGAAGAGAAGGAGTTAGTGGGACTTTAAATGAGGTAACAGGGGTTGTTCAACTCCCCTCCTCCATCCCGATTCAACACATAGAAAATGGGAGAACAAAAAGCGGGACTTTGCATGAAGCACACAGAGGCAGGAAAAGTTGATTAAACATAAAAACAATTTTTCATTTGATTCCAAATTTGCATAAAATTTTTTATTTAACTCATTGCATTATGCCAAATATCAAAAAGTTTATACAGTTCATTAGAACCACACAATACATTTTCGTTAACACTTCAACAAGGAGTTATTACATGTTATGCAAAAATAGAATAATTGATGCATGATTATACACATAGTAGAGAATACCTGTTACAGGTCATTGACGCACTAAAGCGTAGCTTAAAACAGGTAAAGGAAAAAATCATTATATACAAAATAGAAAATACCTGTTACAGGTTATTAACGCACTAAAGCGTAGCTTAAAACAGGTAAAGGAGAGAATAATTATACACATATTAGAATATACCGTATTTATTGGCGTATAACACGCGCCGGCGTATAACACGCGCCGGCGTATAACACGCACCCACAGTTTAGGAGGGAATTTTAAGGAAAAAAACTTTTAGGAGGAAAGTTTAAGGAAAAAAACTTACATTTAAATGCCCATCAATGCAGCCTCATCAGTGTCCATCTGCAGCCTTGTCAGTGTCCATCTGTAGTGTTGTCCCTGATTGCAGCCTTGTCCCCCATTGCAGCCTTGTCCCCCATTGCAGCCTTGTCCCCCATTGCAGCCTTGTCCCCCCCATTGCAGCCTTGTCCCCATTGCAGCCTTGTCCCCCCATTGCAGTGTTGTCCCCCATTGCAGCCTTGGCCCCCATTGCAGCCTTGTCCTGATTGCAACCTTGTCAGTGTTACTCTGTAGCCTGTGTCATTTGCATCATCTTTGAAAATGGCGCTGCCGTTCTCGGCCGCCTTCGGCCATTCTCGGTGGCTCTCGCCCGCCTTCGGCCATTCTTGGCGGCTCTCGGTCGCTTTCGGCCATTCTCTGCGGCTCTCGGCCGCTCTCGGACGCACTCGGCTTTCGGCAGCTCCTGCGGGACTGCGAGAGGCGCCGAAAGCGGCCGAGAGCCGCCGAGAATTGCCGAAAGTGGCCGAGGGCCGCCGAGAATGGCCGAAGGCGGGCGAGAGCCGCCGAGAATGGCCAAAGGCGGGCGAGAGCCGCCGAGAATGGCCGAAGGTGGGCGAGAGCCGCCGAGAATGGCCGAAAGCGGCCGAGAACGGCGGCACCATTTTCAAAGCCGCTGAGAAGAGCCAGAAGCCGCTGGGAGCGGCCGAAGAGCTCACAATCGGCGGGGGATCGGCGTATAACACGCACCCACGATTTCCCCCTGATTTTCAGGGGAAAAAAGTGCGTGTTATACGCCGATAAATACGGTACCTGTTACAGGTTATTGATGCACTAAAGCGTAGCTTAAAACAGGTAAAAGAAAAATAAAGGACATGAATAGGAATGGCCATAAGAATTTCATGAATATACACACAACTCGGTAGTTCTTAGCTCTACGCGTTTTGAGGCCTTATAGCCACTCGTCAGGAGCAATACCATGTTTATCATCTATGGATAAGAGAAACAGTCATATTAAGATAGTCTAAAGGGATCATGTGGGAAAATATACATTATGGGAGAACCCCCACATGGCTATTAGACCCACACACTTACTAGTGAATCTGCGCAATGGTAGTGCGGCCGCGAGAGTCCCAGACCAGCCAGAAATGCCCCTGCTGGGAGCCAAGGGGGTGTGAGGGGTGACAGCAACCCACACAAGCAGCACCCCGAGTGGGCCAGTGTGTAGAGTAGCACCAAAGGAGGTTGAATAGGGTGACCCCAGGAATAGGGGACCTGAGTAAAAAAGTGACAAATATATATATATATATATATATATATATATATATATATATATATATATATATATATATATAAAAATAAATAGGAAATGTTGGTAGTGTAGAAATATGTGAGGAAGGTACAGTGGCTTGCGAAAGTATTCGGCCCCCTTGAACTTTTCAACCTTTTGCCACATTTCAGGCTTCAAACATAAAGATATAAAATTTTAATTTTTTGTGAAGAATCGCCAACAAGTGGGACACAATTGTGAAGTGGAACGAAATCTATTGGATATTTTAAACTTTTTTAGCAATTAAAAAACTGAAAAGTGGTGCGTGCAAAATTATTCGGCCCCTTTACTTTCAGTGCAGAAAACTCACTCCAGAAGTTCAGCGAGGATCTCTGAATGATCCAATGTTGTCCTAAATGACTGATGGTGATAAATAGAATCCACCTGTGTGTAATCAAGTCTCTGTATAAATGCACCTGCTCTGCGATAGTCTCAGGGTTCTGTTGAAAGCGCAGAGAGCATCATGAAGACCAAGGAACACACCAGGCAGGTCCGTAATACTGTTGTGGAGAAGTTTAAAGCCGGATTTGGATACAAAAAGATTTCCCAAGCTTTAACCATCCCAAGGAGCACTGTGCAAGCAATCATTTTGAAATGGAAGGAGTATAAGACCACTGCAAATCTACCAAGACCTGGCTGTCCCTCTAAACTTTCAGCTCAAACAAGGAGAAGACTGATCAGAGATGCAGCCAAGAGGCCCATGATCACTCTGGATGAACTGCAGAGAACTACAGCTGAGGTGGGAGAGTCTGTCCATAGGACAACAATCAGTCGTACACTGCACAAATCTGGCCTTTATGGAAGAGTGGCAAGAAGAAAGCCATTTCTCAAAGATATCCATAAAAAGTCTCGTCTAAAGTTTGCCACAAGCCACCTGGGAGACACAACAAACATGTGGAAGAAGGTGCTCTGGTCCGATGAAACCAAAATCAAACTTTTTGGCCACAATGCAAAACGATATGTTTGGCGTAAAAGCAACACAGCTCATCACACTCAACACACCATCCCCACCGTGAAACATGGTGGTGGCAGCATCATGGTTTGGGCCTGCTTTTCTTCAGCAGGGACAGGGAAGATGGTTAAAATTGAGGGGAAGATGGATGCAGCCAAATACAGGACCATTCTGGATGAAAACCTGTTGGAGTCTGCAAAAGACCTGAAACTGGGACGGAGATTTATCTTCCAACAAGACAATGATCCCAAACATACAGCAAAATCTACAAAGGAATGGTTCACAAATAAACGTATCCAGGTGTTAGAATGGCCAAGTCAAAGTCCAGACCTGAATCCAATCGAGAATCTGTGGAAGGAGCTGAAAACTGCTGTTCACAAACGCTCTCCATCCAACCTCACTGAGCTCGAGCTGTTTTGCAAGGAAGAATGGGCAAGAATTTCAGTCTCTCAATGTGCAAAACTGATAGAGACATACCCCAAGCGACTTGCAGCTGTAATCGCAGCAAAAGGTGGCTCTACAAAGTATTAACGCAAGGGGGCCGAATAATTTTGCACGCCCCACTTTTCATTTTTTTATTAGTTAAAAAAGTTTCAAAAATCCAAAAGATATCGTTCCACTTCACAATTGTGTCCCACTAGTTGGTGATTCTTCACAAAAAATAAAAATTTTAAATCTTTATGTTTGAAGCCTGAAATGTGGCAAAAGGTTTAAAAGTTCAAGGGGGCCGAATACTTTCGCAAGCCACTGTAGGTGCAGGAAAAAAGGGAGAGTGACAAGGAGAAAAGAAATGAAGGGATAAAAAAAAATTAGTGAGTGAAAATGAAAGAAAGTTGATTACCTGTGGAGAAGTGCCGTGATGCATCATGTCGGACGAAAAAAATATAGTGAATGGATCTGTGTAGGGGCCCAACAAGGGGGGAAGCCTATATAGGGAGTGCCGCCACAAACACACCCCCAACGTCACGTCAAGGCACATGTGGGGAGGGGAGGAGGGCGAGACCAAACCAGGCAGCCGAGCCAGCAAGGCCATCCAGTGGGAAGCGCCCACGCCAATCCCGTCCAATGTGCTGTTAGGTGGAATGCACCCAGCCGGGGAAGCAGGAGCCAGGAGGACGCCGCACAAATATGGCCATGGGGGGATTCTTGGCCATGTAAGTGTATGGGCCAGGTGACATCAGTGGTTGGTAAGGATGCAGCAGGTGCAAGCAGGTACTGCTTTATTAACAACCATTGACATCTGGGATAGTGATGGCATCATTGCTCTAACATCTTACTGATCTTACCGTAGGAATTTATTATTTTTATGTCTTGATGGATTTAAAATAAAGTCTAATGATTTTACCTCATGATGCTTCAGTGCCTGACGTCTACTTTTCTTAGAACTATGCTTGGTATGTACAGCATGTGTCCAGGCACAAGCATTTGATTCTCATCCTGCTATATGTTGGATAGGGGTTGTAGCACTGCAATCTACTGTTCTTTATTTGCTCTAATATGACTGTGTAGCCAAATTTAAGCAATGATGTAACCTGCTCCATTCCCTTCCCATTACTATGTGGCTGGGGATTCCCAGTCATGAGAAAAAAGGGCTAGGTGACGCAAGTGGTTGGTAAGGCCACGTCTACCTAAGCAACCATTGATAGCCAGAGGCTGTCACATTTATCCACGCCATATTTACTGTAGGTGTTTGGACAGATGTCTGAACAGCCAGTGTTTAGTGCAAACTAACATTTGGACCAAACACTAACCTCATCCCTAGTTGAATAGACCTTTATACTGTACCACGACTTATGGGTGGACTTTGCATTTATTGAAAAGAGATAGCTGTTGGTAAAGATGATCTATAGTTTATTATTTCCACTTGAAGCCGGAAGGTGGGGCTCTAAGGAAGTTTCAGATAGCAGCCATTGTGCTAAAAATAGACCTGAATGACTCAAAGTAGGAACCACTGGAGCTGAACCTTTATTTTCGATGACATTCAATTTGGACCATATTTCTCAAATTCATGCACCTAAACCAAAGGCTGCTTTAAATACCAATTCTGCTATATGTTTGCTTCTGCTATCTCCAGAGCACCCACAGCTTAACTGTCAGTGCCACCAGGTCCTAACCTTTTATCTTAGAATGCCTCATAAATGTTTTCAAGGAAATGGCTAATGCCGCATACACATGACACATGACATGACATGACTTTACGGCATACTTGGTCCGGCGAACCTGAGTCCGTTGGACAATTCGATCGTGTGTGGGCTCCAGCGGACTTTTTTTTTCTCAAAAGTTTGACGGACCTAGAAATGAAACATCTTTCAAATCTGTCCGACGTCTGTATGCTAGTCCGACGGACAAAAACCGACGCTAGGGCAGCTATTGGCTATTGGCTATGATCTTCCTTGTTTTAGTCCAGTCATACGTCATCACGTACGAATCCGTCGGACTTTGGTTGATCATGTGTAGGCAAGTTCATTCGGAAAGTCCGTCGTAAAGTCCGTTGAAAGGTCCGCAGGACAAAGTCTGCCGTAAAGTCCACTTGTGTGTATGCGGCTTAAGACTGTTATTTGTCCTCATAATCTTGTCAGGCAAGGCAGTCAGGAACATTACAAACCATTTTGCCAAATTTTATACTATTTGTTGTTCTATAATATAGACTTTTTGGAGCCTGGTTCACACCTCATTCGAATTCTATGGCATTTCTGGTTTGGAAATTACAAATATCAGAACCATAAACAATGAGTTGAGATGCACCACAACTAATAAACCTTTTATTAATTTGATTTAAGGAACACAGAACTAGCAGTAACTTAACCACTTGCCGACCGCCTAACGCAGATATACTGCGGCAGAATGGCATGGGCAGGCAGAATCACGTTCCCATATGTGATCTGCCTCCCGCGGGCGGGGGGTCCGATCGGACCCCCCCCCCGGTGCCAGCGGCGGTCGGCTTTTCACTGGGAGCGTCGGGAGGCGAGGGGGAGACCATCCGATCGTGGCCCCCCCTCGCGATCGCTCCCAGCCAATGGGAATCCTCCCCTGCCTGTGTGTAGTTTCACACAGGCAGGGGGATGTGATGTCATCTCTCCTCGGTCTGGCAGTTTCCGTTCCAGCGCCGAGGAGAGAAGACATGTGAGTGCACAACACACACACACACAGTAGAACATGCCAGGCACATAAAACACTCCCGACCCCCCCCCCGATCGCCCCCCGATCCCCCCCAATCACCCCCCCCCGTCACAAACTGACACCAAGCAGTATTTTTTTTTTTTTTTTTTCTGATTACTGCATGGTGTCAGTTTGTGACAGTTACAGTGTTAGGGCAGTGAGTATTACCCTGCTTTAGGTCTAGGGTACCCCCCTAACCCCCCCTAATAAAGTTTTAACCCCTTGATCACCCCCTGTCACCAGTGTCACTAAGCGATCATTTTTCTGATCGCTGTATTAGTGTCGCTGGTGACGCTAGTTAGGGAGGTAAATATTTAGGTTCGCCGTCAGCGTTTTATAGCGTCAGGGACCCCCATATACTACCGAATAAATGTTTTAACCCCTTGATTGCCCCTTAGTTAACCCTTTCACCACTGATCACCGTATAACCGTTACGGGTGACGCTGGTTAGTTCGTTTATTTTTTATAGTGTCAGGGCACCCGCCGTTTATTACCGAATAAAGGTTTAGCCCCCTGATCGCCCGGCGGTGATATGCGTCACCCCAGGCAGCGTCAGATTAGCGCCAGTACCACTAACACCCACGCACGCAGCATACGCCTCCCTTAGTGGTATAGTATCTGAACGCATCAATATCTGATCCGATCAGATCTATACTAGCGTCCCCAGCAGTTTAGGGTTCCCAAAAACGCAGTGTTAGCGGGATCAGCCCAGATACCTGCTAGCACCTGCGTTTTTCCCCTCCGCCCGGCCCAGCCCAGCCCACCCAAGTGCAGTATCGATCGATCACTGTCACTTACAAAACACTAAACGCATAACTGCAGCGTTCGCAGAGTCAGGCCTGATCCCTGCGATCGCTAACAGTTTTCTTGGTAGCGTTTTGGTGAACTGGCAAGCACCAGCCCCAGGCAGCGTCAGGTTAGCGCCAGTACCGCTAACACCCACGCACACACCGTACACCTCCCTTAGTGGTATAGTATCTGATCGGATCAATATCTGATCTGATAAGATCTATACTAGCGTCGACAGCAGTTTAGGGTTCCCACAAACGCAGTGTTAGCGGGATCAGCCCAGATACCTGCTAGCACCTGCGTTTTGCCCCTCCGCCCAGCCCAGCCCAGCCCACCCAAGTGCAGTATCGATCAATCAGTGATTCAGCCAGCTGACCATAGAGCTGATCAGAGACCAGAGTGGCTCCAAACATCTCTATGGCCTAAGAAACCGAAAGCTACGAGCATTTTATGACTTAGATTTCGCCGGATGTAAACAGCGCCATTGGGAAATTGGGAAAGCATTTTATCACACCGATCTTGGTGTGGTCAGATGCTTTGAGGGCAGAGGAGAAATCTAGGGTCTAATAGACCCCAATTTTTGCAAAAAAGAGTACCTGTCACTACCTATTGCTATGATAGGGGATATTTACATTCCCTGAGATAACAATAAAAATGATTTAAAAAAAAAAAAATTAAAGGAACAGTTTAAAAATAAGATTAAAAAAAATAATAATAATAATAAAGAAAAAAAAAAAAAAAGCACCCCTGTCCCCCCTGCTCTCGCGCTAAGGCGAACGCAAGCGTCGGTCTGGCGTCAAATGTAAACAGCAATTGCACCATGCGTGTGAGGTATCACCGCGAACGTCAGATCGAGCGCAGTAATTTTAGCAGTAGACCTCCTCTGTAAATCTAAAGTGGTAACCTGTAAAGGCTTTTAAAGGCTTTTAAAAATGTATTTAGTTTGTCGCCACTGCACGTTTGTGCGCAATTTTAAAGCATGTCATGTTTGGTATCCATGTACTCGGCCTAAGATCATCTTTTTTATTTCATCAAACATTTGGGCAATATAGTGTGTTTTAGTGCATTAAAATTTAAAAAAGTGTGTTTTTTTCCCCAAAAAATGCGTTTTAAAAATCGCTGCGCAAATACTGTGTGAAAAAAAAAATGAAACACCCACCATTTTAATCTGTAGGGCATTTTCTTTAAAAAAATATATAATGTTTGGGGGTTCAAAGTAATTTTCTTGCAAAAAAAAAATATTTTTTTATGTAATCAAAAAGTGTCAGAAAGGGCTTTGTCTTCAAGTGGTTAGAAGAGTGGGTGATGTGTGACATAAGCTTCTAAATGTTGTGCATAAAATGCCAGGACAGTTCAAAACCCCCCCAAATGACCCCATTTTGGAAAGCAGACACCCCAAGCTATTTGCTGAGAGGCATGTCGAGTCCATGGAATATTTTATATTGTGACACAAGTTGCGGGAAAGAGACAATTTTTTATTTTTTTAATTTTTTTTTGCGCAAAGTTGTCACTAAATGATATATTGCTCAAACAGGCCATGGGAATATGTGAAATTACACCCCAAAATACATTCTGTTGCTTCTCCTGAGTACGGGGATACCACATGTGTGAGACTTTTTTGGGAGCCTAGCCGCGTACGGGACCCCGAAAACCAAGCACCGCCTTCAGGCTTTCTAAGGCCGTAAATTTTTGATTTCACTCTTCACTGCCTATCACAGTTTCGGAGGCCATGGAATGCCCAGGTGGCAACCCCCCCCCCCAAATGACCCCATTTTGGAAAGTAGACACCCCAAGCTATTTGATGAGAGGTATAGTGAGTATTTTGCAGACCTCACTTTTTGTCACAAAGTTTTGAAAATTGAAAAAAGAAAAAAAAAAGTTTTTTCTCGTCTTTCTTTATTTTTTAAAAACAAATGAGAGCTGCAAAATACTCACCATGCCTCTCATCAAATAGCTTGGGGTGTCTACTTTCCAAAATGGGGTCATTTGGGGGGGTTTTGTGCCACCTGGGCATTCCATGGCCTCCGAAACTGTGATAGGCAGTAAAGAGTGAAATCAAAAATTTTCACCCTTAGAAATCCTGAAGGCGGTGATTGGATTTCGGGGCCCCGTACGCGGCTAGGCTCCCAAAAAGTCCCACACATGTGGTATCCCCATACTCAGGAGAAGCAGCTAAATGTATTTTGGGGTGCAATTCCACATATGCCCATGGCCTGTGTGAGCAATATATCATTTAGTGACAACTTTATGCAAAAAAAAAAAAAAAAAAGTGTCACATTCCCGCAACTTGTGTCAAAATATAAAATATTCCATGGACTCAATATGCCTCTCAGCAAATAGCTTGGGGTGTCTACTTTCCAAAATGGGGTCATTTTGGGGGGTTTTGTGCCACCTGGGCATTCCATGGCCTCCGAAACTGTGATAGGTAGTGAGGAGTAAAATCAAAAATGTACGCCCTTAGAAATCCTGAAGGCAGTGATTGGTTTTCGGGGCCCCGTACGCGGCTAGGCTCCCAAAAAGTCCCACACATGTGGTATCCCCATACTCAGGATAAGCAGCTAAATGTATTTTGGGGTGCAATTCCACATATGCCCATGGCCTGTGTGAGCAATATATCATTTAGTGACAACTTTTTGTAATTTTTTTTTTTTTTTGTCATTATTCAATCACTTGGGACAAAAAAAATGAATATTCAATGGGCTCAACATGCCTCTCAGCAATTTCCTTGGGGTGTCTACTTTCCAAAATGGGGTCATTTGTGGGGGTTTTGTACTGCCCTGCCATTTTAGCACCTCAAGAAACGACATAGGCAGTCATAAATTAAAGGCTGTGTAAATTCCAGAAAATGTACCCTAGTTTGTAGGCACTATAACTTTTGCGCAAACCAATAAATATACACTTATTGACATTTTTTTTACCAAAGACATGTGGCCGAATACATTTTGGCCTAAATGTATGACTAAAATTGAGTTTATTGGATTTTTTTTAGAACAAAAAGTAGAAAATATCATTTTTTTTCAAAATTTTCGGTCTTTTTCCGTGTATAGCGCAAAAAATAAAAACGGCAGAGGTGATCAAATACCATCAAAAGAAAGCTCTATTTGTGGGAAGAAAAGGACGCAAATTTCGTTTGGGTACAGCATTGCATGACCGCGCAATTAGCAGTTAAAGCGACGCAGTGCCGAATTGTAAAAAGTGCTCTGGTCAGGAAGGGGGTAAAACCTTCCGGGGCTGAAGTGGTTAAAACAGATTTAAATACTAAATGGATGATATTTAGTTTGAAAAATATCTGCATTTGTTTTTGTATGCATAATATAATTTTTTGAATACTGTGTTCACCTTTTTCATCTGTGTGCTGCTGTTCTCTCTGGTTGTCTACTGCCACTTCTTTTATACAGTACAACCACTTATTCCAGTTTTGGCTACATATCATTCCTACTGCCCGGCTTCCTAAGAATGACAATGGGGGACCATGTATGGCCACTTTTAGTTTCTATCAGGTGTGCATATTACGTGATGACAATGTAGGAGCACATTTGGGAGAAGGTTATCACTTCTTAACACAAAGAACCTTTAAGGTAGGATTATAAGGTATTATTTTATAGAAAGCTGCAGATTTAAAATAGAGGTTAATTTACCAGAGGCAAATATGCTGTTTCGTTTTGCACATTTTCACTTTGCAGGGGAATATTTTGTTAGTTTAGTGAATGAGGTAAAGCTTTTCTTACTTCTATCATCCAATCATGCACAAGCAAAAATACTGGGGTTTTTTGTTTTTTATTTTCCTTGCATGCACACCAATAGGTGTTCTTTACACAGTGAATTTTTCCATATTCACTAAGCTAAAGGAAAATGACCTTGAAAAGTGATAATTCCCTTTCAAAGTGAACGTTGTAATGTAAACACACCACTCAGTATCAAAGGTAATGACATTGACTAAACATAGTCATGACCATATATTGCCAATTACGTCATCCGGGATCCTATTGGGGGGTATCTGTCCTTTTGCTACAGGAGTGCAACATGTACACATCAAAAGGCATTGGGGCTTGGTGGTTGAGGATGGATTTATATCCCTGGACATCTTGATTGACAATCGATTATATCTTTATGGTTAAACCTATTGAGCAATATGCTGCAGACACCTCAGATGCTATCTGATCAGCGACAAAAAGTATTGTTCAGTTTTTTCTCTCTCTAATAGATATTTCCCCAATAAACCTCAGGCACCACTGTCTGCAGATGTTTTATAGGCATTCGTTTGTTTGCTTCACTAAAAACAGCCAGATCAAGAAACTGTCATGAAGATTCTGAGGGTTTCCAAAGTGGCTGTAGATATGATATTAATTGTTCCTAAACACCTCCCTAGTCATATTCTTAGACAGCTTTGGTCACTCTATGCTTGTAACAATGTTGTGTTTGGCACCTTTATATAGACAAGCAGGTTGTCAGGGCCTGGATCTGAACCTGTGAACTCTGTTGGGTCTGGTGATGTCTCTTCTTGCTGGGCCACCAGAAATGCTGGACAGCTCCCTAGACAATTCCTTGAATGATCCTGCCTTAAGCCTTGTTTGTCTTGAACCATGAGTCTTTTGCTCCTCCCATAAACCTTCTTATTAAAGCCATGCCTTTGCACTTCCTGTTTGCCAGATTGCTGTGCTGACTCCTGACCATGACACAGACAAAGAAAAGAGCAGTACTCTATACCAACCAATTAATATCAATCATGTTTCTTTGTCATACCTGTTTCAATTTGAAGAAAAGGGAAATATCATTGGTTGATCTTTGTCACTGCATTTTGAACATCATGACATAGAAATGCCAGATTAGATATCCCCAACAGATGTGTATAAGGATAAAAAAGCTAGGCATGTATAAAGATGCATGGGATGCATAAACCTGGTGATTAGTATCCATTTTTCCACCAATGGGTACCATACAAACACCCCATAAAGGGAACCTTGAATACAGTATCTGTAAGCAGGTTCAGCAAATCTTTTAAATCTGGTCAACAAGAACCCTTATTCTATTATTTTCAGACATTAGAGATAATAATCTCAGCACTTTCACAAAAAAAATATGTTGTTCTCTTTGAGACTACACCATTTCAGTTTCAATATTGCTACCTTACTGAAATACATGTGTTCATTCCTTTCATCAGAAAACCTGCATCCCCCATTAAGGAAATTGAGCAATTTGCAAAGAAAAGTGATTAGTCTACAATTCCATTATCTCAGCTGATAAATATTTTTTATGTATACAAGAATGCGTAACCATAGAAAGTGCAGCTAATATAGTCCAGCATTTCTGATTATAGTTATGCTGCACTAGAAACAAATTATGGTGTTCAGAAAGTTTGAAGGACTGAGATGAAATGCATCACACGCAACAGCAAATTTGCCTGTCAAGTTTTTTTTTATATTACTAGTTGTTTCCATTTATTTTATTCTAAATCTCATATTTGTGATGTTCCTGCCTTCCTACAGGATATTCCAGATCAGAGCATACTGATTTACAGCTTCAATCAACAGCTGACAATTGCAGTTCCTGCTAAGTGAGAGCTGCTCTGTAACAGGTATTTCACATTTTCATAAGTCAAAACATATCACCCTAAAGTAAAGAGGTTCATTCACACGAACCAATTTTCTGAAATCAGCCAATATCAAGACCTTCTAAATGCAAGTTCACAGTCTAGAGGCAAGACAAAAAAGAAAAAAAAGACAAGTCACGCCTGAATTGCCAGGTGGATGGCGTGGATGGCAATAGTCTTGTTTCAGTTAATATTTATTTTAGCTCTCATTTAACGGTCTGCTTCATTGCCAGCCCTTTTTCTATTTGGCTTATCAAAAGGTGTTAAGGCTATATTTAGATGGAAACTTGTGCTAATTAATTAAAACAATTTACATTTTTTGATAAGCTGCACAATCACAAGGCCCTATTTTTTTAAAGTGATTCTCCTGTTTAAAGTTCACCTTTTCACATTTTTTTATCTCTGACATTTTTTGACATACACTTCTAATTTTTGAAATAATACATTTAAAGTCAGTTTTTGTTACAGTAAACCATTTTAACTTTTATTATGTTCATATACTTATTTGGAAGCCTTGACAACAGAGTCAGTATTCATATTTTTAATACACAGTATACTAAGAAAATACGCAAGCTACAAACACCATAATTTATTATTTCTCTAAACCAGGGGTGCCCAACCACTGGCCCATGGGCCACATGTGGCCCGCAGAGCCCTCTGATGTGGCCTGTGACCTCCTGCTCTGGGATGGTGGGTTGGCAAGCCCAGATCACGGGTTCCCGACCCGCCATCCCACAGCATCCCTGTTATAACCACTTCAGCCCCGGAAGATTTAACCCCCTTCCTGACCAGAGCACTTTTTGCAATTTGGCACTGCGTCGCTTTAACTGACAATTGTACGGCCATGCGACGTTGCACCCAAACAAGATTGACGTCCTTTTTTAGGTCAATTTCCCCCAAAAATATATTAAAAATCAAATTTTTTCTTCATTTTAGGCCGATATGTATTCTTCTATATGTTTTTTGGTAAGAAAAATTGCAATAAGCGTATATTTATTGGATTGCGCAAAAGTTATAGCGTCTACAAAATAGGGGATAGTTTTATGGCATTATTTTATTATTTTATTTTATTAGTAACAGCGGCGATTTGCGATTTTTATCATGACTGTGACATTATGGCAGACACAACGGACATTTTTGACACTATTTTGGGACCATTGTCATTTATACAAGGATCAGTGCTATAACAATGCACTGATTACTGTGTGAATGACATTGGCAGGGAAGGGGTTAAACACCAGGGGGCGATCAAGGGGTTAAGTGTGTCTTAGGGAATGATTCTAACTGTGGAGGGGATGGGCTACCACTGACATGACAGCGGTCACTGTTCCCGATGACAGGGAACGGTAGATTCCTGTCATGTCGCAGAAAAGGGAAATGCCTTGTTTACATCTCCCCATTCTGTGGCTCCATGACACGATCGCGGGACACTGGCGGGCACGCACGTACCCGCTAGCCCCGACAATTAAAGGGGACGCACAGGTATGCCCATTTGCCCACCGCTGCCATTATGCCGACGTATGTCGGCATGCAGCATAGCTGTGGAGGGAGCAGAGCCACATAAGCTGATGCTTCCTGTATAGCACTGGCTCCTGTCACAGGCAAGTGATACCAATTGCACTCCGCCTTGGAGAGCAACAGCTGGCAATACATGTAGCAAGGGAGATTATGGAATGGAAGATTATTATTAAAGGTCAGTTTAAATGATATAATCACAGGGCATATCTCTTCTGCAGTGGTTACTAGGCTGCTTTCAAACTGATCCGCAGGTGTACCACAGTGCACCTGCGGGTTACCTGCACTGAGCCATAGACTTCTGTTATTACCTGCTTGTTTGGTGCGCTTTCTGAAAGTGCACCACACCTGCGGGTTATAATAGAAGTCTATGGCAAAGTGCAGCTAACCCGCAGGAAAGTCATAGGTGCACTGCACCCCGGTGTGGGTAAGCCAGGAGCGCATCAGTGTGAAAACAGCCTTAGGCCCCTTTCAGGTCCACCTGCCCGTTTTTTGGGCTGACTGGATCAGACCCTTCTTTCACCTCTTTGGAGCCGCAGATGTAAATGAACTTGCATTTGTTTACACCCGCCTACCTCCAATCTTATCTGCTAAAAAAACAAAAGGGGATCTGTCCTCTTCCGTCTGGGCAGATCGGATCAGAGGGCCCGTAGAGTAGAACATGCTGTTCATCCGCCCACTCCACTCATTGTGGCTCGTGACCGGTTACCGGTCGCTTACGTGGCCCTAGCTTTTCAAAAGGTTGGGCACCCCTGCTCTAAACCATGTGTTTTCTGGGAGCAGATTATCTGTAAATAAAAAAAGAAACACTAAAAATGTTTGTTAATGCTGTATTCTTAAACAAATTTCACAGATGTAAAATATAGTTACATAGTAAAAGAGTTAACCAGGTTGAAAAAAGATACAAGTCTATCAAGTTCAACAAATAGAAAAATGTATTACTAAATCAAAACCTGCATATGCAGAACCCTATGGCTGCATTCACACTACAGCATTTTGAATTACGGGCAGATCTATTTTTTGCACTATAAAAAATTGCAATACAAAAAAAGAGTGACAATTTTGAAAAAAAAGCCATATTTTTTACTGTTTGCTATAATAAATATCCCCAAAAAATATATAAAAAAAAACAAATTTCTTTCACAGTTTAGTATATGTATTCTTCTACATATTTTTGGTTAAAAAAATCGCAATAAGTGTATATTGATTGGTTTGCACAAAAGTTATAGCGTCTACAAAATAAGGGATAGATTTCTGGCATTTTTATTATTATTATTTTTTTTTACTAGTAATGGCGGTGATCTGTGATTTCTATCATGACTGCAACATTGCAGCGGACAGATTGGACACTTTTGACACTATTTTGGGACCATTAACATTTGTACAGCAGTCAGTGCTAAAAATAGCCACTGATTACTGTATAAATGTCACTGGCAAGGAAGGGGTTAAACACTAGGGGGCCATCAAGGAGTTAAGTGTGTACCCTTAGTGTGTTCTAACTGTGGGGGGATGGGCTCACTACAACATAACAGAGATTACTGTTCCCGGTGACAGGGAGCAGTAGATCCCTGTCATGTTGCTAGGCAGAACAGGGAAATGCCTTGTTTACATAGGCAGCTGCCCGTTCTGCCTCTCCTCAACGCAATCACGGGCTGCCGGCGAACATCGAGTTTGTGGGACCCATGGGCACATTTCTGCAGCATGCGTTCGCTAGGCAGGAATTTCAAAGGGACGTACGGGTACGCCCTTTTGCCTGCCCATGCCATTCTGCCAATGTAAATCGGCATGCGGTGGTCGGCATGTGGATAAGGAATTGTCAAAAACCGTCTCTGTGTTTTTATCACATTTTTACACTTTTTTGGCAAATGGGTAGGGGCATTATATACTCATTTACATGGGGGAGTGGGATCTGGGGGTCCCATTCTTAAAAGGAGTTCCAGATTCCGATAAGCCCCCTTTCCCACAGACCTACAACCACAGCTCAGAGTTGTGGGGAAGAGAATCTTTTTCCCCTTTGCTTCAAAGCCCCCACCCCCCCCATGTTGAAGGCATGTGGCCTGGTATGGGTCAGGAGAGGACATGCCAAGCAGTATGCTCGGATAGGGATCTGGTATGGATTTTGGCAAATGTATTTTTTTGTATTTCACTGTCAGCGTGGGAAGCCCATTGACAGCTGATGACTCATTGGTTGTTAAGGCTTCCGTTCCCTAACAACCAGCTTTTACTGCACCCTGATTGGGAAAATATTTGCCCAGTCAGGGAGCAGAATGCACTGTGCAGCACGCAAAGCATTGCATGGCATTCGGTGGGATGAACACCCGCCAAACACTCTGCAAATTTGGGTGTTCACCCTGCAAATTTGGGTGTTCACCCTGCAAATTCGGGTGTTCACCCTGCAAATTCGGGTGTTTACGGGGTGAACAGCCAATGTTCAGCCAGAAATCATGCTTGGGCCTAACTGTTCGCCCAACTCTACTGAGGAAGTCTATATCTCCACATAGCTGAGGTCTCCCATTCCCCTATATTAGTTTGGAGACCCTTCTCTGCACTCTCTCCAGTTCCACAACATTAAGGTTTAAAGTTTTTTTTTTCCTTCCTCTGGATCAACTGCAGGTATAGGGTTCTGTAACAAGGCTTTCTATTTATTTATTTATTTTTCTATTGGTTCAACTTCAATATGTATCTATGTAACTAATGCCCAATTGCCCAATTGCTCAATTGCATATTCCAGGAGATAATTTACTAATGTTTCTACGGGGGTTAGATCAGGGTCTCTCAAGTAAAGTTTCCCCAGGGGTTTCACCACAATTCACCATTGTAGTGGATGTACATTATATCTGCCTAGTGGTGGTTTCAATGTGCACTGACAGTGAATACTGCCAGGGCACATTGATACCCAATGCTTCCTGGGTAGTCCTGGCTCCTGTAACATCACTGCAGAGGGCAGCGTGGAATTAGAGGAGTCTGGGCAGCATGTGAAAAACATCCTTCCTCACTCATCAAGGCTCATGGTTACTGATTTGATGCCAACTGATGTTGTAGCAAACTGAGCACATTTTTAGGTAAATCTGTTGTGCAGTTGTATTTGCAGAGGAGCACAGAAAAGCATAGTTACCGGTAATTGTACTGTGCTGATCCCCACTGGTCCTCCTCTTCTGTCCATCCCAGGTGCTTTGACATCACCTAGGATAGGTGAGAGAGGAGGGCTGCGCTGTTCTGCATGTGGAGTAAACTAAATACTACCACAGGCTCCCTGTGCTCTGCCCTGGTGACCCCCTGGGCTCTGCTTTGGTGATCCATCTGTGCTCTGCCCTGGTGACCTTACTGTGCTCTGCCCAGGTGACCCCCTTGACTCTGCCTTGGTGACCCCTGTACTCTGCCCTGGTGACCCCTCTGTGCTCTGCCCTGGTGACACCTCTGTGCTCAGACCTGCTGACCCCTCTGTGGTCTGACCTGGTGACCCTCTGTGCTCCGACCTGGTGATATGTAAAACAGTATGATAAATAGCCTAACCCCCTACCCCTTTGCTGTGGCTCCTAGGATCTCACATCCCTCCAGGGAGCTTAAGACTGTAGTAAACTGCTTCAAGATGCCAAGTGGAAGGAGATCACCCGAATAATGAACCTACTCTAATCAGGAAAGCGGATAATCAAGTATTATCTGTACACAAATAGCAGGGAAGATATTGGGGGTATAACAGACCCCCAATGTTTCCATAAAGAAGACCTGTGACCTGTCAAATTTGGCTTGTTAGCCCCCTTGTGATAGGAATAAAGTTAAATAAAAAAATAAAAAATAAAAATAAAAAAAAAATAAAAAAAATAGAATAATTAAATAAAAATAATAGAAAACACATTTATGGCAGAAACGTTTATGCAATTAATGATTGCACCACACATGTGAAGTATAGTCAAGAAAGTTAAAGTGAGAATAATAATTCTAGGGTCAAAATTCACAGTTAAATCTATATAGTAAAATAGGATTGTCTCCAATTGTGTCTACCAACAAGAAAAAAGTAAAAGGCACTGGTGAACAAGGTGTCATCAGATTCCAAATGGTAGAATATTTCATCATGTATGGCATTGTCAGTGGAGTTGTTATCAACCATTTGTAGACCCCCTATGATTTAGAGGTCTATGTTGTAGGTGAGCATATATGAAGGGAGGAGCATGGATTGGCAGTGATATACATGGTGGGGGGGGGGGGGGGGCTGTATTTGGCACAAGATCTTATGAAGGAAAAAGAATAATCATTTGGTTTTAATCTTTGCACAGTGCATTTTTTTGCAAGTAAAAAAATGTGCATTTACTATTTTTTTTTTAGGAGCTTGGAAAGCATTGCACCAGCAATGAGCAGATTGCTGGTGCCATGCAGGACTCCTGCAGTGTTAGCTGTCTGCCCATACATCATACAGGCAGGCAGTTTTACACTGACAGGAAGAATCATTGGTCTACCACAGCGATCAACAGCACAGAGGAAGCTCATTGAGAACTACAAGCCAACAGCTCAGAAGGATGTCAGTACTTGTAGTTCGTTCATTCATATAAAGTATTATATTGTGTTCTAAAACTCAGTTTAATGTATCTTCTCCTGAAAATACAGTATACGTTTGATAAACAATTGCACAAATATTAACTAGGTGGATTGAGTGCTGGGGAATAGGGATGAGCTTCGTGTTCGAGTCGAACCCATGTTCGACTCGAACATCGTCTGTTCGCCCGTTCGCCGAATTGCGAACGATATGGGCTGTTCGCGCCAAATTCGTGTGGCGCGTCACGGCCCATAATTCACTGCGGCATCGCAGTGCATTGCTGGCTGATGATTGGCCAAGCATGCACTATGACCCGCATGCTTGGGCAATCACAGTGCCGTCTGAACAGAGAGCCGTAATTGGCCAAAGCCAAGGAGGCTTTGGCCAATTATGGCTCAGGGGATTTAGTACACGCCCCACACTATATAAGGCCGCCTGCACGGCGGCCCTGTGTAGTGTGTGTTCCGGCGTTCATTGAGAGAGAGAGAGAGACAGACAGTGACATTTGATTTGAGTTAGATTAGGCAGAACAGTCAGTCAGTTAGCTGCACTTACAGTGTATTGTGTATATATATGCATCCCAGGTGTTGCATATATATATATATATATACACTGTATTCAGTTTAGCTAGATCCGTTCCTGTTATCTTCCTACTGACAGGCAGGCTTGTCTTGTTACAGTATTTACAGCTACCTGAAGAAAATTACTGGTGTTCTTTTGATCCTATTAGTACCACAGTCAGGCAGCTAGACTATTTACAGTTAGTGCAGTGCATCCTGCTCACAGTGTTCAGCTAGATCCGTTCCTGTTATCTTCTTTCTGACAGGCAGGCTTGTCTTGTTACAGTATATACAGCTACCTGAAGAAAATTGCTGGTGTTCTTTAGATCCTATTAGTACCACAGTCAGGCAGCTAGACTATTTACAGTTAGTGCAGTGCGTCCTGCTCACAGTGTTCAGCTAGATCCGTTCCTGTTATCTTCTTACTGACAGGCAGGCTGGTCTTGTTACAGTATATACAGCTACCTGAAGAAAATTACTGGTGTTCTTTTGATCCTATTAGTACCACAGTCAGCCAGCTAGACTATTTACAGTTAGTGCAGTGCATCCTGCTCACAGTGTTCAGCTAAACCTACAAGTTAGTGGGGTGCGTCCTGCTCACAGTGTTCAGCTAAACCTACAAGCTAGTGGGGTGCGTCCTGCTCACAGTGTTCAGCTAAACCTACAAGTTAGTGTGGTGCGTCCTGCTCACAGTGTTCAGCTAAACCTACAAGTTAGTGGGGTGCGTCCTGCTCACAGTGTTCAGCTAGATCCGTTCCTGTTATCTTCTTACTGACAGGCAGGCTTGTCTTGTTACAGTATTTACAGCTACCTGAAGAAAATTACTGGTGTTCTTTTGATCCTATTAGTACCACAGTCAGGCAGCTAGACTATTTACAGTTAGTGCAGTGCGTCCTGCTCACAGTGTTCAGCTAAACCTACAAGTTAGTGGGGTGCGTCCTGCTCACAGTGTTCAGCTAAACCTACAAGTTAATGTGGTGCGTCCACCTCACAGTGTTCAGCTAAACCTACAAGTTAGTGGGGTGCGTCCTGCTCACAGTGTTCAGCTAAACCTACAAGTTAGTGGGGTGCGTCCTGCTCAAAGTGTTCAGCTAAACCTACAAGTTAGTGGGGTGCGTCCTGCTCACAGTGTTCAGCTAAACCTACAAGTTAGTGGGGTGTGTCCTGCTCACAGTGTTCAGCTAAACCTACAAGTTAGTGGGGTGCGTCCTGCTCACAGTGTTCAGCTAAACCTACAAGTTAGTGGGGTGCGTCCTGCTCACAGTGTTCAGCTAGATCTGTTCCTGTTATCTTCTTATTGACAGGCAGGCTTGTCTTGTTACAGTATATACAGCTACCTGAAGAAAATTACTGGTGTTCTTTTGATCCTATTAGTACCACAGTCAGGCAGCTAGACTATTTACAGTTAGTGCAGTGCGTCCTGCTCACAGTGTTCAGCTAAACCTACAAGTTAGTGGGGTGCGTCCTGCTCACAGTGTTCAGCTAAACCTACAAGTTAGTAGGGTGCGTCCTGCTCACAGTGTTCAGCTAAACCTACAAGTTAGTGTGGTGCGTCCACCTCACAGTGTTCAGCTAAACCTACAAGTTAGTGGGGTGCGTCTGCTCACAGTGTTCAGCTAAACCTACAAGTTAGTGGGGTGCGTCCACCTCACAGTGTTCAGCTAAAGCTACCTGTAGAAGGTTGGTGGTGTTCTCATACTACAGGCAGGCAGTTGATTTTGCTAGCTGCAGTATCAGTATATATATATATATATATATATATATATATATATATATATCCCAGCTTAGTGAAGTTACAGGCCATTAGTATGTCTGGAAGGCCAAGAAGGAGAGGCAGACAGTCACAAGCCAATAAGAGAGGGCAAGCAGGCTCTGTGTCTAGTGCTGGTCGTGGAGACGGTGCATCCTCCTCAGCACGTGGCCGTGGGACACGCTTGGCCTTTTTTTCGGCAGCTGGCCGTGTTGAGCCGCAACATGCGGAAGACTTGGTCGAGTGGATGACCAAGCCGTCCTCATCCTCCTCATTCTCTCTCACCCATGCCCAGGTTACTTTGTCTGGCAAAGCAGCGGCCTCTTCCCTCGGCTCAATGTCATCAGTGACTCCTTCCCTAGCCCCACCATGTCCTCCTGAGGAGTCCCTCGAACTGTTTGACCACAGTGTTGGGTACATGCTCCAGGAGGATGCCCAGCGTTTGGAAGGCTCTGATGATGATACTGAGCTCGATGAAGGCAGTAACATGAGCATGGACAGAGGGGGTGCCCAAGAAGGACAGCAATCTGGCAGTCATGCTCCCCCTGCTGCAGCATACTGCCAGGTTTGCTCCAGTGATGAGGAGGGAGGGGATGATGAGGTCACTGACTCAACGTGGGTGCCTGATAGGAGAGAGGAGGAGGAGGAGGCGGCACATCACAAACGAGGCAGGATGCCCTCCAGGGGCCAGCCTAAGGGCAGCACATTGACTGCATCACACCCCAAAGCTCCACATCTGCAGGGCGCTGCAGTCTCTGCGTGTTATTCAAAAAGTTCTTTGGTGTGGGCCTTTTTTGAGACGAGTGCATCAGATCGCACCGTTGCTATTTGCAACATATGTCTCAAGCGTATCTCGCGTGGCCAAAACATCTCCCGCTTGGGTACCACATGCTTGACCAGACATATGTTGACCTGCCATGCAGTTCGTTGGTAAGCGTATCTAAAAGACCCACACCAAAGAACAAAGAGGACCTCTCCTTGCTCCTCATCAGCTGAGATTTCCAACCCCACTATACCTTCAGTCCTCTCTGAGACCTGCACTGAGAGGAATGAAGGTGTAGAATTAGGTGTGTCACAGCCAAGTACTTGTGGGCAATCTGCTTTTGGTACACCGACGTCAGATTGTACCAGGCAAATTTCCCTGCCCCAGCTGCTGCACCGCCGAAAGAAGTTTGCTCCCAGCCATCCACATGCCCAGCGGTTGAATGCTAGTTTGGCAAAATTGCTAGCACTTCAACTGCTGCCTTTTCAGTTGGTAGACTCTGCCCCCTTCCATGAGTTTGTGGAATGTGCGGTTCCTCAGTGGCAGGTACCCAAACGCCACTTTTTCTCACGGAAGGCGATTCTGGCTCTCTACCGGCATGTGGAAGGCAATGTCCATGCCTCGCTGGACAGGGCAGTCAGCGGTAAGGTGCATATTACCGCTGACTCATGGTCCAGCAGGCATGGACAGGGACGTTACCTAAGTTTCACGGCGCATTGGGTGACTCTGCTGGCAGCTGGGAAGGATGCAGGACAAGGTGCAGTAGTGTTGGAGGTTGTTCTGCCACCACGCCTCCAAAATGCTAATGATTGTGACACACCTCTCTCCTCCACCCCCTCCTCTTCTTCTTCCTCCATGGCCTCTTCCTGTGCTTTGTCCTCGGAACCAGCGGTGCTCCGTAGCCATTCAAGGGGCTACGCAAGTACGCAGGCCAAAAGATGCCATGCAGTGCTTGAGCTGGTGTGCTTGGGGGACAGGAGCCACACTGGGGCAGAGGTTCTGTCAGCTCTGCAGGGGCAGGTTCAGAGGTGGTTGACGCCACGCCAACTTAAGGCAGGAATGGTGGTTTGCGACAATGGCACCAACCTCCTCTCTGCCCTCCGACAGGGACAAATGACCCATGTGCCCTGTTTGGCTCACGTCCTTAACTTGGTGGTGCAGCGGTTCTTGGGCAGGTACCCGGGCTTACAGGATGTCCTGAGGCAGGCCAGGAAAGTCTGTGTGCATTTCCGCCGGTCATATAATGCCAGTGCTCGGCTGACGGACCTCCAAAAGGAGTTTAACCTGCCCAAGAACCGCCTAATCTGTGACATGCCCACCAGGTGGAACTCAACGTTGGCCATGCTGCAGCGGCTGCACACGCAGCAGAGGGCCATCAATGAGTACCTGTGCGACTATGGCACCAGGACAGGGTCAGGGGAGCTTGGTTTTTTTTCCCCACACCAGTGGGCCATGATCAGGGATGCATGCACTGTCCTGTCACCATTTGAGGAGGCCACGAGGATGGTGAGCAGTGACAGTGCATGCATCAGTGACACTGTCCCCCTTGTCCACCTGTTGGAGCACACGCTGTGTGGAATAATGGACAGGGCACTTGAGGCAGAACAGAGGCAGGAAGAGGAGGACTTCCTTAGCTCTCAAGGCCCCCTTTATCCAGACAGTGTTCCTGCGTGCCCGCCGATCACACAGGAAGAGGGCGAGGAGGAGGAGGAAGATTGTGTCAGTATGGAGGTGGAGCCTGGCACTCAGCATCAGCAGCAGTCTTTAAGGGACCAAGAAAGACATGGACTTGTACGTGGCTGGGAGGAGGTGGCTGCGGACCATGTCGTCCTTAGTGACCCAGAGGACCCTGGACCGAATGCCTCAGCAAACCTACGCTGCATGGCCTCCCTGATCCTGCAAAGCCTGCGTAAGGATCCTCGTATTCGTGGTATCAAGGAGAAGGACAAATACTGGCTGGCAACCCTCCTTGATCCACGTTACAAGGGTAAGGTTGCGGACCTTATCTTGCCATCGCAGAGGGAGCAGAGGATGAAACATCTTCGGGAGGCCTTGCAGAAAGGTCTGTGCAACGCGTTCCCAGAGACTGGGAGGTTACAAACTCCTGTTTCTGGACAACGTGTTGCTGAGGCTTCGGTCAGTCAAAGAAGGAGCGGTGGAGAAGGTGGCCGTCGATGCGTTCAGACAATTTTTTGGTCCGCAGCCCCAAGGTATGATCGGTTCCAGCAACCATCGCCAGCGTCTGTTTTACATGGTGCAGGAATACCTAGGGGCAAGATCAGACTTGGACACCTTTCCCACCGAAAATATACTGGGTTACTGGGTCTTGAGGATGGATCACTGGCCAGAGCTTGCACAGTATGCAATTGAGCTACTGGCCTGTCCTGCATCCAGCGTTCTTTCGGAACGCACATTCAGTGCTGCTGGAGGCGTGGTAACCGATCACAGGGTGCGTCTGTCCACCGACTCGGTCGATCGACTGACCTTCATAAAAATGAATCAGTCTTGGATCACCACCAGCTACCAAGCACCTGATGCTGATGTAACTGAATAATTTTTTTTGAAATCTCAGATCCCTTCAAAGACTGCCTATGCTGAGTGACTATCCCTGAGTAATTATCCTCTTCCTCCTCAATGATCACGCTGATAGCTTGTAAGAACATTTTTGGTTCTGGGCGCCACCACCAGTGCCTAAGGCACAATTTTTCAGCCCCTGTTTAACAGGGGCGTGTAATTACAATTTTTGATGCAATACTTTGCAGCGGGGCTCATTTCAGCATTCCAACTAGAGTATCTGTGAGGGGTTGCAGTGTTGTGGCACCAGCACCAGTGCCTAAGGCCCAATTTTTCTGCCCCTGTTTAACAGGGGCGTGTAATTACAATTTTTGATGCAATACTTTGCAGCAGGGCTCGTTCCTGCGTTCCAACTAGAGTGTCTGTGAGGGTTTGCAGTGTTGTGGCACCAGCACCAGTGCCTAAGGCCCAATTTTTCTGCCCCTGTTTAACAGGGGCATGTAATTACAATTTTTGATGCAATACTTTGCAGCAGGGCTCGTTCCTGCGTTCCAACTAGAGTGTCTGTGAGGGGTTGCAGTGTTGTGGCACCAGCACCAATGCCTAAGGCCCAATTTTTCTGCCCCTGTTTAACAGGGGCATGTAATTACAATTTTTGATGCAATACTTTGCAGCAGGGCTCGTTCCTGCGTTCCAACTAGAGTGTCTTTGAGGGGTTGCTGTGTTGTGGCACCAGCACCAGTGCCTAAGGCCCAATTTTTCAGCCCTTGTTTAACAGGGGCGTGTAATTACAATTTTTGATGCAATACTTTGCAGCAGGGCTCATTCCTGCGTTCCAACTAGAGTGTCTGTGAGGGGTTGCAGTGTTGTGGCACCAGTGCCTAAGGCCTAATTTTTCAGCTCCTGTTCAACAGGGGCATGTAATTACAATTCTTGATCTAATATTTCACAGCAGGGCCCATTTCTGCACCCACCAAGAGCGAGTGAGGACTTACAGTGTTGTGGCACCAGCACCACCACCACCACCACCAAAGGCAGAATTTTTCTTCCCCTGTTCAACAGGGGCATGTAATTACAATTCTTGATCTAATATTTCACAGCAGGGCCCATTTCTGCACCCACCAAGAGCGAGTGAGGACTTACAGTGTTGTGGCACCAGCACCACCACCACCACCACCAAAGGTAGAATTTTTCTTCCCCTGTTCAACAGGGGCATGTAATTACAATTCTTGATCTAATATTTCACAGCAGGGCCCATTTCTGCACCCACCAAGAGCGAGTGAGGACTTACAGTGTTGTGGCACCAGCAGCACCACCACCACCACCAAAGGCCCAATTTTTCTGCCCTTGTTCAACAGGGGCATGTAATTACAATTCTTGATCTAATATTTCACAGCAGGGCCCATTTCTGCACCCACCAAGAGCGAGTGAGGACTTACAGTGTTGTGGCACCAGCACCACCACCAAAGGCCCAGTTTTTCTGCCCCTGTTCAACAGGGGCATGTAATTACAATTCTTGTTCTAATATTTCACAGCAGGGCCCTGTGAGGGCTTACAGTGTTGTGGCCACAACAACACCTAAGGCCCAAATTTCTGCTGAGTATATAGGGCAGGCCCCTACTTTAAAACATCTAACTTACAAACGACTCCTACTTGCAAACGGAAGGAGACAACAGGAAGTGAGATGAAATCTACCCCTAGGAAGGGAAATTCTCTCCTGTAAGAGTTAATATGGAAAATAAAAATAAATAAAGTGCGCTAACTGTATGAGAATATACACATAAATGTGAATGCATATGGGTGGTAGTGAAAACCACAATCTACTGAGAGCAAATAAATGACTCAATGGGTGATGGAAAAATATACGTGCCAATCATAAAAACTCAAATAAAAAGAAAAAAGTGTACATGTGAAGTACAACAATAATAATAACGTGAAAACATGATAATCAAACAGATTCAGTCCATGAGTTCAAACATAAAACCTTCATCAGTGAAAAAATACTTCCATCCACTATACAGCTTAGCAGCAACCAATCTCCCTATGAGTGGATCGACAAAGGTGAGGGATGTGCAGGATGGTACAATTCCACTGGCGGTGACTCCAATAAGTGAGAAAAAGTGGTAAAGGTGGACTCTTACCCTCCGTGTTGGACCCCCTCCTTGGCAGGGTCTATCAGGCATGCAGATTTTGCCCTCTGCAGGGACCATGTGATGAGAAGATCTCCCCAGCAGCTGTCAGGAATGCTGTCTCCGGTCCGGGCTAGTCCAAGTGAAACGCCTGAAGAGGGGGGGAAGGACAGCTCTCTTGCTCCCAGTGTGGCAAAGGAAAAAACAAAAGAGCGGAGCTCCAATAGTGTAAAAAGTTTCAGGATTTATTGAATAAAAGTACAGACCGCAACGGAGAGTGCACGCTCCGTGAGGTAGAAATACAATTAAAAACAAGCCGGCATATAAAAATCGCAATAACCCGTGCATAACGTGGGGCAATCGTGACGGCTTACAACGTAGCCACGCCCTACATGTTTTGTCATTAGTAGACGTCTTCTTCTTCTGAATCTTCTGAAGAGGAGGAAAGACAGCAAAACAAATGTCACAGGGGTGATAACCCTTCCCTACGTTTTCCAAAAAGCTTAAAAAAGATTTTTTGGCTGGAGCTAAACACGTTAAAAATGTACCCGTTCAAAATTACAAACAGATTCTACTTAACAACAAACCTACAGTCCCTGTCTTGTTTGCACCGCCTGTATACTGCTGTTCAGAGTATATAGGGCCTGGTGGCCCCACACCTTTCCTTATTTTAATTTGGGTGCGGGGTTCCCCTTAATATCCATACAAGACCCAAAGGGCCTGGTAATGGACTGGGGGGTACCCATGCTGTTTGTCTCACTGATTTTCATCCATATTACCAGGACCCGACATTACATTAAACCTGCAAGCAGTTTTAAATGAGATTTTTTCCTTTAAAAATGACATTTGGTGCAGGGACTGTTCTAAACACGGGAAACACGCGCCACTTTACAGGCATACTATAGACACCCCCAGGTACGATATTAAAAGGAATATTTTACTTTTTTTTTTTATTTGAAGCATCATTAAAATCACTGCTCCCGAAAAAACGGCCGTTTTTAAAAGTTTTTTTTGCATTGATACATGTCCCCTGGGGTAGGACCCGGGTCCCCAAACCCTTTTTAGGACAATACCATGAAAATTAGCCTTTAAAATGAGCACTTTTGATTTTGAACATTCGAGTCCCATAGACGTCAATGGGGTTCTAACGTTTGTGCTAATTTTCGGTCCGTTCGCAGGTTCTGGTGCGAACCGAACCGGGGGGTGTTCGGCTCATCCCTACTGGGGAATTTATGTACTGTATGTCAGTTGCCCTACCCATTTTTACCTTTTCCTTGCTATCTATAAAATAATTTGAACTGCTGTTATTCTTAATCTTTTGCAGACCCATATTTACTGATGCATACTCTGACGATTCACTGAGGATACTCTGGATTCCAAGACAGTAAAAAAGCCATTGCTGCTGGAACTATTTTCAGCTCTTTGATACCTATGGATTCCCCTTCCACAAGTGTACTTGATTCTAATTTCGATGTGTACTGATTCTAAGCATCTGCCTAAGAGCCTAAGTAAAAAAGCAGGTATTCTGTTTC
This sequence comes from Lithobates septentrionalis, assembly GCA_037952835.1. NCBI lineage: Eukaryota > Metazoa > Chordata > Amphibia > Anura > Ranidae > Lithobates > Lithobates septentrionalis. The sequence continues at coordinate 1,458,871 of JBBDGP010001410.1, read as the reverse complement.
ATGCAACTTTTTGCAAATAGCGAATAGTTCAATTAAACCAGCATTTATTGGTTATGAAAAGATCTTTGCACCAGACACTAAAACAATTGGAAGTATGTACAGGACATATATATGTACATATATATTGTAATATATATATAGCAGTGGATAGATAGATAGATAGATAGATAGATAGATAGATAGATAGATAGATAGATAGATAGATAGATAGATAGATAGATAGATAGATAGATAGATAGATAGATAGATAGATAGATAGATAGAAACCTTGCCTGCCTAAAATGTATCCCTCACCATTTCTTCGTAATTCTAACTATGGTTTCAGAGAATTTTATTCCAACATTGCTTTGTAAAATTCTTTTGATTTGCACAGCACGATCCTCATTATTTTCAACTCTTAAATTATCCACAATCATCAGAACAGCACTGCAAAACTGTTAGGCATAGAAAGAATTGGACGAGCCTAATAACAGAATAACTGTACAATCTAAAAAGCATTATATTACTTTTAAGCGAATATGCTGTGTGGTAATACGCATAGTGTGTGGTTTTCCAATTAAAAATACGTCTTTTGGTTTACCGGTGATTGACATGATAAATGACATACTAGGACACAAACACACCCTACTGCAGAATTCTTTGAAGAATAGTTGTGTACTTCCCTTTGTTTTCTCATCAACATCTTTTTTTTAATATTTTCTTTAGTTGTTTTTACCTTTACTGTTGTTAAAGTGAATTATAATTATTATCAACTTTTATGCTGTCTTTAGCTGTTATCTAGGTAAAAAAAGAAATATGAAAACAAAGGTGGAGATACTGTAGTGATCACAAAATGTCCCTAATGTGTATTATTAATTGAAAAGCAAATGCAGTAAAAGAAAAATGTAAAGAAGAGTATTGCAATTTTAAGTAGGATAATAGGAAGTAACTGTCCATTATCATGAGCACAAGGATTGAGAACACAAATGTTGTTTAATGTTGCTAGAGAAACGGGGTTTGAGGCAGGATATGTATTGATCAAAGAAACTTGTGTTGGCTATGGGAAGAGGTTGAACTGATTGCAAAGGGAGCCATGATAAGGAAAAAGGTATGACTTAAGATATGTGGGGAACAGTTATATATGCATGATGTGTTTTGACAGGTGAAAATGGACAGGAGATCAGTAGGGTTTAAAGAGTTGTAAAGAACTTGGATGGACAAAATAGGTTTTCTGGGGAGGTAGACAGAGGAGCAACATTACATAGGATTTGTAGTTCTGATTGGTGGCTTGGTATAGTGGTAAAAGAGTGAAAGAAACAGTAAACCTATAATATTTTGAAGGGATGGTGTTTAAGCATACCTTCAGGCACCTATATATCCCCACCAATCCCTCCCTCCCTCCCACCCCACTCTCACCTGTTCCCCAAATGTTTAACAAAAACCTTTAACACTCCTTTTTACCTAAGCAAATTTAGCTTTTTGCTGCAGTCCATGTCCGTCACTGACCAATCCTCTTGTCGTGACATTTTCACACAATGCAGTCTTCTGGAGCCTAATGCCCCGTACACACGATCAGAAATTCCGCCAGCAAAAGTCCAATGTGAGCTATTGGTCGAAAATTATGACCGTGTGTATGCTCCATCTGACTTTTTCTGGCAGCATTTCTGTCAGGAAAAGATTGAGAGCAGGTTCTCTATTTTTCTGACAGAAAAAATTTCTATTGAAAATGCCGTTCGTCTGTATGCAATGCTGACGTGCAAAAAAACACGCATGCTCATAACCAAGTACGGAACAGAAGCGCTCGGTCTGGTAAAACTAGCGTTTGTAATGGAGATAGCACATTTGTCACTCTGCAAATAATTGGATCTTTTAATGCAGAACATTCTTTTGTTCTTTATAATGCTAGAATAATGAATTTGTTTTGCTGCTGATATTCACTCAGAGTTCTGGCAAACTGATTTCTTTATTATTTCTCGTGATCTCCTAAATAATCTTTTTTGTTTTTAAAGCCAGATCTCTATAATAATGTTTAGAATTATTTTTTATAGTCATCTTTTTTTTTTTTATCAAGATCTCCTGTTTTTTTTATTATTTTTTAATTATTTTCTAGTGATCTCCATATTTTTTTTTTTTTTTGTGTCAAGTTTCCACAGCAACATTATTATCTTGTATTTTTAAAGCTCAAGGAGGTTAGTTGGTGTCCCTTATTAATTTGACATTGTATTTTTGAAATGTACCTGCCTACTCACAAACAAACTGGCCTATTTGAAAAAAAACACATAGGCAAGTATTTTCATATAAAAAAAATCTCTATTTATTCTGGCTCATAACAAAATAAAGAGCAAGGCAACACTGGAGAAACTGCTTGAATTTGCAATGTCTTTGTACCCCAGGGCACACATCAACTCTTTGTAAATAAAAATTCATAGCCTGAGAAGTCCATATAATAGGGAGCACAATCTGGTCCAGAACTCCCAGAGATCAAGAACAGCAGCAGATGACATATATGTCCCCAGGCTGTGGTACTACCACAGCCTGCATCTTCTGTCAGACCAGACTGAACCCAGGCCATCACTTTCATGTCTTCCTTGCAGCCTTCCCTCCACGCCTCCCTGTAGCCTTCCCTTCAGCTTTCCCTGCAGCCTTCCTTGGAGGCTGTGGCTCTGGAGGTGGACTTGTGGCAGGAGGAGGAGGAGGAGGAGGATGGGCGAGCGCACATAAGTACATGTTCTCACTTATTTGGCTCCTCAACCCCTTCCAAAGGGACTGAAAAATAAGATTCTCACACATGAAGCATCCTCCATTTGCTGCAATTTTGCACATAGCAGCCATAGGCCTCTTTAGCTTCGGGGGGTGTTTTCAGGGCCGCATTAGACTCCTTAATGAGGCCCAGTGCTGCCTCCTCCACGTTACTCCCCTTCCTGGCCCTTTTTGTTGTAAGGTGGAGGGGAGGAACCTAGAATTGGGTGAAGCTACTGGGCCTGGCCACCTCCTGGCTGACACCCCCGCCTTCTCCTGTCTGACACTTACCCCCGCCCCCTCCTGGCTGACACATTCCAGAGCCTCGTCCTGGCTGAGGTCTTCCTGTGTATGAAAAAGGGACATAGTTGTAGTTTTTGGTTCATCACTCACACACAATTTTCAGCTCATGACTGTTGCAAATTGAATGTTAATAAATAGAAAAGACTATCATTCTGAGCCCAGCATTTTTCATTCTTGTCACAATCATTTTTGGACCCTACTGTCTATTGATATATAAAACACTTTTTGTTAAATCATTAATTTATTATCAATCATAACATCTAGTTAACAACAATAATTTTTGGACAATAAATATGTTAAAAAATACTATACCTGGCTCCAGCTGGGCTCCTCAACTTCTTCCAGGATGGAAGGCCAAGGTTGGTCCTCAGAAACCTCAGCTGGGGTTGAGGGAAGGGTGAATGGAAGTGTAGAAAGTGATTCCCTGGCTTCAATCTGGTTTTCCAGAAGCCGCATCCTGTTGTAGTACCACAGACTGGGTACATACACACCCTTTGCTGCTGCTCCTGATTTCATGGAAGCCTGGACCATATTAAGCTCCTTCCTATATGTGCTCCTCAAGCTACCAATTTTCTTATCCACAAACTCAATGTCTGCGTCGGGGACCTGCATCTTCACAAATTGCAGCAGTTTCTCCAGTGATGCCTTGCTAGCTGGTTTATTTCGATATAAGGGGTTTTTAACCTCCCAAAAATTTCTCATATCCCTGTATCTGTCTATGAACTGGCCCATGAATTACGGGTCTTTGAATTGTTTCATATTTGCTGCAAGACAAAGCTTGCATGCTGCTCCATGTGCTTTTCTTTACTGTTGTACAGTTTTAAATGGCTACTTTCATGGCTCACTAATCGGTCGCAGTAAACATTGTTCGTTTGCCAACTAAATACAATGTTTTTGGCAGATACAGGGTTAACTACATTTGGTCATGCTAATTTGTATTAAAAGAAGTTTAGGACATTGTTGTCTAAATGACCAGAGGACACCACAACCTCAGGATGTGGAGGGAGGAGAGGTGGATGACGTGGTTGAAATTGTCACCACAACAGGTCAGTGTCTGATAACACAGATTCAGGTAATAGAGGTATGCCTGCATATTTATAATAAATGGTGTGTATTTTTTCTTTTAGTTTAGTTTAGGACATTGTTGTCTAAATGACCAGAGGACACCACAACCTCAGGATGTGGAGGGAGGAGAGGTGGATGACGTGGTTGAAATTGTCACCACAACAGGTCAATGTCTGACAACACAGATTCAGGTAATAGAGGTATGCCTGCATATTTATAATAAATGGTGTGTATTTTTTCTTTTAGGTGATGTGCATGTTTTGGAAGAACAAGCTCCTCATTTCACCAGTGCAAGTGCACAAATACTAATCCAGGAGAAAATGGTGTGTAGTCGGGATTTAGACATCATAAAGCAAAAAACCAATGAGGTTGAACACAAACTGAAGAACATGATTGATGTATTAAGGAGAATATAGATAACAACAAAATGCCACCATTTTAGATTTTGTTGGACCAATTTAGAAAAATGTTGGTCGCATTTTAAAAGCCAAAATTTGAAGATGCACACAGTGTGTCAACATGTGCTATCTGCCATCAGGGGATATCAATGTACGCGTTCTGTGGGTGCAACCCCTTTCTCGCAACTCAAGTAGATGAGAGGAAGTGGTTGCACCCCCAAAACACGTCCATTGATCCTCCATGATGGGAGCTAGCACATGTTGACATTGGGCATGGGATCAGAAGGGAAATCCCCAGTTTGACTCCCAATTTGTGTGCATCTTCGAAATTTGGCTTTTATAGGGGTGACATCTCCCCATCTGTTGAAGGTAAGATCAACACATTTTTGACACTATAATGTCTGATATTGCCTTCAGTTTTTCGTTTTTTTTTTAACTATGTAAGTTCCCGAGTTGTGTATGTTATGTTTTGAAACATGCCTGTTTATGTACTAAAAAAAATTTCAAGGTAAAACTATATAAAACCAAGATGTTGTTTTTTTACACAAAAATGTTTTATAACACACATGTATGTGCATGTGCACGGAGTAAAAGGTTTTATACTCAACAGTGTGTGGCTTCTTCTTTCAATGCTCAATACCAGGTTTTGTATTAAGTTGGTGTTTACAGTGACAATGGGTGTTATTTAATAATAGAAAAACAACTTGGCACTACAAGTGCACTAGGAGAACCTAGGAGACAGCTAAAAGAAACACAAGCAGTAAATCAAAATCAAGATTTTATCAGATAAAATTTTTTTCTTTCAAATAGAAAATATTTTCAAATTTGCTGGCATAGCAATAGCCCCCTTACCCGTAAAATAATCAACATATTTTTGCCGCACTTCACGGGTGCTTTGGGGGGGCAAGCCAGGACGGCCAACTTCCAGGGCCATCAGTGAATTTTCAGGAACTCCGGCCTCAAGCCCAACTGAGGCAACATAATTAGGAGTAGGGATGAGCTTTGAGTTCGAGTCGAACTCATGTTCGACTCGAACATGGGCTGTTCACCAGTTCGCCGAATAGCGAACAATTTGGGGTGTTCGCGGCAAATTCGAATGCCGCGGAACACCCTTTAACAGTCTATGGGAGAAATCAAGAGTGCTAATTTTAAAGGCTTATATGCATGGTATTGTCATAAAAAGTGTTTGGGGACCTGGGTCCTGCCCCAGGGGACATGGATCAATGCAAAATAAAGTTTTAAAAATGGCCGTTTTTTCGGGAGCAGTGATTTTAATAGTGCTTAAAGTGAAACAATAAAAGTGTAATATCCCTTTAAATTTCATACCTGGGGGGTGTCTATAGTATGCCTGTAAAGGGGCGCATGTTTCCCGTGTTTAGAACAGTCTGACAGCAAAATGACATTTCAAAGAAAAAAAAATCATTTAAAACTACTCGCGGCTATTAATGCATTGCCGGTCCGACAATACACATAGAAGTTCATTGATAAAAACGGCATGGGAATTCCCCACAGGGGAACCCCAAACCAAAATTTAAAAAAAAAATGACGTGGGGGGTCCCCCTAAATTCCATACCAGGCCCTTCAGGTCTGGTATGGATATTAAGGGGAACCCCGGCCAAAATTTTTAAAAAAATGCGTGGGGTCCCCCTCAAAATCCATACCAGACCCTTCAGGTCTGGTATGGATTTTAAGGGGAACCCCGTGCCAAAATTTAAAAAAAAATGGCGTGGGGTACCCCCAAAAATCCGTACCAGACCCTTATCCAAGCATGCAACCTGGCAGGCCGCAGGAAAAGAGGGGGGATGAGAGAGCGCCCCCCCTCCTGAACCGTACCAGGCCACATGCCCTCAACATTGGGAGGGTGCTCCCCAAAACACCTTGTCCCCATGTTGGTGGGGACAAGGGCCTCATCCCCACAACCCTTGCCCGGTGGTTGTGGGGGTCTGCTGGCGGGGGGCTTATCGGAATCTGAAAGCCCCCTTTAACAAGGGGACCCCCAGATCCCAGCCCTCCCCCTGTGTGAAATGGTAAGGGGGTACAAAAGTACCCCTACCATTTCATAAAAAAATGTCAAAAATGTTAAAAATGACAAGAGACAGTTTTTGACAATTCCTTTATTTAAATGCTTCTTCTTTCTTCTATCTTCTTTCTTCTATCTTCCTTCAGTTTCTTCCTCCATCTTCCTCTTCTGGTTCTTGTTCTTCTGGTTCTTCATCCGGTCTTCTCGTCCGGCATCTTCCTCAGCGGCGCCTTCTTCACTTCATCTTCTTTCCTCGGGCCGCTCCGCATCCACGATTGGATGGGGGGCTCCCGCTGTGTGACGCTTCTCCTCTTCTGACGGTTCTTAAATAACGGAGTAGGTGGCCGCATTTCTCTGCGAGATTTGACACCTGCGAGCCACGTCGCAGGAGCCAGCGCCGAGATGGCTCACTCATCGGGAAAGGAAAACTTTGTTTTCCTTTCCCGATGAGTGACAGGCAGTGCTGACAGCTGTCTGGTATGACTCCTGAGGGGGAACGCCGCGCCAAATTTTAAATGAAAAAAACGGCGTGGGTCCCCCCCAGGGGTATAGCAGGCCCTTAGGTCTGGTATGGATTGTAAGGGGAACCCCTATTCAGAAAAATTGGTGTGGGGGTCCCCCCAAAATCCATACCAGACCCTTATCTGAGCACGCAGCCCGGCCGGCCAGGAAAGGGGGTGGGGATGAGTGAGCGCCCCCCCTCCTGAGCCGTACCAGGCTGCATGCCTTCAACATGGGGGGTGGGTGCCTTGGGGGAGGGGGGGCGCCCTGCAGGGCCCCCCCACCCCAAGGCACCTTGTCCCGATGTTGATGAGGACAAGGGCCTCTTCCCGACAACCCTGGCCGTTGGTTGTCGGGGTCTGCGGGCGGGGGGCTTATCGGAATCCGGGAGCCCCCTTTAATAAGGGGGCCCCCAGATCCCGGCCCCCCACCCTGTGTGAATGAGTATGGGGTACATGGTACCCCTACTCATTCACCTAGGGAAAAGTGTCAATAAAAAAAAAAACACAGTACACACTTTTTAAGAGTAATTTATTAGGCAGCTCCGGGGTCTTCTTCCGACTTCGGGGGGTCTCCTTCCGACTTCTCCCGGTGTTCGGCCTCCTCTCCCGGTGTTCCGCCTCTTCTCCCGGGCCCCGCCGCTATCTTCTTCCAGCTCTTTTGCCAGCGAGGGGCCCGGTCTGCTGCCGCTGTCTTGTTGCCGCTTTCTTGCCGCCGCTGTCTCGCCGCCGATGTCTCGCCGCCGCTGTCTCGTCGCTTCTTCTCTTCTTCCGATGTTGACATGACGCTCTCTCCGGCTGGAATGCTTTGTGCGAGCTGCGGAGCCATTTATATAGGCGGTGACCCCGCCCCCTTGTGACATCATGGTCCCAGCATGCGCAGGTACTCTGGGGTCACGCCCCCTTATGACCGAAAATTTGCATGAACTTTAGAACCCCATTGACGTCTATGGGACTCGAGCGTTCAAAATCAAAAGTGCTAATTTTAAAGGCTAATTTGCATGGTATTGTCCTTAAAAGGGGTTTGGGGACTGGGTCCTGCCCCAGGGGACATGTATCAATGCAAAAAAAAGTTTTAAAAAACGGCCGTTTTTTCGGGAGCAGTGATTTTAATGATGCTTAAAGTAAAAAAAAAGTGAAATATTCCTTTAAATGTCATACCTGGGGGGTGTCTATAACATGCCTGTAAAGTGGCGCATGTTTCCCGTGCTTAGAACAGTCCCTGCACAAAATGACATTTTTAAAGGAATAAAAGTAATTTAAAACTGCTTGCAGCTTTAATGTAATGTTGGGTCCTGGCAATATGGATGAAAATTAGTGAGACAAACAGCATGGGTACCCCCCAGTCCATTACCGGGCCCTTTGGGTCTTGTATGGATATTAAGGGGAACCCCGCACCCAAATTAAAAAACGGAAAGGTGTGGGGCTACCAGGCCCTATATACTCTGAACAGCAGTATACAGGCGGTGTAAACAAGACAGGGACTGTAGGTTTGTTGTTAAGTAGAATCTGCTTGTAATTTTGAACTGGTACATTTTTTACGTGTTTATCTACAGCTAAAAAATCTATTTAAGCTTTTTGGAAAACATAGAGAAGGGTTATCACCCCTGTGACATTTGTTTTGCTGTCTGTGCTCCTCTTCAGAAGATTTCACCTCACTTTCTGTCCCAATAACAAATGTTTTTAGAAAATTTGGGGTTTTTAGTGAAACAAGGATTGGTGATAAAGCAGCAGTGGAAAGGAGAAAGGTTTTTCCCATATTAACTCTTACAGGAGAGAATTTCCCTTTCATCTCACTTCCTGTTGTCTCCTTCCGTTTGTAAGTAGGAATCGTTTGCAAGTTGGATGTTTAAAAGTAGGGGCCTGCCCTATATACTCTGCAGAAATTGTGGCCTTAGGTGTTGGTGTTGCCACAACACTGTTGTGAAATATTAGATCAAGAATTGTAATTATATGCCCCTGTTGAACAGGGGCAGAAAAATTGGGCGTTTGGTGATGGTGGTGGTGCTGGTGCCACAACACTGTAAGTCCCCACAGTTACTCTTGGTGGGTGCTGGAACGGGCCCTGCTGTGAAATATTAGATCAAGAATTGTAATTACATGCACCTGTTGAACAGGGGCAGAAAAATTGGGCCTTAGGCACTGGTGCTGGTACCACAACACTGCAACCCCTCACAGATACTCTAGTTGGAGCACAGGAACGAGCCCTGCTGCAAAGTATTGCATCAAAAATTGTAATTACACGCCCCTGTTAAACAGGGGCTGAAAAATTGGGCCTTAGCCACTGGTGGCGGTGCCCAGAATAAAAAATGTTCTTACAAGCTATCAGCATGATCATTGAGGAGGAAGAGGATAATAACTCAGCATAACAGGATAGTCACTCAGCATCAGCATAGGTAGTCTTGAAGGGATGTGACATTTCAAAAAAAATATTCAGTTACATCAGCATCAGGTGCTTGGTAGCTGGTGGTGATCCGAGACTGATTAATTTTTATGAAGGTCAGTCGATCGACCGAGTCGGTGGACAGACGCACCCTGTGATCGGTTAAAAAGCCTCCAGCAGCACTGAATGTGCGTTCCGAAAGAACGCTGGATGCAGGACAGGCCAGTAGCTCAATTGCATACTGTGCAAGCTCTGGCCAGTGATCCATCCCCAAGACCCAGTAACCCAGAGGATTTTCGGTGGGAAAAGTGTCCAAGTTAGATCCTGCCCCTAGGTATTCCTGCACCATGTAAAACAGACGCTGGCGATGGTTGCTGGAACCGATCATACATTGGGGCTGCGGAGTAAAAAATTGTCTGAACGCATCGGTCAGATGGCCATCTTCTCCACTGCTCCTTCTTTGACTGACCAAAGCCTCAGGAACACATTGTCCAGGAACAGGAGTTTGTAACCTCCCAGTCTCTGGGAACGCGTTGCACAGACCTTTCTGCAAGGCCTCCCAAAGATGTTTCATCCTCTGCTCCCTCTGCGATAGCAAGATAAGGTCCACAACCTTACCCTTGTAATGTGGATCAAGGAGGAGCCAGTACTGATCCCTCTCCTTGATACCACGAATACGAGGATCCTTCCGGGTTTCTTCAGACTGTAAATGATCCCTTAAAGACTGCTGCGGATGCTGCGGAGTAAAAAATTGTCTGAACGCATCGGTCAGGCGGCCATCTTCTCCACCGCTCCTTCTTTGACTGACCGAAGCCTCAGCAACACGTTGTCCAGGAACGGGAGTTTGTAACCTCCCAGTCTCTGGGAACGCGTTGCACAGACCTTTCTGCAAGGCCTCCCAAAGATGTTTCATCCTCTGCTCCCTCTGCGAAAGCAAGATAAGGTCCGCAACCTTACCCTTGTAATGTGAATCAAGGAGGAGCCAGTACCGATCCCTCTCCTTGATACCACGAATACGAGGATCCTTCCGCAGGCTTTGCAGGATCAGGGAGGCCATGCAGCGTAGGTTTGCTGAGGCATTCGGTCCGGAGTCCTCTGGGTGACTAAGGATGACATGATCCGCAGCCACCTCCTCCCAGCCATGTACAAGTCCATGGGTTTCTTCAGACTGTAAATGATCCCTTAAAGACTGCTGCTGATGCTGAGTGCCAGGCTCCACCTCCATGCTGACACAATCCTCCTGCTCCTCATCCTCTTCCTGTGTGATCGGCGGGCACGCAGGAACACTGTCTGGATAAATGGGACCTTGAGAGCTAAGGAAGTCCTCCTCTTCCTGCCTCTGTTCTGCCTCAAGTACCCTGTCCATTATTCCATGCGCCAACAGGTGGACAAGGGGGACAGTGTCACTGATGCATGCACTGTCACTGCTCACCATCCTCGTGGCCTCCTCAAATGGTGACAGGACAGTGCATGCATCCCTGATCATGGCCCACTGGCGTGGGGAAAAAAACAAGCTACCCTGACCATGTCCTGGTGCCATAGTCGCACAGGTACTCATTGATGGCCCTCTGCTGCTGGTGCAGCCACTGCAGCATGGCCAACGTTGACTTCCACCTGGTGGGCATGTCACAGATTAGGCAGTTCTTGGGCAGGTAAATTCCTTTTGGAGGCCTGCCAGCCGAACACTGGCATTATATGACTGGCGGAAATGCACAGACTTTCCTGGCCTGCCTCAGGACATCCTGTAAGCCCGGGTACCTGCCCAAGAACTGCTGCACCACCAAGTTAAGGACGTGAGCCAAACAGGGCACATGGGTCAGTTGTCCGTCAGAAGGCAGAGAGGAGGTTGGTGCCATTGTCGCAAACCACCATTCCTGCCTTAAGTTGGTGTGGCGTAAACCACCTCTGAACCTGCCCCTGCAGAGCTGACAGAATCTCTGCCCCAGTGTGGCTCCTGTCCCCCATGCACACCAGCTCAAGCACCGCATGGCATCTTTTGGCCTGCGTACTTGCATAGCTCCTTGAACGCCTACGGAGCACCGCTGGTTCTGAGGACAAAGCACAGGAAGAGGCCATGGAGGAAGAAGAAGAGGAGGGGGTGGAGGAGAGAGGTGTGTCACAATCACCAGTACTGGCATTTTGGAGGCATGGTGGCGGAACAACCTCCAACACTACTACACCTTGTCCTGCATCCTTCCCAGCTGCCAGCAGAGTCAACCAAAGCTCCATGAAACTTAGGTAACGTCCCTGTCCATGCCTGCTGGACCATAAATCAGCAGTAATATGTCCAGCGAGGCCAAGACATTGCCTTCCATATGCCGGTAGAGAGCCGGAATCGTCTTCCATGAGAAAAAGTGGCGTTTGGGAACCTGCCACTGAGGAACCGCACATTCCACAAACTCACGGAAGGGGGCAGAGTCTACCAACTTAAAAGGTAGCAGTTGAAGTGCTAGCAATTTTGGCAAGCTAGCATTCAACCGCTGGGAATGTGGATGGCTGGGAACGAAGTTCTTTCTGCGGTGCAGCAGCTGGGGCAGGGAAATTTGCCTGGTACAATCTGACGTTGGTGTACCAATAGCAGATTGCCCACAAGTACTTGGCTGTGACACACCTAATTCTACACCTTCATTCCTCTCAGTGCAGGTCTCAGAGAGGACTGAAGGTATAGTGGGGTTGGAGATCCCAGCTGATGAGGAGCAAGGAGAGGTCCTCTTTGTTCTTTGGTGTGGGTCTTTTAGGTACACTTGCCAACGAACTGCATGGCAGGTCAACATATGTCTGGTCAAGCATGTGGTGCCCAAGCGGGAGATGTTTTGGCCACGTGAGATACGCTTGAGACATATGTTGCAAATAGCAGAGGTGCGATCTGATGCACTCGTCTCAAAAAAGGCCCACACCAAAAAACTTTTGGAATAACGCGCAGAGACAGCAGCGCCCTGCACATGCGGAGCTCTGCGGTGTGATGTAGTCAGTGTGCTGCCCTTAGGCTGGCCCCTGGAGGGCATCCTGCCTCGTTGGTGATGTGCCTCCTCCTCCTCCTCTCTCAGGCACCCACATTGAGTCAGTGACCTCTTCATCCCCTCCCTCCTCATCACTGGAGCAAACCTGGCAGTATGCTGCAGCAGGGGGAACATGACTGCCAGATTGCTGTCCTTCTTGGGCACCCCCTCTGTCCGGGCTCACGTTACTGCCTTCATCTAGCTCAGTACCATCATCAGAGCCTTCAAAACGCTGGGCATCCTCCTGGAGCATGTACGCAACACTGTGGTCAAACAGTTCGAGGGACTCCTCAGGAGGACATGGTGGGGCTAGGGAAGGAGTCACTGATGCCATTGAGCTGAGGGAAGAGGCCACGTTGGCAGCTGCTTTGCCAGACAAAGTACCCTGAGCCTGGGTGAGAGAGAATGAGGAGGGTGAGGACGGCTTGGTCATCCACTTTACCAAGTCTTCCACATGTTGCGGCTCAACACTGCCAGCTTGCCGAAAAAAAGGCCAAGCGTGTCCCATGGCCACGTGCTGATGAGGAGCACTGTGTCCACGACCAGAACTGTTGCCTCTAGACACAGAGCCCGCTTGCCCTCTTTTATTGGCTTGTGACTATCTGCCTCTCCTTGTTGGCCTTCCAGACATACTATTGGCCTGCAGTGAGCTGCACAAAACTGGGATGTATATATATATATATATACCGATTATACTGCAGCTAGCAGAATCAACTGCCTGCCTGTAGTATTAGTATGATAACACCTGCACCTGTCTTCAGGTAGCTATACTGTAGGTGCAACTGTGCAGGGTGCACAGTACAGTAACTGGAAATACGTCAAGAGCCTACACAAGCACCTGGCTGCAGGTAGCTATACTGTAGGTGCAACTGTGCGGGGTACACAGTACAGTAACTGGAAATACTTCAAAGAGCCTACACAAGCACCTGGCTGCAGGTAGCTATACTGTAGGTGAGACTGTGCAGGGTACGCAGTACAGTAACTGGAAATACTTCAAAGAGCCTACACAAGCACCAGGCTGCAGGTAGCTATACTGTAGGTGGGACTGTGCAGGATACACAGTACAGTAACTGGAAATACTTCAAAGAGCCTACACAAGCACATGGCTGCAGGTAGCTATACTGTAGGTGAGACTGTGCGGGGTACACAGTACAGTAACTGGAAATACTTCAAAGAGCCTACACAAGCACCTGGCTGCAGGTAGCTATACTGTAGGTGAGACTGTGCAGGGTACACAGTACAGTAACTGGAAATACTGTAAAAACACCTGCCTGCCTGTCAGTATATTAGGAAGAGAAGAACAGGATCTAGCTAAACTGAATACAGTGTGTATATATATATATATATATATATATATATATATATATATACAACACCTGGCATGCATATATATACACAATACACTGTAACTGCAGCTAACTGACTCGACCTGCCTACTCTATCTAACTTAAATCAATGACACTGTCTCTCTCCCTATCTCTGTCTCAACACCGGAACACACTACACAGGGCTGTTGTGCAGGCGGCCTTATATAGTGTGGGGTGTGTACTAAACCCCCTGAGCCATAATTGGCCAAAGCCTCCTTGGCTTTGGCCAATTACGGCTCTCTGTACACACAGCGCTGTGATTGGCCAAGCATGCGGGTCATAGTGCATGCTTGGCCAACCATCAGCCAGCAATGCACTGCGATGCCGCAGTGAATTATGGGCCGTGACGCGCCACTCGAATTTGGCGCGAATGGACCATATTGTTCATAATTCGGCGAACGACCGAACACGCGATGTTCGAGTCGAACATGGGTTCAACTTGAACACGAAGCTCATCCCTAGTTGGCATAGATATAGAGATGAGGACAAAGGGGTACTGGACTGGGATGGTAGGAGGATAGGAGAGTGGAAGAAACAGCTTGAAAGGAAAAGAACTCCCTTTATCCAAAAGAATTTGCATTATAGATTATACAGACATTTAAGGCTTCAAGGATTCACATGAAGATGTCTGAAGGCATATGCTGCACCCCTAGCTTCCTGAATTTTATTTATCTTACTCATTTACATCACTCTGATTAAATATAAGGTTTACTTTAACATATGTTGCTTTTGCACTAAATTATTTCTTTACTACAGGTTTCATGAGGGCCAGGTGACTTTGAGCGGTGATTCCTAAATTGCACACAAGACCTTGTGTGAACTAACAGGATATATTTACAACATAAGAAAATATGTTCTTTTAATTTCCACACACTTTTTTATTTTTATGGACCATCACCCTTTAATTAGGTAGCTGCCCAAGGCAAAGACAAAATGTCCTGACACCTCTTTTGTATCTTTTGATATATCCACTTACAAAATTCCCGATAACTGACTAAAGCTTTGCAAGGGCCTGTTTTTCTAGTATTGTTCTGTGCAGATATTGGTGTGCAGGTTGTGCCCTATAATGTGTACTCTACATGCAATCCTCATTTGACCCATTTGACACACAAAAAAAATTCTACATGCCAGCATTTTTGGAATAAATAGTAACTGCCCTTAATTGAAATTAAATAATTCAAAATTGTTTCATTAAAAATAGAGGAATGCATTGGTCTACAATAAAAAAAATTACACAAACCTTATAAATATTCCAATATATATGAGTACGCTAATAAAATATATCATAGCACAGTATACTTGACTAATGCTATCTAGAAAAGAAAAGCACCCTGAATAACCCTATAATATTGTATGAGAGATGCATTTATTAAAATTTATATATATATATATATATATATATATATATATATATATATATATATATATATATATATATATATATATATATATATATACACACACACACTATATTGTCAAAAGTATTGGGACACCTGCCTTTACACACACACTATATTGCCAAAAGTATTGGGACACCTGCCTTTACACACACATAAAATGTAATGGCATGCCAGTCTTAGTTCATAGGGTAACAGCTTTAACTCTTCTGGGAAAGCTGTCCATAAGGTTTAGGAGTATGCCTATGGTAATGTTTTGTTTAATATGTGTTCATGAGTAGAGAGTAGCAAAGTAGATAGAAAGAGTCAGGCTGTAGTAGATCCTTATCTTTCTTTGGATGCATTATTACTATAGCCTCACACATAGATGGAGGTAATAGGCCAATATATAGAGGTCTAAAGTAGATTTAACAAGAGTATAAAGATGTAATGTCGCAGATTAACCACATACTGTTAACATCCCATATCCCTGTTCCCAAGCCTCATAATAATGTATTTAGTATCATGCAAACATGTAGGTTAATTCCACACCAAAAGTAAAACGTCATTCAAATATCCCAAATGCTCACAAAGAGATCCAATGCTGGCAGTCACTGAAACTTATGGAAAGTAATGAAATATAGCAAGTATGGGATGCTCAGGTGTACATTTCTAGGCTGCATCCAAATCAGTTGTAGCCAAAGACATAGCCTCTTTGACAATCAGCTTGAAATCACCCCTATCTAATATAGGTATCTATATCTAATGACTGTCTAATGGTCTCCTTTTGGTTGTCACTAATGTTTAGGGCCCCCACTGCGCCTCCTTTATGGGTATTTCTGATAGTAATAGCCAAGTTCCCCTTAAAGGGATTAAGAGTTTCTCTCTCCTGTTTGTTCATGTTATATATTTGTTATATACTCAGCCCAAAGTATTAAAACCTATTCTACATATTTTTGAAATAAATTCAGTGTCTCACCTCTATCTTGGACAGGATAGAAATCAGACCTAGTTCTTATGGAACATCTCAGATTCAAAGGCTCATGTATTTTTGATGTTACATTCAAATCTTTATACCTTGTACAATCCAAAGTACTTACATTGTGAAGCAATGCAAACATAAATCATGAAGATTCAAACTTTATTCACAGTGCTTAGTGAAAGGACACCTGGGAATCCCACCAGACTCCAAAGACTCCACAGTTGTGTCTCTAAAGTGTTTCCTAATGCACACGATCGGAAATTCGGCCAGCAAAAGACAGATGAGAGCTTTTGATCGTAAAATGCGACCGTGTGTATGCTCCATCTGACTTTTGCTGGCCGAATTTCCGCCAGCAAAAGATTGAGAGCATGTTCTCAATTTTCCTGATGGAAAAAGTTTCTATCAGAAATTCCGTTCGTGTGTATGCAATTCTGACACGCAAAAACATGCATGCTCAGAATCAAGTACGAGACGGAGCCGCTCAGTCTGGTAAAACGACCGTTCGTAATGGAGATGGCACATTCGTCACACTGAAAATTTTTAAATCTTTCAATGCAGCGCATTCTCTTCTTCTTTAAAATGCTAGAAGAATGAAGTTGGTTTGCTGCTCATATTTACACAGACTTCTCACAACTTATTTCTTTATTATTTCTTGTGATCTCCTGAATAATCTTTTTGGTTTTTAAAGCCAGATCTCCCTAATGATGTTTATAATTAATTTTAATAGTATTTTTTTTTTTTTTTTGGAATCAAGATCTCCTGTTGTTTTTTTTTTTAATTATTTTATAGTGATCTCCATTTTTTTTTGTATGTCACGTTTCCACAACACTATTATTATCTTGTATTTGTAAATCCCAAGGAGGTTGGTTGGTGTCCCTTGTTAATTTGACATTGTATTTTTTAAATGTACCTGCCTACTCTAAAAAAACTGTCCTTTTTGAAGTAAAACACATAGGCAAGTATTTCTGAAAACAAAATATCCATTTATTCTGGGTCATAACAAAATAAAGAGGAAGGCAACGCTGGAGAAACTGGTGAAATTTGCCAAGCCTTTGTACCCCAGGGCAGACATCAATAATTTTACAGTCAAAATTGGTGGCCTGAGGAGTCCTTATAATAGTGAGCACAATCCGGTCCAGGACTACAAGAGATCAGGAACAGCAGCAGATGACATATCTGTCCCCATCTTTTGCCAGACCAGACTGAACCCAGGCCATCACTCTCTGATCTTCCTTAGACACTTCCTTCCAGGCTGTGGCTGTAGTGTTGGAGGTGTGGCAGGAGGTGGAGGAGAAGGAAGACCTGGAGGAGGAGGAGGACCATGGTTCAACTCACAAATGTGACTTTGACTTTTGAGTTGGCCCCTCAAGCCCTTGTTTAGGGCTTGTAACATCACTTCCTCACATAAGAGGCGTTGGCCCTCCTCCATTTCCAGCAATTTGCAGGCTGTAATGTATGCAAAGTCCTCTTGAACACTGTGGGGGGTTCTGAGGGCTTCAGTAGCTTTCATAAATACGTCAATTGCTGCCTCCTTCACATTACTCCTCTTCCTGCCCCTTTTTGGTGAAAGGCGGAGCGGAGGGACCTGCAATTCTGGCAGGCTACTGGGCCCGGCCACCTCCTGGCTGCCACTTTCCATGGCCTGGCTGAGGATTTCCTGTGTATGAAAAAGGGACATCGTTTTAGTTTTTGGTTCATCAATCACACACAATTTTCAACTCATAACTGTTGCAAATTTAATGTTAATAAATAGAAAAGACTATCATTCTGACCCCAGCATTTTTCATTCTTGTCACAAACATTTGTGGCAACTACTGTCTATTGATATGTAAACCACTTTGTGAAATCAGAAATTAGTGATCAAAATTAGCATATATTTAACATCATTAATTTGACAACTAGAATTATTTTGAAGAATGCTATACCTGGCTCAAGCTGGGCTCCTCCACATGTTGCTGTCTGGAAGGCCCAGGTTGGATGTCAGAAGCCTCTGCTGGGGGAAGGAAGTGTGGAAGGAAGACTGGAGAGTGCTGGTCTGGGTTCATTCTAGCCTGCTACAAAATGCAGTCTGTCATAGTACCACAGCCTGGGGACAGCACCTGATCTCAGGGAATCCTGGACCTTTTTGAGTTCCCTATTATAAGTGCTCCTCATGCCACCAATTAGGGCCTTCAAATAGGGGATGTCTGCCGTGGGGATCACCGGCTTCACATATTCCACCAATTGATCCAGTGCTGCCTTCCTCTTTGTTTGATTGTTATAATAGGGGTGGTTTACCTGTCACAGACAGGGCAGCTCCCTGTACATATCAATGAATATGGGCATAAAGTCCTCGTCATTGAATAGATCCATTGTCTCTGCAAGACACAACTTGCATGCTGCGCCATGTGCTTTTCTTTATTGTTGGTCAGTTTAAAATGGCTACTTTCATGTTCCTGGGCTCAGTAATCGGTCATAGTAAACATCGTTCGTTTGCAAATAAATAGGCTGTTTTTGCCAGATACAGGGTTAACTACATGTGGTCATGATAATTTGTATTCAAAGAAGTTTAGGACATTGTTGTCTAGATGTGTTTGAAACTAGAATGAATTGCAAACTTGATTCAGTGTAATGTAAGGAGAGGACACTCAGCAGCTGTTTACACATCTGGACTCTGGAGCACTAGTGTGGGACACAAAAACAAACTTTTTAGGGTGTCCCACACAGGTTCTCCAGTGGATACTTGGGGTATTTCAATGTGTGAAACGTGTCCAAAAAAGGTAAGTATTCCAGGTTTGGTAAAGGAAAAAATCATGTCTTCAGCTTTGAACTCTGCCAAAACAAACAATTGTACCCCACTTCAAAGCAATGTTTAATATTCCTATTTCTGGACTCAAATATCTGTGTGCTAAGTATACCTTTTGTTTTGTGCTATCTGCCATCAGGGGATTTCAATGTATGCGTTTTGTGGGTGCAACCCCTTACTCCCAACTCTAGTAGGTGAGAGGAAGTGGTTGCTCCCCCAAAACACGTCTATTGATCCCCCATGATGGGAGATAGCACATGTTGACATTAGGTATGGGATCAGAAAGGAAATCCCCATTTTGACTCACAATTTGTGTGCATCTTCCAAATTTGGCTTTTACAGGGTTGACTTCACCCCATCTGATGAAGGAAAGATCAAGACCTTTTTCACACTATAAAATGTCTGATATTGCCTTCTTTTTTGCAATGTTGAACTTTGTAAGTTCCAGAGTTGTGTATGTTATGTTTGTAAACATGCCTGTTTTTGTATTTTTGAAAAAATTTCAGGGTAAAACTTTGAAAAAAAAAGATTTTTCTTACCGCCAAATGTTTTATAAAACGCACATGTGAATGTCCACGGAGTGAAAGGTTGTATACTCAACAATGTGTGGCTTCTTCTTTCAATGATCAATACCATTTTTTTTGTTAAGTTAGTGTTTACAGTGACAGTGCGTGTTATTTAATAATGGAAAAACCACTTGGCACTACAAGTGCACTAGAAGAACTTAGGAGACAGCAAAAATAAACCCAAGCAGTAAATTAAAATCAAGATTTGATCAGATAAAAGAGAAAATGTATTCAAAATGTGCTGGCATAGCAATGGCCCCCTTACCCGTAAAATTTCCTACATATTTTTCTCGCACTTCACGGGCACTTTGGGGGGGGCAAGCCAGGAAGGCCTGCTTCCAGGGCCGTCATTGGAATTTCTGAAAGTCAGGCCTCAGGCCCAACTGAGGCAACATAATTAGGATTATTACACCAAGCCCCCGCACAGCACGAACTCTACAACGAGCACGTACCCGCAACATGGCTTCAAAACGGTCGGCTGGTCAGAACGAACTAAACAGAACGCACTGAAGAACAGCAAGGCCTGTGAAGAGCGAGCTGAAAATCAGTAACGAGAGGACAAGAATGCACTGAAAAACATATACGAACTGACTTCACGCACTGAAAACCAGATACAAACCCACAAGCACAAACTGAACAGAAGTAAAACGATCTGAAAAAGCCAGTAAAGCGCAAATCGTCTCTCACCAAACTAACACAAGATAAACATGAGATTAGCGGAAGGAGCCCAAAGGGTGGAGCGCTGGCTATTGAACTTCCCTTTTCTAGTCCTGTTGTACGTGTTGTAAGTCACTGCATTCTGGACGGTCGGACTTTGGTGTCACCGTGTGTATGCAAGACAAGCTTGAGCGTAATTTCGTCGGAAAAACCACCATAGCTTTTTCCAACGAGAATTCCAATCGTGTGTACGCGGCATAAGAGTGAGTTTCCTTACAAAGATATTAACATCTACTGAAGTTGCAAACAAATGAAAGTGGCAAGAAGGTGCAAAATTAGGTCACGGTGATAAAGCTGCTCTCTGTTAAGGGTGTTAATTCATGATCTGAAAACTTTAAAACACTAGCAACCCTAAACCCCTGTCTCAATCTTTTCCCTTTCAATTCTTGCATTTTTGTTTAAGATGCATGGGCTTTTTATTTTTTTACTCCTTATTACAAAAAGCTATCCATTAACCTTTGCAACTGAGTGGTGACCACAAGAAGCCCAAACACGCTCCACAAACTCACGAGGAATTTTATATCTGGATTTTACTGAGTTCCTATACCAAATGGGAGACACTTGAAAGTATAAGGGTGCCCAGTAACAAAAGATGGTCTCACTTGGGAGTTTAATTGAGCAATTTATTGAGGATGGGTAACAGGTAACACTTTGAAGATGATCTTTTGTTATCCAAGTGTGGCTGCTGTGTTAGTCTCTCCATTTAGTAATAACATTTAGTAATGTTACGCCAAGTAAATAGATGCCAAACATGTCACGCTTTAAAATTGCGTACACCCATGGAAAGGTACCAACTTTCGGTACCTAAAAATATCTGCAGGTGACACTTTAAAAGCCTTTACACAGTTTACCAGTTTAGAATTACACAGGAGGTATGGCGCTAGAATTATTGCTCTTGTTCTGGTGTTCACGGTGCAATCACCTGGTGTTCTCTGGTGTGGTGTAATCACCGTTTATATGTGCATGTGGAACCAATGTGTGCATTCGCATTTGTGTGTAAGCACGCAGGAACGAGGGAGCTTTTTTTTTTTTTGTTATTTCATTATTTATTTTATTTGAATTTTTTTTATACACTGTATTTTGATTTTTTTTTTAAATTACTTTTATTGCTACCAGAAGGGGTGAAGAATTTAATTTCTAATAGCGTGGGTCGTGACAGGTCCTCTTTTTGGAGAGATCTGGAGTCTATTAGACCCTAGGTGTCTTCTTTGGCCTCTAAAGCATTAGATCCAACTAAGATTGGCTTGATCTGATGCTTTTACAAGCTGGTAATGGCTTGTTTACATGAGACCGAAACTGGAAGTGATGAAATCCTCATTGTTTCCGATTTCTGTTCTTCTCACTTTTAGATTGATTTACTAAAGGCAAATATACTGTATACTTGCTTCAGGAGCTTAGTAAATGAGGTAAAATTTCACTTTGCGAAAAATAGTCAATCACAATAGTCAATCGCTTTCTTTTTGTGGCTTTTGATCACCTTTGCAGTTTTTATTCTTTGCGCTATAGACAAAAAAAGACCGACAATTTTGAAAAATATGTTTTACTTTCTGCTATAAAACATACCCAATAAATTTTTTTTAAAAAATCTAATTTATTCATCAATTTAGGTTAATATGTATTCTGCTACAAACTATGGGCTATTTTTATTTATTTATTTTATTTATTTTATTTTTACTAGTAATGGTGGCGATCAACAACTTATAGCGGGACTGTGGTGTTGAGGAGGACAAATCGGACACCTAACTGACACTTTTTGGGGACCAGTGACACTAATTAGACATGTGCATTGCGTTTAGTTCCGAATCGAAATTCGGACGAAATTTTCATTATTCGGACATTTGGATGCATCCGAAATACCGAATTACAATACTAAAGAATTTAAACGAATCCGAAATGTTTCGAATCAAAAACCCACGGCCGAAATTCGAATCGAATTCGAAACCAAATTCGAAATATATTCGATTCGAAAACAAATTCGAAATCTATTTGACTCGAATTCGAAAACAAATTCGAATCGAATTAGAAAAAATATAAATTGATTTCTAAAAAAAAATACAATAAAATAGAATATAAAATAATAAAACAATAGAATAAACATAAAAGAATCATAAAGAATAGAACAGAATTTAATAGAATTTAATAAAATACAACAGAATATGACCATCTTCTGAATTTCGAATTCGAAAATAGATTGGAAAATAACAATTTATATATATATATATATATATATATATATATATATATATATATATATATATATTCGAATTCATTCTATATGAAATTCGAATTTCAAAAAATGGTTATATATATAAATATAAATATATATTTATATATATATATATAAAACCATTTTCCGAAATTCGAATTTCATATAGAATGAATTCGAATTCGAATAGAAAAGATTAGACTAGAAATAGGAAATAGACTAGAAAAACAAAAGAACAGAATTGAGTAAAATATAATGTGTATATATATTATATTTTATTCTATTCTGTTCTATTTTTTTTCTATTCTAATCTTTTCTATTCGAATTTGAATTCATTCTAAATGAATTTTGAATTTCAATAGATGGTTATATATAAATAAATATCTAATATATATATATATATATATATATATATATATATATATATATATATATATATATATATATATATATATATATATATATATAAAACCATTTTCCAAAATTCAAATTTCATATAGAATGAAATTGAGTTTAAATAGAATAGAAAATAATATCATAAAAAAACAATAGATCAGATCAGAAAATATATATATATATATATATATATATATATATATATATATATATATATATATATATATATATATATATAAATAACCATTTTCTGAAATTCGAATTTCATATAGAATGAAATCGAATTTGAATATAAAAGATTAGAATAGATTAGAAAATAATAGAAAAGAATATCATAGAAAAACAATAGAACAGATCAGGAAAAAAAAAAATTATATACATCTTTTGAAATTCGAAATTCATATAAAATGAATTCAAATTTGAATAGAAAAGATTAGAATAGAAAAACAATAGAACAGAAAATAATCTAATATATATATTATATTTTATTCTATTCTGTTCTATTGTTTTTCTAGTCTATTTTCTTTTCTATTCGAATTTGAATTCATTCTATATGAATTTCTAATTTCAAAAGATGGTTATATATATAAATATTTTTTATATATATATATATATATATATATGTATATATATATATATATATATATATATATATATATATATATATATATATATATAAAACCATTTTCCGAAATTCGAATTTCATATAGAATGAATTCGAATTCGAATTGAAAAGATTAGACTAGAAATAGAAAATAGACTAGAAAAACAATAGAACACAATTGAGTAAAATATTGTTTTTCTAGTCTTTTTTCTTTTCTATTCGAATTCGAATTCATTCTATATGAAATTCGAATTTTGGAAAATGGTTATATATATATATATATATATAAAACCATTTTCCGAAATTCGAATTTCATATAGAATGAATTCGAATTCGAATAGAAAAGAAAATAGACTAGAAAAACAATAGAACAGAATAGAATAAAATATAATATATATATTAGATTATTTTCTGTTCTATTGTATTCCTATTCTAATCTTTTCTATTCGAATTTGAATTCATTCTATATGAATTTCGAATTTCAAAAGATGGTTATATATATAAATACTTTTTCTGCAGCAAAAAATTTCATTTTCCGAACCGATTTTGGGGCCCCGTATCTCAGGGCCACTTGGTGCTAGGAACCCCAAATTTGGTGTGCAAACCCAGTGGAACTGGTACCACAACATATCCAAAGCTGAAGTTCCTAGCACTAAGTGGCCCCGAGATACGGGGCCCCAAAATCGGTTCAGAAAATGTCATTCTCTGCTGCAGAAAAGTGCTTGACATTTTCTGAACCGAGTTTGGGGCCCCATAGCTCAGGGCTACTTGGAGCTAAGAACCTCAAATTTGGTGTGCTAACCCAGTGGAACTGGTACCATAACATATCTAAAGCTGGGGTTCCTAGCACTAAGTGGCCCCGAGATACAGGGCCCAAAATCGGTTCAGAAAATGTCATTCTCTGCTGCAGAAAAGTGCTTGACATTTTCCGAACCGACTTTGGGGCCCCGTATCTCAGGGCTACTTGGAGCTAAGAACCTCAAATTTGGTGTGCTAACCCAGTGAAACTGGTACCATAACATATCCAAAGCTGGGGTTCCTAGCACTAAGTGGCCCCGAGATACGGGGCCCCAAACCGGTTCGGAAAATGTCATTCTCTGCTGCAGAAAAGTGCTTGACATTTTCTGAACTGATTTTTGGGGCCCTGTATCTCGGGGCCACTTGGTGCTAGAAACCTCAGCTTTGGAAATTTTATGGTGCTAGTTCCACTGGGTTTGCACACCAAATTTGGGGTTCTTAACACTAAGTGGCCCCAAGATATGGGGCCCCAAATTCGGTCAACTGTGTCCATCTGCAGCAATGTCATTTTGGGACCCTTTGGGTTCAGAGACCCCAAATTTTGGCTGCAGCTAGGGGGCATCTAGGAACCCTTAACTAACGAGTTTGAAGTTCAGGGGACCTATGGCTGCAAATGGGCACAGTGATGCTGCAAATGGGCATTGTTGACCCTCTTTTCCACCTACAGTAGCTGTGCATTTCTCACCCTCGTCTTATACTCGGGTCAATACGTTTTTCCCATTTTTTTGTGGTAAATTAGGGCCTCGACTTATACCCGGAACGACTTATACTCGAGTATATACGGTATATATATATATATGTATATATATATATATATATAACCATTTTCCGAAATTCAAATTTCATATAGAATGAATTCAAATTCGAATAGAAAAGATTAGACTAGAAATAGAAAATAGACTAGGAAAACAATAGAACAGAATTGAGTAAAATATAATGTGTATATATATTATATTTTATTCTATTGTGTTCTATTTTTTTTCTATTCTAATCTTTTCTATTCGAATTTGAATTCATTCTATATGAATTTCGAATTTCAATAGATATATATATATGTATTTGAATATTTCGGAAAATGGTTTTATATATATACAGTATATATATATATATATATATATATATATGTATATATATATATATATATATATATATATATATATATATATATATATATATATATATATATATATAAAACCATTTTCCGAAATATTCAAATTTCATATAGAATTAAATTGAATTTAAATAGAATAGAAAATAATATCATAGAAAAACAATAGATCAGATCGGAAAAAAAATATATATATATATATATAAATAACCATTTTCTGAAATTCGAATTTCATATAGAATGAAATTGAATTTGAATATAAAAGATTAGAATAGATTAGAAAATAATAGAAATAATAGAAAAGAATAAAAGAATATCATAGAAAAACAATAGAACAGATCAGGAAAAAAAATTATATATATATATATATATATATATATATATATATATATATAAATAACCATTTTCCGAAATTCGAATTTCATATAGAATGAATTCGAATTCGAATAGAAAAGAAAATAGACTAGAAAAACAAAAGAACAGAATAGAATAAAATATAATATATATATTAGATTATTTTCTGTTCTATTGTTTTTCTATTGTAATCTTTTCTATTCGAATTTGAATTCTTTCTATATGAATTTCGAATTTCAAAAGATGGTTATATATATATAAATACTTTTTATATATATATATATATAACCATTTTCCGAAATTCGAATTTCATATAGAATGAATTCGAATTCGAATAGAAAAGATTAGACAAGAAATACAAAATAGACTAGAAAAACAATAGAACAGAATTGAGTAAAATATAATGTGGTTATTTATATATATATATATATTTAAAAAAAAAATATATATATATATATATATATATATATATATATATTTTTTTTTTTTTTTCTGATCTGATCTATTGTTTTTCTATGATATTATTTTCTATTCTATTTAAATTCAATTTAATTCTATATGAAATATCATAGAATATGAAAATGGTTATAATATATGTATATATTTGATATTTATTTATATATAACCATCTATTGAAATTCGAAATTCATATAGAATATAGAATGAATTCAAATTCGAATAGAAAAGATTAAAATAGAAAAAAAAATAGAACAGAATAGAATAAAA